>JASEVX010000001.1:252780666-253142453 GCA_031761405.1 Serripes groenlandicus
ATTAGAACAGGAAGCCGGTGTTGAACCCCTAATTCTTCGTCGAGAAGAACAAATCCTCAAGTACTGGGACTACGAGTTAAAAACAGACCTTGCAACCCTCGTGAACGCTATCGTAGGATCCGTTTCTTCGTAAAATCCAAATATAAGCGTCCAAAGCTTCCATTTGGAGCCGCTGTACAACAGCTGGCCGAAAATATATCGGATTCATGAATGCAAGTGTGGCAGATTTTAGAACGCGCATTTTGTCAACCCATGGACTGTAACTAATCCTGTAGTCGACATGTCTTTCAATAAAAGTGATCATCAGCCAACAATCGCCTCAAACTTCGCTCAGCATTTAAAGATATATACTGGCGGTAGTAAAATATACAGATCAGGCAGTTGCGGCAGCAATGTTATACCATGCAAAAATATAACAGTCAACAAAAGACTCAGCGACAAGTTATCAATCTATGCTACCGAACTGACGCCTATTCAATTTGCATTAAACTGGACAATTTTAAACGGGCCGCATAAAGTAGCAATTTTGTCTGTCTCTCTCTCTTCCTTACAGTCAATCCATTTAAGAAAGAGCAATTCTAGGCCTGATCTTATAGAAAACATCATCTCCCTTAATGATCAGTGCCATTTAAAATAATATAAGAGGTTAAATTTGTGTGGTGACCCAGCTCATGTCGATTTACCGGGAAATGAATTAGCAGATAGGGCGGCAAAGGACGGACTGAAGGGCTCTGTGGGTGAAAACATTCCACTGGCAATAACCGAAATATATTCTGTCATTAAAAGCCATAAAAAGCTGAACACTGTTATTCAACCAACCAAATGGTTGATAAGTATGACGCGCCTCAGATTGAATAACAACTTATTGTCAGAGAGCATTGCTCAATACATTTGGGCGGTTCTCCTATATGCCCACAGGTGTAGTGTAAGAAATACCACAGAGCATTTTCTGTTACATTGTAGGCGTGCACAGGGAAGCAAGGACACGACTATCCAATGTCATATAGGTGTCTGGTATGCAAACAATTAAATGACATTCTATTTCCTTCCAAAGCACTCCAGACTTCCTTTTTTAAGGCATTGGAGACATATCTCCTAGATTGCCAGATGACAGACAAAATATAGCTGTTATCTGGCAACATTTTAAAAGTACATCTATAAATATACCACGAGTCTAAAAATAGAAAGAAATTCTTCCCCCATTCAAATTAAACTTATGACGTCAAACATTTCTGTCGTCTGCCCAACGACAATTATTTTAATATATCAACATATAAAATTATATACATTAGGATACATTTTAACCCCCCCCCCTCCCCCCCCCCCCCCCCCCCCCACCCTCATATTTTTATAAACTTTGTTATTTAATGATAGGGACGTCATTTTTCCACACTCATAATACTCCATTTTAATAAAGGACGGATGCGCGGGGCACAAAAAACAGTGTCCTATCGTACCCCTCTCTACTTACGCGTAATGTCTGTGTTAAGTCAAATGATTCAAATCTGATTTGTTTCTCTATAGTTTATTTACACCATGATTTATCCTGTCGCACTTTTGTGTTCTCTTACAAATTCAGTGTTTAAATTCCCCTTTTTTATAGCAGTTTTATACCGTACTAGCAAGTGGGGGAAGCGTATATGTTAAATGTATATAAAAACACCATATGCGAAGAACCCATTAGCTTAACAGACATTACACTTCTTATTTTTGTACATACCCTATATTAGAATAATCAGGAGGCCCAAAATCATATCGGTATTGCTACAAACAATCAAACACAAAATACAATATAACCGAAAAAGCACAATAGACAAATATGATCAAACAGCACAGTGTGGACATTTGTATATAGTATTTGTATAGGGCACCTTATGGAGACCGTTGTTGTTGACCGGAAGATATTACCTAGTGTTGTAAATAATCTTACATTGACTTTTTTACCCACACTGTGCCATGGAGATTAATATATCCAATCATCATTTTGTGTACAAAATATTTCGGTCTACCCTTTGTCCCTTTGTACCAGTGGAGGTGTATTTATAAACTTATACAGCATTACGGGCGAAGGGTGGAATTCGATTTACTCAATGAGAGGGGGGGCTAATGATTGGCTTATCAAAACACTTGGTCGGGCTCGGCTCTTGCCTTTCCATCAAACTTGATTGAGAGGGGGAGAGGCGAGCTTGACCGAAAAAAAAGGATTGAAATTAAGCCAATCAGAGGGCCCCTATCAAACGTTTGTTGGACCATTGATTTTCATACAAAAAATTGGCAATACACATACAAGGGATATAGACAGATTTATATTTCAAGCAAAACAAGTGATATATATATACATTTATTTTAATGAAACAATAATTTTAAACATTAGTCTTATGTACAATTATTAAAACAGAACACGGGAGAAATATTAAGCAATTGGAAAGTAAATAACGAAAGTCAAAAATAGAAGAAACTAGAAATATCACTGACGGTGATGAATACCCCCCAGCTGGTGCCTGACAATATACATATGTATGAGAAATTCAAGGGGCCATAACTCATTTAAATATAATTCCAGTGCAACACGCCGACAATATGCACAACTAGGCTTGGTATTAATCATTCTTGAAATGTCTATAGACCAACTATGTATGAGAAATTCGAGGGGCCATAACTCATTTAAAAATAATTCCAGTGCAATACGCCGACAATATGCACAACTAGGCTTGGTATCAATCATTCTTGTGAAGTTATATTGGATTCTGACCAAGGGTTGCTGAGAAATAGTGTTCACAAGAAATGTCCAGAGCAACGGACCGACCGAGACCGACCGACAAGCGTGACTCCTATATAGCCCCATATAATACGTATCTGGGGTATAATTAATGGAACAAATATAGCAATTCTGAAAAAAAAGTCCCCATAAAAATGTTGATAGGAGAAAAACAATGGCAGCTCGCCAAATGGCTTTATGCCGAAAGGCGAGGGTAAATAAACCCATATGATGATGATGATTCCATACATTCTTCTTTAAAAACTCCTCGATATCAGCATGAATTTACACAGAGAACTCACGAATGTCGAAGTTGATCTGACAACTATTGCACAACGACTCCACAATAGTCATCGAAGGACAACCCAGAGAGGATGTTACGCTTCAGCAGCAGCAACAAGATGCGTTTTATTTAGGCGTGGAAATGAAGAGAATGGTTCATTGGGCAGAGGGTAGATTGACAATGACAACAAGAGTACCGCAAACGGTACATAATACGCCCCGTCAGGAACTTCTTTGTAAGTTTCCTCTTTGTTTTGATATATTCGTTTGTTTGTAAAAAGTTAATAAAGTCGTTCAGGAATAAGTTGTTAAAGAATAATGGGAAACTATGAAAAATGCATAACTCATGCAGAAATTTACAAATATTCTAAGTCCAAAAAGGGGCATAACTCATTCACAAATTGACGAAATTCGAGGAAATGTGAACTTGATCTGTGACACTTGATTACAAAGCCATATACATAATTTCAGGTCAATACATCGAGGCATGTAGAAAACAAGTGCGGAAAACAAATATTCTAAGTCCAAAAAGGGACGAAATCCCGGGAAATATGAACTTGATCTGTGACACATCACTACAAAGCCTTTTACAAAATTTCAGCTCAATAGCTCAAAGTATGTAAGAAAAAAGTGCGGAAAACCCGAACGGACGGAGGGACATGACCATACCATAATACGTACCGTTTTTAAGAAACGGTCGTATAAAAAGGAGACAAAAGTTTTGCCCGATTTGTAGAGCAAGCTTTGGCTGTTGTCATCTTTGAAAACAAAAGTAAACAATAGGGAGAAAACAGAAAAAAGCTGAGCTGAACAAAACAATTTAACCGGACGACCACGCCGCCGCCGCCGACGCCAGGGTCATGACAATAGGTCTCGTTTTTTCAAAAGTCGAGCTAAAAAACAAAACGGTCCTTTTCAGGGCCACCCCACATACTTAGAAAGTTCAACTTTTTCAAATTGAAAAAACGACTAAGTCCAAAATCAGTCAGTACAAATCTACCCTCATATGAGGGTAGAATAGGGCATTTTGCAGATGCCCTATTCTACCCTTTATAGTGCCCCAGGTCCCCCTTTGTCCTATTCTACTACCCCTTGAAAAAACGACTAATTCCAACATCAGAAATGCCCTGAAAACGACTAAGTCCAACATCAGAAATGGCCGGAAAACGACCAAGTCCAGCATCAGAAATGGCCGGGAAAAGACTAAGTATATTCAATAATCAATCTCGTTGAAATTAAATTGTATCTGTCGTGTCGTATCGGATGTGTATACCATCATTCCCACAAAAGGTTCGAGGAGGAGTCGCTATCTGATCGTCAGTCTCAGTCTCGTTATTGGATTCAGATTGGGCGTGTTCCTCGTCCCATTCTCCTTCCAATGGTATATGGGCGTGTTCCTCGTCCCGATCTCCTTCCAATGGTATGTAATATCTTGCCATATGGTTCCGTCACTTTTCTATTTCTGAAAATATATTTGCAGCCTGCGGTCTCTGTTCTTTCTCTTCTGTTAATGTTCGGCTTGTAATATGCTATAAACGTACCCATTCTTTTTTCGTTATCCATCTGTTGTCTGAAAAATTACTTTGTATCTGTCGAAGCCTTTGCCTCTTTTTTTGATATTTCCCTTTAAGATAAACATTTTATATGGGACGCCCTTACCGAATGGATACCTCATTAAAATATTATAACCTTTCTTGTATATTGAACAAGAGTTTTTCCTCAGATGTTGGTTATATGCTCATTTCGAGCACTTATCATATGACAGTTTTGCTCTTTTTCTTATAATGTCAGCAGATAGGTTTTCGTCGGAGTTATCGCGTCCAAAATATACGCAAAAAGGCGTTTGGTAAGCTAATACTTCCTTCGGCTGGCTATTTATGGCACCTACAATCTTATTCAGATTCTTCGCCCAATTAAATCCTCGTCTTCCCCTCCTATGGGATTCAAATCTAATCTTTGGTTTTATAATACGATTTTGCCTCTCTACTTTCCCTTGACTTTGGGGATGGTATGGTCTGCTTCTAATAACATTGACCCTTTTCCTGTTCAACAGACCTTGAACTGCCCCATACAATTCTGAGCCATTGTCACATTGGATTATCTTCGGCCACCCGTGTTCAGTAAATATTTCAGTTAATCCTTGCGCAACACATTTGGAAGATTTCAAAGGCAGTGGTCTACAAAAGAGAAACCTGGAAAATACGTCTACGATTGTAAGGATGTATCTGTAAGCCTCATTTCCAAATTCAATTTCTTGCATTTTCAAGAGGTCAATTTGTACCCGTTCGAAAACACGCCTCGATCGCACGGAAATCAGCGGAGGTTTGTTAGTCAATTTTGCTTGAATCTCTCCCATGACTTTTACATTGGCTTAACATTTGTATAATCGATGGCTCTCCAATACCGGCATATTTACGTCTCATAGAGTGAACAATGGACCTAGCACCTCCGCCTTTCGTACGTTTAACGACATTGTTGACCGTTGTTAATAGGACCTCCTTGGTTATTACTTTCTTACCATCATAAAAAAGAGTATCTTGACCGTTAACTGTTTTGAGTAAAAGTTTGTCTTTTCTACGCCAAAACAGAATAACATTGTTTTCACTTCGTGATCTTTATGTACAGGATTTTTGTATGTACCTTTTAAAAGTTGTACACATGTTTTGTACGCCGCCTCAGTGAGAGTCGCATATTGATAAATCTAGATTTAGAGAACAAAATGCGATGTAGCCTAGAAATAATAATGTTTCGGTTAGAAACTTCTTACGGTCAGGGTCAAAGGTCACATATACTATGGTGCTATTTTTGCTTGTTACAAAACTAAGTCTGGGCAATTTGGGACTACTCGGACATCCGATTTTCCGATTTCAGACTGTATATCAAATGTTTACATCATTGAACATGTATCGAACATTATGTTCAGAGAACAATTCCGTAAACATGACGTCAGTGTCACTAAGCTCATTCAAATTTCAAGCTTTTCATTAACTACGTTAACAATGGCGGATTCTTGACCTCTGGCCCGTATCGACTCGATTAAATGTTTCAATCTAGTAGATCCGATATGCGTTCGTTGGTAACAAAATACAGGAAACACCCGTCATTTTATCATTTAGAAAACTGTTCAATGGATTAATTTTGTTAAACTGTCCATAACTGCTGAAAGTCAACGACCGTCAGGTAAGCTGGTGCTATCGTGATTCATTCAAAACGGTTAATCATGGCCCATTTGTCACAAATCGTGGTCACTCAGTTTATTCTTAGGCAAATTTGTCACATTATATGTTTATTGCTAGGCCCAATGGGAGTCATGTTGTTTTGTTTAATCTTTGGGTCACGAAACCATATAAGGGCGAAACATGAGAATTATTTGCAATGTTCCGGTTAACATTAGAGTTGCCGTTCATGTTTAACATGCTTGTAAAGACAACCAAAATGTGCAGACTCGGGAGTGTTTTGCCAAGCCATCATGTAAGTTTGAGCTGCATCCTCACAAGTATATGATTATATAAATAGTTTTTAAGCACCTCGCAACATTCTTTCCATGTCAGACATGTCCAATGCTTCTTAATGCTTAAAATGAAACAAAGATTCCGTTTCGTACCCAATGTTTTACGCACTTGAAGTCAAGTCTGCAGTTGTGAACAGTATGTTTCGTCTTTCGTTCATCTGCTTCTCTGATAAGTAGAAGACTGAAGATATTCTCTGTTCATATATGTTGTAATCTTGCGTCGCCTTGAGGAAGACAATAGTGATGGTTTAGATTTTGTTATTGTTACTTCTTTATGGATAAAGATAACATTTCTTTATATTTAGTAGTTAATACCAATTTTTATTCATTTAACCGATGGATTATTAATTATAAGTGATCAATTGGTGGGTCCATCCATGTGAATGTGTAGAATCTAATGAACCTTGGCAGATATGTAGAAAAGACAATTCCCTATCCAAGTTGCCCATTTGTCATATCACGGCGGCCACCAACTCGATCATGTGTTTCCTGGTTTTCTAACACCAGAACTCCACACAACAATATTCACAAGCAACTGGCTGATTTTCCTTATAGACTTAGTCCATTGGTAAAAGATGGATGACGCATGTCACACTGACTTTTGTCAAACGTCGGAAAGAAAGTTTGCCGAGCCGGGATGCATACTCACAACCACTTGATTGACAGCTCGCGACGCTACCGACAGAGCTACCGGGGCTCGACAAGGATACATTTTGAAAACTTTTCTAGAAAATATAACAATTACTCCAAACCACTTATTCCTCCTTTTTACACAATGTGTCAACCCTCTGCCAAAAGGATAATTTCAATATTCTAGATACCAAACTTTATACAGCTATTTTATTATAGCATTGTTCGCACGTTGACGAGGAATGAAGATGTGATCTTATCTGCGCTTTGTTTCATATTGATTTTAAGCAGAATACATTTGGAACTATTGTGACAACGATTGCAACTTTATTTCAAAACACTTTCAATGACTGAGTTTTTCCATTGTTCACTACCAGCAGGTGCACGTCATGGTGACGTCGCTGCACGTTTTGGTGTGTCGCGTGTGACAATATCTCGTCTGGCAGGTCGTTATCGAACACATGGCACAGTTAATGATCGCCATAGATCTGGCAGGCCACGAGTAACGACCCCTGCGCAAGACCTATAGGAGGACGTCACATCTACGTTACAGATTTTTGCCGGCAACAACCACCGCAGCTATAACACCTGGACGTACCAATGCCAGGATATGTGCTTAAACGGTGAGAAATAGGCTTGCCGAACATGGACTTAGGGCTAGACGCCCATATAACGGCCGTGCCTTACAGCTGAACGTCGACGTAAACGTCGGGATTGGGTACACCATTGCAACAGCACCGTTGGACTCAACAACAGTGGAACACCGTGTTATTTAGCGACGAATCACGGTTTTGCTTGGATCACGCTGATGGACGCATACGTTGCTATAGACGACGCAACGAACGTTTTTCGGACGCATGTGTACGTCATATAGATCGATTTGTGTGACCTAACGTTATGGTGTGGGGTGGAATATCCTTTCTTTATCGAACCCAGTTAGTAGTAGTGCAAGGTAGGCTAACAGGACAGCGATATCGAAATGAGATATTGGAGCCAGTTGTTGCACCATTCATCAACGCCATTCCGAACGTCACTATGTTTCAACAGGACAACGCTAGGTACCACACCGCTCGCGTTTCAACCATCTACATTCAGGAGAGAAATATCCATGCTCTTCCATGCATTCTCAACTGACCTGTCTCCAATCGAGCATTTATGGGACGTCTTGAAACGCCGTGTTCGACGTCGTAATCCTCAAAACGCTAATGAGCTTACACGTTTTGTGCACGAAGAGTGGGCAGCGATACCACAGGAGACGAATAAGATCCTGATTCGCTCAATGCGACGTCGCTGTATTGCAGTTAGAGACGCACATGGTGGACATACCAGATACTGATTACTGGTGAATTGAGTTTTCGCATGATCGTTGTTACAGCAGCAAATGATCTGCCAGTATTGATAGTTTTCTACTAATGTTATGAATTTTTAAATGGTTGGTTAAACTATTAAATTAAAAAGATATTTCAGAAAAGTGTCATAGAGAGAAGAAATAAAGTGTACAAGTTCTAGGTATCGTTTCTTTTTTGACTGAGTATATATCCCAATTTGCCGGCCTCTGGTGTTGGTCCTTGTTAAGTTAGCCTGTAAAAACTATCAGATCTTATAAACTGTTATGAGGTAATCGTCTTCAATTACTATTTCGATTATACAACTGATACTCACTGAAGTACAGAGAGCGGTACACTGTTCATACATAGCATGATCTTCCTTTATTCCAGTAATCTGGGTGCCAATTTAGCGAAAAGAAAAAGAAACACATTTGACAAATATTAATGTCTGTATGGTTGTATCAGAAACATTTTCAACATAAGTATTTCACCACTTTGGACATTATGTGAATGTGTTAAACAATGAGTATATGTTCGACATTTTCTGCAACTTTCTAGACGGGACAATAACTGCAAAACTACTCAATTGGTTCACATGAAACTATGATTGTTGGAAAATTGGGTTTGTTTTTGTGTCATTGTCTTGTTTGTTTTTTAAATATTCCATTTTTTCGTTATATAACTTGATCAACCAGATTGATTGATTAATTGCTTGATTGAGTTAAATATGTATTGATCGATTGTATTATTCAATCCCGTATCGATTGATTGATGTATCCATTCATTCATTTATTCGTTTGTCAATTCGTAACGTCAACCTATATACATTCAGCTTTACCTATGTGGAACTTTTATCCAATCTTACTCAAACAAATAATTCTTTCTACATATTTTGTATATGTCATTTCTCGTCTGTTTTCATCTATGTATTCTGCCTGTTTCCAAATACCAAGCATCCTTTAGTAGTCAAGTAAACTGTGTTGAAGGTATGTGTACAGTTTTAACTGAAACGTTGCTGTAAAGCGGCGCAAATCACCAACTAATCAATCAACTAATTTGAGTTTCTATCGAGTTAAATCAACGATTAAATACAGATAAAAAATAGGTCAATAACTGTTGAAGACCTACATTCTATCAGAGACCTAAAATAGGAAAGTTGTTTTTATCAAAAACATCTTGAGTATTCAAGGTTTTGCTGAACGTTTAGTAAGCTCACATGTTTTATACACATTAAGAGAGTTACTTATGTGATTCATAATCGGTGAAATATTTTTCTTTATGTCTAGTATTTATTATATTGTTATATTTGTAACCCCAGACCAAGAAAGGTTCCATTAATGTCATACCCCTGATTGGGACGTTATCATACATACTAGAAAGTTATTCTATTTTAAATTTTACATTGTCTAGTAAAGTTGTTCTCGCTTTGCATTGTAGTCATTCTTGTAGACAACATCTAAAAATCAACTTCCAACAGTTCTTTGATTAGAAGTGTGTCAATTTTTTTCGAAGTCTTAACTTAGTGTTCATATGGTTTTGGTTACCAATACGTATTTAAAACGTATGATAGACATCTACTTTATTTTTTCAAAGTCTTCACGTAGTGTCCATATGGTTGTAGTTACCAACACGTTTTAAAAACGTATTGCAGACGTCAACTGTATTTTTTTTCAAAGTCTTCACTTAGTGCCCATATGGTTTTGGTTACCAATACGTATTAACAACGCATGGCAGACGTCTATTGCATTTTTTTCAAAGTATTCACTAAGTGTCCATATGGTTTTGGTTACCAATACACATTGAAAACGTATTGCAGACGTTCTACTGTATTTTTTGTCAAGAAGTTCACTTTGTGTTCATAAGGTTTTGGTTACCAATACGTATTAAAAACGTATTGCAGACGTCAACTGTATCTGTTTAAAATGCTTCACTTAGTGTCCATATGGGTTTGGTAATCAACATGTATTAAAAACACATGGCAGTCGTCAACTGTTTTTTTTTAAACTTCACTAAGTGTCCATATGGATTGGGTAACCAATACGTATTAACAACGTATGGTAGACGTCTACTTTATCTTTTTCAAAGTCTTCACTTAGTGTCCATATGGTTTTGGTAACCAATACGTATTGAAAACGTATGGCAGACGTCGACTGTCTTTTGTTTAATTCTTCACTAAGTGTACATATGGCTTTGGTTACTAATACCTATTAAAAACGCATGGCAGACGTCTATGCTATAATATTTATCAAAGTCTTTACTGAGTGTTCTTATGATTGTGGTTATCAATACGTATTTAAAACTTATTGCAGACATTCTACTGTATTTCTTTCAAAGTGTTAATTGTGTGTCGATATGGTGTTGGTTACCAATTCGTATTGAAAACGTATTGCGGACATCTGCTTTATTTTTTCAAAGTCTTCACTTAGTGTCCAGATGGTTTTGGTTATCAATACGTATTAAAAACGTTTTGAAGAAATCAACTGCATTGTTTCAAAGTCTTCACTTAGTGTCCATATGGTTTGGGTTACCAATACGTATTAAACACGTATTGCAGACGTCAACTGTATTTGTTTCATAGTCTTCACTTAGTGTCCATATGGTTTGGGTTATAATACGTATTAGAAACGTATTGCAGACGTCTACTGTAATTTTTTCAAAGTCTTCACTTAGTGTCCATATGGTTTGGGTTACCAATACGTATTAAAAACGTATGACAGACGTCTACTGTATTTTTTTCAAAGTCTTCACTTAGTGTCCATATGGTTTGGGTTACCAATACGTATTAGAAACGTATTGCAGACGTCTAATGTATGTCTTCACTTAGTGTCCATATGGTTTTGGTTACAAATACGTATTAAAACCGTTTGGCAGACGTCTACTGTATGTCTTCACTTAGTGTCCATATGGTTTTGGTTACCAATACGTATTAAAAACGTATTGCAGACGTCTTCTATGTGTCTTCACTTAGTGTCCATATGGTTTGGGTTACCAATACGTATTAAAACCGTTTGGCAGTCGTCTACTGTATGTCTTCACTTAGTGTCCATATGGTTTTGGTTACCAATACGTATTAAAAACGTATTGCAGACGTCTAATGTATGTCTTCACTTAGTGTCCATATGGTTTTGATTTCCAATACGTATTAAAACCGTTTGGCAGACGTCTACTGTATGTCTTCACTTAGTGTCCATATGGTTTTGGTTACCAATACGTATTAAAAACGTATTGCAGACGTCTAATGTATGTCTTCACTTAGTGTCCATATGGTTTTGGTTACCAATACGTATTAAAACCGTTTGGCAGACGTCTTCTAGATGTCTTCACTTAGTGCCCATATGGTTTTGGTTACCAATACGTATTAAACACGTATTGCAGACGTCTTCTATATGTCTTCACTTAGTGTCCATATGGTTTGGGTTACCAATACGTATTAAAAACGTATTATGTGTGATATTAATGAAATTCTCGTTGTAAATAATGTTATAACAATTGTTGTCATTTAAATGAGTTTTGCAATATTTTTTTTCGAAATTTAACTCGAGTTGAAAAACCGTTTCAAATGTGTACATAACCAATATAAATGTTTTAGGATCACATCATAACTAGAAATGACGCATCCTTATGTACAACCTGTTTTGGGGGCTAAAGAATATCATCATCAGTCACAACATGTTTGTAAGTCGAGTTCTAAAGCTTTGGAGTGGTTTTATTACAAAACTCACTTTTATTGCAGTTCTCGTTGTAAAGAATTATATTACAATGTTTGTCATTGCAACGAGTTTTGCAATAAAACTATTTTTTTTTTTTACTCGAGGTGAATGTGTACATGACCAATATAAATATGTTTTGGATCACATCCAGACTACAAATGTCAGATTGTTTTGTAAAACCTGTTTTGGATATTGAAAGAATTGCTAAAATGACACAACGAAAATGCCATATCCTTGTAATTATGTGTGTATTGACTAAAGAATATCATCACAGCCCACAACATGTTTGTAAGTCGAGTTTACGGCGTTTCTTAGGTAAGTTAACCATGTGAATGGTCCATTTATCCTGACACAAGCCAGGCATTAGTAATGTTAACCCTGCACGCCAAGGAGGGCAGAGCCATTACTACCATTTTTAAACTCTTTGGTATGACCTGGATGGGGATGGAATCCACGACTATCGTGTTGTCCGTGTTCAGGTTATCGCCATTGGAATGCAAACTGACGGGAAAAAGAACTGCACCAGGACCTAGGTGACACTATTCCTAGGTTGGAAGATCAACCTTGTCAAAGGGCATACCACCATGAACTAGGTTACACTATTCCTAGGCTGGAAGATCAGCCTTGCCGCAGTGTACTCCACCATGACATAGGTGACACTATTCCTAGGCTGGAAGATCTGCCTTATCCATGGGCAATCTACCAGGAGCTAGGTGACACTATTCCTAGGTTGGAAGATCAGCCTTGTCAAAGGGCATACCACCATGAACTAGGTTACACTATTCATAGACTGGAAGATCAGTCTTGTCGCAGTGCACTCCACCATGACATAGGTGACACTATTCCTAGGTTGGAAGATCTGCCTTATCCATGGGCAATCCACCAGGACCTAGGTGACACTATTCCTTGGTTGGAAGATCAGCCTTGTCAAAGGGCATTCCACCATGACCTAGGTGATACTATTCCTAGGCTGGAAGATCTGCCTTGTCGAAGGGTATTTCACCATAAACTAGGTGACACTATTCCTAGGCTGGAAGATCTGCCTTATCCATGGGCACTCCACCATGACTCTGGAAAGGGCAACATATGGTGTTGGTTACCAATTCGTATTGAAAACGTATTGCGGACATCTGCTTTATTTTTTCAAAGTCTTCACTTAGTGTCCAGATGGTTTTGGTTATCAATACGTATTAAAAACGTTTTGAAGAAATCAACTGCATTGTTTCAAAGTCTTCACTAAGTGTCCATATGGTTTGGGTTACCAATACGTATTAAACACGTATTGCAGACGTCAACTGTATTTGTTTCATAGTCTTCACTTAGTGTCCATATGGTTTGGGTTATAATACGTATTAGAAACGTATTGCAGACGTCTACTGTAATTTTTTCAAAGTCTTCACTTAGTGTCCATATGGTTTGGGTTACCAATACGTATTAAAAACGTATGACAGACGTCTACTGTATTTTTTTCAAAGTCTTCACTTAGTGTCCATATGGTTTGGGTTACCAATACGTATTAGAAACGTATTGCAGACGTCTAATGTATGTCTTCACTTAGTGTCCATATGGTTTTGGTTACAAATACGTATTAAAACCGTTTGGCAGACGTCTACTGTATGTCTTCACTTAGTGTCCATATGGTTTTGGTTACCAATACGTATTAAAAACGTATTGCAGACGTCATCTATGTGTCTTCACTTAGTGTCCATATGGTTTGGGTTACCAATACGTATTAAAACCGTTTGGCAGTCGTCTACTGTATGTCTTCACTTAGTGTCCATATGGTTTTGGTTACCAATACGTATTAAAAACGTATTGCAGACGTCTAATGTATGTCTTCACTTAGTGTCCATATGGTTTTGATTTCCAATACGTATTAAAACCGTTTGGCAGACGTCTACTGTATGTCTTCACTTAGTGTCCATATGGTTTGGGTTACCAATACGTATTAAAAACGTATTGCAGACGTCTAATGTATGTCTTCACTTAGTGTCCACATGGTTTTGGTTACCAATACGTATTAAAACCGTTTGGCAGACGTCTTCTAGATGTCTTCACTTAGTGCCCATATGGTTTTGGTTACCAATACGTATTAAACACGTATTGCAGACGTCTTCTATATGTCTTCACTTAGTGTCCATATGGTTTGGGTTACCAATACGTATTAAAACCGTATTGTAGACGTCTTCTATATGTCTTCACTTAGTGTCCATATGGTTTGCGTTACCAATACGTATTAAAACCGTTTGGCAGACGTCTTGCAGACGTCTTCAGTGTTCCAATTTGGTGCGAAACGTATTAATTACGTCATACAAACGTCTTGCATACCAACACCTATAGGAGACGTTGCCGTCACCGAAACGAATGGTTCACTGGGTATGAGGGAAATGGTTAAACTTAAGTTGTTTGTTTCTTTCAAACTAGGGTCTAAAGCTTGTTCTGAACTATATTTCCATCCTCATATCCCTTTCCAACAGACAGCATTTAAAAAAGCTAGGCCAAAATATGGAAAATCTCTTTGGATAAAAGCTAAACTTGCAAAAGGATGAAATATTCACTATGAGCGTTATCTCCCTTTGCCACAGTGATTTCAAACGTCATCTACAAGTGGTAACAATGTCTCCTTCTGTACCACTTTGTCCATTGCAATCCACTTTCATAAGAACGTTCCTTAATGCTTATCCTCTTTGCAATGGAAATGCATTTGTTTTGAAAATACTGACCCGATTTAAAAATAATTTGGCCTAATTGTTCATTCTCTTCAAATATTGATTAAATTATTTCAATCCTTGAACAACATGGCTTATTCTACTGGTAAATGCATTTGAAAAACTTCTTATACTCATGTTTTACATAGCAAATACATGAGATGATATAAGGGACATGGTTGCATAAGTCTAATCAGTAATAAGAATATTAGTGTTGTAAGATAACAATTCAATGTTTAGAAAAACATAATTTGTTAGGTTTTTATACGCCCGATTTTTAACGGAACGTATTATAGTTTACCTGCGGCATACAGGCGGGCTGGCTTGCGGCGTCCAGTATGTTGTCAGCTCAATAACTTAAGAAGCCTTTGTCCAGTCATCATCAAATTTGGTCAGAATGTGTATTAGTATAATATCTCGTACACATTTGATAACTAGCCATATCGCTTAAGTCAATCGAGAGTTATCGCCCTTTAATTATACAAATTATCTAAAATTGGTCTTGTCAGCTCAAAAACTTTAGAAGACTTTGTCCAATCATCACCAATTTTGATCAGAAAGTGTATTGGCATAATATCTCAAACAAGTTTGATAACTAGCCATATCGCTTAAGTCAATCGAGAGTTATTGCCCTTTATTTATAGAAATTACCTAAAATTGGACTTGTCAGCTCAATAACTTTAGAAGCCTTTGTTTAATCATCACTTAATTTGATCAGAATGTGTATAGTCAATCGAGAGTTATCGCTCTTTAGTTATAGAAATTACCTAAAATGTGTCTTGTCAGCTCAATAACTTTAGAAGCCATTGACCAATCAACGCCAAATTTTGTCAGAATGTGTATTGGCATCATATCTCGGACAAGTTCGTTAACTAGCTATATCGCATCAGTCAATCGAGAGTTATCGCCCTTTAATTATAGAAATTACCTAACATTTGTCTTGTCAGCTAAATAACTTGTGAAGCTTTTATCCGATCACCAAATTTAGACAATATGTTGATGGGCAGAATATCTTGGTCAGGTTTAATAACTTACCATGTTATCTTAGTCACTACACACTTATGTCCCTCGGAATGGCCAAAACTGTACTAACAGTGTCCGTTCTCTAAATTTGCCTGACGTACAACCAATTATCACTATACTTGGTCTCAAAAAAACAGGACAGGCGTATTTTGTGACATTTGGCGCTCTTGTTTAAATTACAATTAAACTATCACAAGCTGTGATTTATTAGGAATTCCTTTTTTTGGTAAAGAACATGAGGCATTTACCAAATGTGACTTTCTTTGAGGACAATCTTGATCGTAAATTAAATGTGTTTAGCTACATTTTGAGACCTTTTAGTTTTAACTGGTAAAACACCTGGTCTAGCCAGGAGTTCTGAGTTCAAATCTCAGTGGGGAAAAAATTACACTGTAGCTAAATACATACAATTTAATCAATATCAGCACAGCTTTTGTGATAATCCTCAATCCGTCATGCAATATCCACCAGCAACTATTTATTTAAACAACGGCTGCTTTTAAACTACTTGACCAATTTTAACTGAACTGCACAGAAATATTGATTTGGTGCCCTCTTTCAAAATGTTCAAAGGAATAAATTCTGTGTTGAATTCTGGAAACTACCCCATCAGAAAAGAAGTAAATTGACACAATGTTTAGGTATTCTGGTATTTCTGTATAATTTGGCAGGAAAGTTCCTTATGTAAACCTAAAAATATTCAAATCATACTGATTGGTTGAGAAATATTATCCGCGTGTGGCATGAGAAAAGGAAGTTGCAGGTATAATTTCAAAGTTATAACACTGTTGCATTAATTTTCCTTATGTGACCATCCATACACTTATTTAAGTCATATTTATTAAATAAATATATATAAATGATGTAAAAACCTATAAATGAATATACTAGAGGAAATTTAAAGAATATAACTGAAAGTCGTAATTAAGGATAGATTAGCATATTTTGGGGAAACTACCTTACGACACGGTATGTCCTCGAATTGACATAGTTCGTGTAATGTATATCTAATCCGGTGTATCGGTGGTGGCGCGTAAGAATATACATAGTAATGCTTACTGCAGAAATATTTGTACTTCTTAAAATAAAATTCACTTTAAAAGACGCAAATACATTTTCAGTTTGAAAATAAAGTATAAACTCTATATTCTTCATTCAACTGATTGTAAATGAAAAGACTATTAGGTAGATTTTACTTTGAATTCATCGCACTATATTGATTAGCGTATGTATAAAAAAGTTCCTGTAGAATTAAATGTTATAGGGCATATTCCATTTGGGTCAGAGGCAATCGCATAAGAAGGAGATTATTACATAATAATCACCTTCCAACTAGCGGTGCGCGTATGAATATAGGTTACAATGTTTACCACAGAAAGATGTGTATTTGGAAAATCAAAATCAATTTTAATTTTCAAAGCAACAAATACAAGAATTATTTGAAAATTTAATTGTCCAAACCAATTTCTACATCAAACTGATTGTACATGAAAACACTTTAAGTATGAATTTACATTGATTTTTGCGAACTTTATTGACTAGCGTATGTATGAAGAGATCATCTAGTTTATAGAGAGGATGTGTGTTATAGGGCATATTCCATTAAGGTCAGTGTGCAATCCCACAGGAAGAAGATTATTACATAATAATCACCTTCCAAAAACCAATGTTGCCAGGCATTATCAAAGTGTGGGGTCTTGTTTCAAGATAATTTGGCTTAAAAAACCCATTATGTTGCCCTTTCCAGAGTGGTTTAAGATCAATGCTGCCAAAAAGTATCAGAAAGGGAGTTTTCCTTTTAAGCTGCATGTCTTATGTCAAGATAGTTTGTCAAAAAACGTTCTTTAATTAACCCTCTACATAAATTGTTCAAGGGATATTGATTAGTTCAAAGCAATGCTGAAATGTGGCATCAAAAAAATGGAAAAATGACAAATCTAAACGTTTCTCCTCTGCAACTGCGTTTTGTCTGATTTCAAGTTCAGTTGGCAGATTTTTTTTTTTTTTTTTTCAAAATGTTGATGCATTTATCCAAAGACATATAAACATACTTCATATGTTAATTCATGCATTTAGTATGGCTATCAGGATATTCCCTCAAACTTCATGGTCATCATACGTTCTATACTCTTTAATCTCTTGGGGAAATGTTCAATTTGTACTGGTAAAAGTAGTCTTTGACATTCGGGAAGTAAGTTGACTCACTCGGCTTGAACTTGAACTCTCTACCCCTGGGTGACAACTCTATCCATTATCAATTGAGCAAATAGTAAATGCGTTAGTTCACAACAGCTTAGTAAGTGATTACATCTGTTGAGACTGAATGCACTGAATACAACGTCATCGAACATTGGCAGTGAAGTATGCAATACGTCAAATATATGGCTTGTTTAGACTTAGTTACAAACTCTGAAAGTATTATATTTAGCTAGCTCTACGCCAATACATCACATATATACGTCTTTATTTATAACGAAATTTGACCTAGATATTGACAACTATGACATGAATATGGATAAATTTTATATTCATACGACCTTAATTCGAAATATTTAAAAAACCAATATGAGATGGACTTGGCTATAACATTTACTTTTGGATAAAGTTTGTGTTCCGATATGTTTGGATCAACAAAAACATATTAGGGCTTTAGATAAGGAATTGGTCAACGTTGTAGTAGTATGCATTATAGTTTCAATTGTGTCTAGCTGGTTTTTAGTTACTACAAAGCCAGTCCAGCTTATGTCATGCCGATTTGTCCGTCGTGTGTCCGTGCGAACTTTTTGCTTTAAACGACTTCTCCTCCCTAAACACTTGGCCAATTTGGATGAAACTTCATAGGAAGCATCCTCTCAATGTCCTCTCATAAATTCCTTTTATTTTTTTTATTTTTTTATCCAGCATATTTCTGGTTGCAGAAAGAAAAAATAGTGAAAACTTAAAAAATATTCTCCTCCGAAAACGTCAGGCCGATTTCAAATAATTTTGTAGAAATGTTCCTAGGCTGACCCCACTATCAGATTCCTTCAAGCCATGTTGATTGGTCAAAAACTATAGCCGCCAGGGCGTGTGGCTATTCTGCCTTATATGGCTAGAGTGAAAACTTCTCCACCGAAAGTGTCAGGTCGATTTTCAAATAATTTTGTAGAAATGTTCCTTGGGTGACTCTCTATTGGATTCCTTCAAGCCATGTCTATTGGTTGAAAAACATGGCCGCCAAGGGGCAGGGCTGTTTTGCCTAATATTGCTATAGTGAAAACTTAAAACATCTTCTCCTAAACTATTTGGCCGATTTTCAAATAATTTTGCAGAAATGATCCTTGGGTGACACTCTAGGAGATTCCTTCAAGACATGGCGATTGTTAAAAAACATGGCCACCAGGGGGCGGTGCTGTTTGGAGGTTTAATTGTTGCCTTATGGCAGTGGAGCGATACTGGCCCTCTTGTTTTATTTTGTGTTTTTGGTGCTTAACGCCGTTTTCAATTCCTTATTATGATGTTTTCGCCTTTTGTACACGATATTTTTAACTTTATTACAATATAAACATGCATCAACCGTTTCTATAGTTAACATACGTGTGTCATACACATGTGTTTTCTTATGTATTTCAGTGTTCTTCTAAAGTTTCTATCATCACAAATCACAACATGTTTGTTAAGAGAGATCTAAAGCTTTGGAATGGTTTTATTGCAAAACTTACTGTTATAACAATTGTTGTCATTTAAATGAGTTTTGCAATATTTTTTTTCGAAATTTAACTCGAGTTGAAAAACCGTTTCAAATGTGTACATAACCAATATAAATGTTTTAGGATCACATCATAACTAGAAATGACGCATCCTTATGTACAACCTGTTTTGGGGGCTAAAGAATATCATCATCAGTCACAACATGTTTGTAAGTCGAGTTCTAAAGCTTTGGAGTGGTTTTATTACAAAACTCACTTTTATTGCAGTTCTCGTTGTAAAGAATTATATTACAATGTTTGTCATTGCAACGAGTTTTGCAATAAAACTATTTTTTTTTTTTACTCGAGGTGAATGTGTACATGACCAATATAAATATTTTTGGATCACATCCAGACTACAAATGTCAGATTGTTTTGTAAAACCTGTTTTGGATATTGAAAGAATTGCTAAAATGACACAACGAAAATGCCATATCCTTGTAATTATGTGTGTATTGACTAAAGAATATCATCACAGCCCACAACATGTTTGTAAGTCGAGTTTACGGCGTTTCTTAGGTAAGTTAACCATGTGAATGGTCCATTTATCCTGACACAAGCCAGGCATTAGTAATGTTAACCCTGCACGCCAAGGAGGGCAGAGCCATTACTACCATTTTTAAACTCTTTGGTATGACCTGGATGGGGATGGAATCCACGACTATCGTGTTGTCCGTGTTCAGGTTATCGCCATTGGAATGCAAACTGACGGGAAAAAGAACTGCACCAGGACCTAGGTGACACTATTCCTAGGTTGGAAGATCAACCTTGTCAAAGGGCATACCACCATGAACTAGGTTACACTATTCCTAGGCTGGAAGATCAGCCTTGCCGCAGTGTACTCCACCATGACATAGGTGACACTATTCCTAGGCTGGAAGATCTGCCTTATCCATGGGCAATCTACCAGGAGCTAGGTGACACTATTCCTAGGTTGGAAGATCAGCCTTGTCAAAGGGCATACCACCATGAACTAGGTTACACTATTCATAGACTGGAAGATCAGTCTTGTCGCAGTGCACTCCACCATGACATAGGTGACACTATTCCTAGGTTGGAAGATCTGCCTTATCCATGGGCAATCCACCAGGACCTAGGTGACACTATTCCTTGGTTGGAAGATCAGCCTTGTCAAAGGGCATTCCACCATGACCTAGGTGATACTATTCCTAGGCTGGAAGATCTGCCTTGTCGAAGGGTATTCCACCATAAACTAGGTGACACTATTCCTAGGCTGGAAGATCTGCCTTATCCATGGGCACTCCACCATGACACTATTCCTAGGCTGGAAGATCTGCCTTATCCATGGGCACTCCACCATGACACTATTCCTAGTATGGAAGATCTGCCTTGTCAAAGGGCATTCCACCATGACATAGGTGACAATATTCCTAGGCTGGAAGATCTGCCCTATCCATGGGCACTCCACCAGGACCTAGGTGACACTATTCCTAGGTTGGAAGATCAACCTTGTCAAAGGGCATTCCACCATGAACTAGGTTACACTATTCCTAGGCTGGAAGATCAGCCTTGCCGCAGTGTACTCCACCATGACATAGGTGACACTATTCCTAGGCTGGAAGATCTGCCTTATCCATGGGCAATCCACCAGGACCTAGGTGACACTATTCCTAGGTTGGAAGATCAGCCTTGTCAAAGGGCATTCCACCATGACCTAGGTGACACTATTCCTAGGCTGGAAGATCTGCCTTGTCGAAGGGCATTCCACCATGACATAGGTGACACTATTCCTAGGCTGGAAGATCAGTCTTGTCGCAGGGCATTCCACCAGGACCTAGGTGACACTATTCCTAGGCTGGAAGAGCAGCCTTGTCGAAGGGAATTCCACCATGACCTAGGTGACACACTATTACTTGGCTGTAAGATCTGCCTTGTCGAAGGGCATTCCACCATGACCTAGGTGACACTATTCATAGACTGGAAGATCAGTCTTGTCGCAGTGCACTCCACCATGACATAGGTGACACTATTCCTAGGCTGGAAGATCTGCCTTATCCATGGGCAATCCACCAGGACCTAGGTGACACTATTCCTAGGTTGGAAGATCAGCCTTGTCAAAGGGCATTCCACCATGACATAGGTGACACTATTCCTAGGCTGGAAGATCTGCCTTGTCGAAGGGCATTCCACCATGACATAGATGACACTATTCCTAGGCTGGAAGATCAGTCTTGTCGCAGGGCATTCCACCATGACCTAGGTGACACTATTCCTAGGCTGGAAGATCAGTCTTGTCGCAGGAAATTCCACCATGACATAGGTGACACTATTCCTAGGCTGTAAGATCAGCCTTGTCGCAGGGCATTCAACCAGGACCTAGGTGACACTATTCCTAGGCTGGAAGAGCAGCCTTGTCAAAGGGCATTCCACCATGACCTAGGTGACACTGTTCCTTGGCTGGAAGATCTGCCTTGTCCATGGGCATTCCACCATGACCTAGGTGACACACTATTACTTGGCTGTAAGATCTGCCTTGTCCATGGGCATTCCACCATGACATAGGTGACACATTATTACTTGGCTGTAATATCTGCCTTGTCCATTGGCACCCCACCATGACCTAGGTGACACTATTCCTAGGCTTGAAGATCAGCCTTCTCGAAGAGCACTCCACCATGACCGCCTTAGGCAGGTATTAAATCCCACGCGCTTTCCCCTAGGCCATTAAGTATTCCTGTTTTCGATGTGTAAGAAGATATACAAGACGAATTTTGATGCTAAGCATCAAAGACGCCGCGCATGATTTTAAAGCATGACCTAAAGGGAAGCAGATGCAGTTCAATACCTTTAAATAACCTGTGCAAACGGACAGGATGTAAATATTTTGAACAAGAGTTGTCGGAGGACAATATAGCTCGCCTATCAGGGCCATCGTCTATCAGGGCCTACTTCAGAACAGTTATAGCATTAGGTAAAGTCACACAGTATCACCTATTGAAAGATAATACACCTTTTCAATACTTCCATGCAAATGTTAACCAAGTCCATACAGGCCTTTTAAATCTGTAAATTGGTTTATATACGATGTATGCCAATAGTGAACATAATACCGAAGACTTACAGTATCAGTATCAGATAAAACCACACACTATTATTTATTGCAAGATATCACAAATTTTCAATACTTGCATGCAAATCTTAACCTGGCAACGCTGATACCAACGCCATACAAGGTCCCCTAATGATCCTGAATAAGTGTGTGAAGTTTCAAAGCAACAGCATACACAGTGTCTGAGAAAAGGCCTTGCACGCAAAGGTTTGACCAAAATTCTAAGTCGAAAAAGGGGCACAATTCAGTCAAAATCCATTACAGGGTTATGGGACTTGACATACAAGGTCCCCTAATGACCCTGAATAAGTGTGTGAAGTTTGAAAGCAACAGCATACACAGTGTCTGAGAAAAGGCCTTGCACGCAAAGGTTTGACCCAATTTCTAAGTCCAAAAAGGGGCACAATTCAGTCAAAATCCATTCCAGAGTTATGGGACTTGACATACAAGGTCCCCTAATGATCCTGAATAAGTGTGTGAAGTTTCAAAGCAACAGCATACACAGTGTCTGAGAAAAGGCCTTGCACGCAAAGGTTTGACCAAAATTCTTAGTCGAAAAAGGGGCACAATTCAGTCAAAATCCATTCCAGAGTTATGGGAATTGACATACAAGGTCCCCTAATGATCCTGAATAAGTGTGTGAAGTTTCAAAGCAACAGCATACGCTGTCTGAGAAAAGGCCTTGCACGCAAAGGTTTGACCAAAATTCTAAGTCGAAAAAGGGGCACAATTCAGTCAAAATCCATTCCAGAGTTATGGGACTTGACATACAAGGTCCCCTAATGACCCTGAATAAGTGTGTGAAGTTTCAAAGCAACAGCATACACAGTGTCTGAGAAAAGGCCTTGCACGCAAAGGTTTGACCCAATTTCTAAGTCCAAAAAGGGACACAATTCAGTCAAAATCCATTCCAGAGTGATGGGACTTGACTTACAAGGTCTCCTAATGATCCTGAATAAGTGTGTGAAGTTTCAAAGCAACAGCATACACAGTGTCTGAGAAAAGGCCTTGCACGCAAAGGTTTGACCAAAATTCTAAGTCGAAAAAGGGGCACAATTCAGTCAAAATCCATTCCAGAGTTATGAGACTTGACATACAAGGTCCCCTAATGACCCTGAATAAGTGTGTGAAGTTTGAAAGCAACAGCATACACAGTGTCTGAGAAAAGGCCTTGCACGTAAAGGTTTGACCCAATTTCTAAGTCCAAAAAGGGGCACAATTCAGTCAAAATCCATTCCAGAGTTATGGGACTTGACATACAAGGTCCCCTAATGATCCTGAATAAGTGTGTGAAGTTTCAAAGCAACAGCATACACAGTGTCTGAGAAAAGGCCTTGCACGCAAAGGTTTGACCAAGCTGGCAACGCGGACGCCAACGCCAACACCAACGCCAACACCAACGCCAACGCCAACGCCAACGCGGACGCCGGGGTGATAACATAAGCCCCCCTATTTCTTCGAATAGGCGAGCTAACAAGAAGGCCAAATGTACCTTTATCTTAAACAAGAAGTCCAAGATGTTCCTTTATTGCTCACCTGGATACCATAGTCTATAGTAAAATGTTATCAAGAGCAAAAAGAGTCCATTTTGACGTAAGGATTATACACTTTATATGCTACGATCTATGTGATATTCAGCATGTAAGGTATAGTCGTGAAATGACAATTTAAGTCTTCAAACCAGTTGGTTTACCGTTTGGAAGGAGAAAGGGAAGTTTATTTTCCTTCAAGTTGAGCAGAAGTATGATAACAAAAAACGAGAGTATATAAACAAAAAATACAAATAAGTTTAAAGATATTTAATATCAAAATTAAGCATTTATGAAATTAAAAGAAAAAGTTCTCATGTATAGTCAACATATAGCAAAAATACATTGGTCTGAATGAACAACTGTATGGGGAGGAACGTTTTAAGTTTAGTAATACAACAGAAATAAATAGGAAAAAACATCACCCGAATCTTTTTTCTGAGCTCTTCAGAGCAGTAAACCAAACAATTAAAATAGCGTAGACTAATGAACTCCGTAAATCAACCCATAAAGATAGCTTAGCCTAGTTAGTTGGGGAACAGTTATTAAAAACAATTTAAATGTGTCTAAAGTTTTGTAACAACGGTAAAAGATGTACATATTTTGTGTCTTGTTGTTTCTTAAATCAGTTAATACAATTTATTCAATCATAAAGGCTGTTTTTTCAAACATATTACAGAGTTTTTCTATACAATAATATTTGTTGATTGCTCCCTTTTCGATTACGTCACCCCATGATACAAAATTAAAACCTATCCCATACTGACGCCGCGCTTCCACGCGGCGTCAATGAATCTAGACAGATCGGGTTAAATAAGATATTTACAAACTCTTACTAACAACAAAATGTTCTTTATTGCCATTGAATTTAACAAAATATAACTAAACAAGTAACGGACGTTTTGAAATTTAATTCTTAAATGTTTAAACATTTATTTCCACACGCTCCAGCTATTCTCAATACTTGATTACTCTTATGTCCCAAATATACTATCGATTACTTGACTAGAATGATTCTAATAGGTATCAAATATAAACATGTAGTTGTTAATAGCTGTGAACATGGATAAGATTTTTTCTCAAAACTGTTATTTTTTGGATTACGTTAAGGTTGGTCCTCGCAGGGCACCGTTCAAACAACTTTATCTTTTGACGGAAAGGTCAGGATGAGGTCAATAGTGTCAAGTTATACTAAAGGAAAGCCGTAACTTCAGCTAGCGGTACCAACACCTTCAATGCAACTACATTTACTACAATCTGAACACAGAATATTGACCGATCAATATGTACATGAACAAACGGTTTAACTATTTACGTATAACTTGACAAGAGAAAGTTGATGCAAGGCATCAATGTCGCCGGAAAAGACTGCATTGATTTATTTTTTAACACACATGTATTCTTGACTTTCATTAGTCTAAACATACACATAATGTTTTCATAAGGACTAATTCCAGGATTTTTGAAATTCCACATAGATCTACAAATTTCAGGATTTCTTTTGGTCAGAATTTTTGATGTTTTGTATTTGTCAATAAAACCACAACAAATTAATACATTTTGGGATTTAAATCTACATGCAATAAAAAGCTATTAAACCCTTTCCATGTCTGAAGCAACAAAGAAAACCTTTAAACGCTTAAAACATTGAGAAAACGGTTAAATTGCTGAAGACATGAACTTCCTCCTTTTTAATAATAATTATAATAAATATTTCACAGATGTTAAAATTTATCCTCATATGTTTAAAAAGTAGACCACACTTGAAACAACATATCAGCTAAATTGTTTATCTAAATCGTTGATGCATACAATATATGTTTGGCGCAAGAGAAATGCCAATTGCGAGTCCCATTACTATTTAATAGGTGGCAAGTATGAAATTAATTGTGTGCGAAAGAGCAGATTTTCTTTATTTCTAAATATATTGTTTATCAGAGTTTGTTCTTCTCTTAATTTGTTTCAAGCCAAATAAACATTTAATATCACATATATTTAATCATTCAAGTGTGTAATATTAGCTATCTATCTGTTATAAGGTGTTTGAGCATTCTTTCGAAATGTTGTGTGTCAAATCGAGGCGTAGTGTCAGACATCGAAGAAAGTGAATAGAAAATCAGGCAAAGCTTTAGTGCATATTTTATTCCACTGCATTCGAGTGAAAAAAAGCATTTCTATATAATATCTTTCTTTCTCCTACATTAGACCCATGCACTCGTTTCGTGACGTTTAAGAAATCAATTCGTCGTGGTACATTTTTTGTCTGCATAAACAAGTCACTTTTCTAAGTTTACATTTTACTTCCGGTTACATCGCTTTGTTTACATTTTGGCAATATGAAACTAGGTCACGAACTGATGAAAAGGCGATTCGACGTTCACGACCGATAAACAGGCTTATATTTGAGACATATTTTCACAAAATATTTTTTATTTTTGTTTCTGTTACCAGTTTATGTTGATAATTATCTATTAAAAGGGGAATTCGAAGTGATTTTCATATCGATAGTCTTCTGCAAGCAGGTTCGCGTATGTAAAAACATTAGACTGTGCGACGTAAAGGTTTGTATAAATAAAGTATAGCAGTCTAGCTAATAGGGACTGTTTTGTCTTCGTAAATAAAACACAAAAACGTAAATGCAAGTCAGAATAAAGAAACTGCACATACTTAAAACATCGGAATATTTATTTCATTTTAAATGTGTCATAACTTAGTGTTTTTAAACAAACGCAATTGTAATATGTTCAAGACATTTAAAAAAAAAAATCTAATAATAACCCCCCCCCCCCTCCCATGTGATTTCCGAAAACCTATTAAAAATAGAAGTCGCGGGCTTCTGCCCGGCGACAAATAAAGGTAAATTTCTGATCCTGGCATTTCAAAGGAACGTATTACGAGTGTGAAAAAAGATACGCCTATACAGTAGACAACTATTGCAAACATGATTGGATTTCGAGACATATTTAAAAGAGAGCATATTCTCATTTTCCCCACAATATTTGTATTTATTTATTTATTTATTGGGGTTTTACGCCGCTTTCAACAATATTTCAGTTATATCACGGCGACAGTTCACTTATTCATGATCCCTGGGTAAACAAACCAGTACTAGGCTAGAACATGTGCCTTGCCCAAGGGCACTCCACCATGACCGTAGTGCCGCGACTAGGGATCGAACCCGGGACACCCGGTTTCGAAATCCCCGACGCTAACCACTCGACCACAGCGGATTCCTACAATATTTTTAACTCCGTACCAAAAGCATATTCTTATTTTGATGATAAAAGACGACTCTATAAAGAGCAAATAACGTAAATGGTTAAATAAATGCAATGCATAATATTTCAAGCCAGATGATATTTGATTGGTAAATCTTTTAATTCGATTTTCTCGAAATGTGTATCGACTTTATCATTGCCATTTCTAATAAATAGATATTGTCTGAAGTTCCCCGGATGTAAGCTGCCAAACGAGAAAATCCGCTAGGTGTCATGACGAGTATATCCGCTTTAGACAAAACTTGTTGTTCGAACACAGCAGTGTAAACGCCGTCACACGGTTTATTTGACTGATCAATATGCACTTTAGTTCTATTAACAGTAATACAGTTTTTAAACCTTTTCATAGCTGAATTCCTAACCTCAATTCTATCAGATGCCACATACAAGCTGTATTTATTTTGGTTTGAATACTGCTCGAGAAAATTCAGAATTATAGGAATGTCGCGATCTTGTTTTAAGAACGCAGTTCTGATATGAACAGCAACAAGCTGGCGATTTCCTCTCTGTGTATGCTTATCTAAAAACTGATGTATGTGTCCTGCTAAGCCTACTTCCGGTTTGAACAATGTGTGCATCAAACCAGTATTTACAACTTCCGGTGGTGTACTTATCAACCAAGGCAACTTCGTGGGAGCATTTGGATGACCTTTAATTCTTTCCTGTATTCGAATGTTCACATGTATAGTAACCACATGTTCCTTCCACATGTCTCCAGGTTTTAGCTTAGTAAAGTCTTTAGGGATAGCGGAACCACTCCCGTCTATGTAATGTACTAAACGATTACCTTTCTTTCTGGCGTTTCCGACATATGGTAAGCATTTCGACCAATCGTACATATTTGGTTCCATAAACTTTTTAATGTCACATGGTTTACGATGGTCAATCACAAATGTTCGGTCGGTCAGCATGGCTAGTAAGAAAGATGACATAATCCCCTTTTCACGATCCCCAAGGCCGCCACAAAGTCCACCACTGCATTCATACACAAACAATTTCCCTTCACAATTAGGCTTTGGGAATTCGTAATTTCCAAAGATACTTCCAAAACTAGACTGGTTCAAAGGTTGGTTAAAACTGGACTGGTTCAAAGGTTGGTTAAAACTGGACTGGTTCAAAGGTTGTGTTACGCAGTCTAAACACGCTGGTTTCAATTTTTCAGGATCCGGACTAACATTATATTGGACACCGAAGTTGGGTGCATGCTGCCTGATGGTTTGGATCATATGGTGGTGAATGTTGACGTTACTCATCAACACCATGAGAGTAAGGCTACATAAAAAGCCTATTGCTACCTGCAAATAGACAAAAGTATATTTAGACAATTCTGACATATTTATTTTGTATGTTGGCAATGTTTCCCAGTCGTCTCTTATTATGTCGAACCCGAAAGGATATTGAAACAAGATGTGTTTGTGAAACACTGATGCCCCCGAATGGCAACATGTAGGTCAAAGGTCAAGGTCGCCAGGTCAAAAATGTTGGTACTGACAGAAAGGTCATGTCACAAGGAATACACATGTGAAATATGGTAGCCGTACCTGTTATGGTTCAAAAGTAGTGGTCAAGGTTAAAGTTTGTTTCGAGAATGGTAACATCTAGGTCAAAGGTCAAGGTCGCAAGGTGAACAATTGTGGTACTGACAGAAAGGTCATGTCACAAGGAATACACATGTGAAATATGGTAGCCGTACCTGTTATGGTTCAAAAGTAATGGCCAAGGTTAAAAAAAAAATCGAGAATGGCAACATCTAGGTCAAAGGTCAAGGTCGCAAGGTCAAAAATGTTGCTACTGACAGAAAGGTCATGTCACAAGGAATACACATGTGAAATATGGTAGCCGTACCTGTTATGGTTCAAAAGTAATGGCCAAGGTTAAAGTTTTTTTCGAGAATGGCAACATCTAGGTCAAAGGTCAAATGTGAAATATGGTAGCCGTACCTGTTATGGTTCAAAAGTAGTGGTCAGGGTTAAAGTTTCGTGCAGACAGACAGACGTGCAGACAGACCCTATGCTCGAAGATCTGCCTTGCCGATGGATCCACCGCGACCTAGGTGAGCAGGCATCGAACCAGGTATCAAATCCCGCGCATATTTTCCTTGACCGCGGCTGATTCCTGTTTCCGATTTGTTTAAATAATCTAGAGATATCTGATAATTTGTGAAATAAGATAATGACAAACTCTTTAAAATAATTGTCTTTATTGCCAATCAATGTAACAAAATAAAACTAAATACATAATTGATACTTTAAAATTTAAAGATATTGACAAACTCTTTAAAATAATTGTCTTTATTGCCTATCAATATAACAAAATAAAACTTAAAACATAATGAGTACTTTAAAATTAAACCTTATCCTCAGTCGAATTTCAAACCTAATCAAGTTCCCTATTATTTACACGCGCTCTAACTAATATAAATAATAAACAAGATAACTGCCGTGGATACACAACCACAAATGAAAACTTATTATAGCCATTGGGATATTGACCTTTCAACTTGGTCGATTAAACGCGTATTTATACAAGATGCGATGCTTGTGATCATATGTTTAAGTTTCATAACACCTACATAAACAAGAGCTGTCAGAGGACAGCGCGCTCGACTTTGTTGTGCTTGCCAATAAAACAAAACTTTTGGTACAGAAAACATAACCAAGTACTTTATCATACTATTTATAAGCAAAGTACTTTATAAGTCGTTAAATTATTTAACCAACATTCTAAATCGAAAAAGGGCCATAATTCTTGAAAAAACCTTGACTGATTTATGTACTCCTGTCTGTTGATGGAAAATAAGTATTGTAAGTGTATAAGCTATATCTCTAATGGTTTTGAAAAAAAGTGTCGTGGTACGAAAAACTCAACCAAATTTTTAAGTAAAAAAAGGGCCATAATTCTTACAAAAACCTTGACAGAGTTTTGTACTCTTGTCTGTTGATGAGGGTAATGATGTTAAATAAGTAAAGTAAGTGTATAAGCTTAATCTCTAATGGTCTTCAAAATCAGTCGGGTGTTACACAAAACTTAACCAAAATTCTAAGTCGAAAAAGGGCCATAACATTTACAGAGTTATGTATTCTGGTCTTTTGATGGAGTTATGATGGTGAACAAGTGTTGTAAGTTTTAAAGCAATATCTAGATATCATCAAAATAAACTTTCTGACAAAGTTTCAAGCTGTTCAAGTAAAAAATGTGATCTCTATAGTGTTAAGAAGATATTTCTACAATAAAGCCTAGTGACCTAGTTTTTGTTCTGATCAAACCCATGTTCGAAGTTAGCCAAGATATCATCATGAAAAATATTCTGACAAATTTTTAACATGCTCAACCAAAAATGTGGCTTCCAGAGTGTTTTCTCTTAACTTTGGCATAGTGACCTAGTTTTTGACCTGAAATGACCTATATTCGAACTTGGCCTAGATATCACTAAGACAAACATTCCGATACAGTTTCATAATGCTAAAATTTAAACTTCGGCTTCCAGAGTTTTAACAAGATTTTCCTTAAATTTGACCTAGTGACCTAGTTTTTGACCTGACATGACCTATATTCGAACTTGGCCTAGATATCACTAAGACAAACATTCCGATAAAGTTTCAAAATGCTAAAATTTAAACTTCGGCTTCTAGAGTTTTAACAAGATTTTCCTTAAAAATGACCTAGTGACCTAGTTTTTGACCCAACATGACCTAAATTCGAACTTGGCCTAGATATCATCAAGACAAACATTTTGACAAAGTTTCAACATGTGGCTTCCAGAGTTTTAACAAGATTTTCCTAAATGTGGCATAGTGACCTAGTTTCGACCTGACATGACCCATATTCGAACTGTGCCCAGATATCACTTAGACAAATAGTCTGACATAGTTTCAACATGCTCAAGCCAAAAATGTGGCTAACAGAGTGTTAAAAAGATTTTCCTTAAATTTGGTCTAGTCACCTAGTTTTTAACCGGACATAACCCATATTCGAACTTGGCCTAGATATCATCAAGACAAAATTTCTGACAAAGTTTCAACATGCTCAAATTTAAAATGCGGCTTCCAAAGTGTTAATTCTGAGTCCTTCAATTTAGCCTAGTGACCTTGTTTTTGACCCGACATGACCCAGATTTCATGGAGATATATGTTTTGATAAACTTTCATGAAGATTGGATGCAAAAGTTTGCCTCTAACAAGCACATGTTGACGACGGACAAAAAGCGATCTCAAAACTTGGCCTAGATAGCACTAATTCAAACGTTTTGACAAAGTTTCAACATGCTCAAGCCAAAAATGTGGATTTTCCTTAAATTTGGACATGACCAATATTCGAACTTGGCCTAAAGATCACCAAGACAAACATTCTGACAAAGTTTCAACATGCTCAAATTTAAAATGCGGCTTACAGAGTGTTAATTCTGAGTCCTTCAATTTAGCCTAGTGACCTTGTTTTTGACCCGACATGACCCAGATTTCATGGAGATATATGTTTTGATAAACTTTCATGAAGATTGGATGCAAAAGTTTGCCTCTAACAAGCACATGTTGACGACGGACAAAAAGCGATCTCAAAACTTGGCCTAGATAGCACTAATTCAAACGTTTTGACAAAGTTTCAACATGCTCAAGCCAAAAATGTGGATTTTCCTTAAATTTGGACATGACCAATATTCGAACTTGGCCTAAAGATCACCAAGACAAACATTCTGACAAAGTTTCAACATGCTCAAATTTAAAATGCGGCTTACAGAGTGTTAACAAAATTTTCCTTAAATTTGACCTAGTGACCTAGTTTTTGACAGGATATGACCCATATTCGAATTTGGCTTATATATCATCAAGACAAACTTTCTGACAAAGTTTCAACATGCTCAAATGTAGAATGCGGCTTCCAGAGTGTTAACAAGATTTTCCTTTTTAGTCTAGTAACCTAGTTTTTGACCCGACAAAAAACTTAACCAAAATTCTCAGTAAAAATGGGCCATAATTCTTACAAAAACCTTGACAGAGTTATGTACTCTTACCAGTTGATGGAGGTTATTATTGTGAACAAGTAAGTGTAATATGTTTCAAAGCAATACCATAATGGTTTTGAAAACAAAACTAGAATGGAGTGCTCCCCAGAGCACGTGTGTCACCTGCCGGGGCCTTGTCAGAAAGTTTTAATTTTTGACAGAAAAGGGGCAATAAAAATATTTGGATTATCCCCCTTTTGTGAACCCATCACAAAGATTAATAGAAACATTTGTCAGAAGTTTCAATCCAATCCTTTTGAGTAGAAAAAAAGTAATTTGAAAAATTGGTACAAAACTTTACCAAAGTTCTAAGTAAAAAAAAAGGGCCGTAATTCTTACAAAAACCTTGACATAGTTATGTCCTCTTGTCTGATGATGGAGGTAATGATGGTGAACAAATGTTGTAACTTTCAAAGCAATATATGTAAAGGTTTTGAAACAAGAGGGCCATGAGGCCCTGGAATCGCTCACCTGAGAATGGGCTATTTAAGACTTAAACTCTTTCTGCGCCAATGGAAATATCATCAAGACAAACTTTCTGACAAAATTTCAAACTGCTCAAGTCAAAACTGAGCCCTAGTGACCTAATCTTTGACCTGATATGACCCATATTTAAACCTGGCCTAGATATCATCAAGATAAACTTTGTGACAAAGTTTCAAGCTGTTCAAGTAAAAACATGTGATCTCTATATATATAGTGTTAAGAAGATATTTCTACAATATAGCCTAGTCAGAGTTATGTACTCTTGCCTGCTGATGGAGGTAATGATGGTGAGTAAGTGTTGTAAATTCCAAAGCAATATCTGTTATGGTTTTGACAAAAATGTGAATTGGTACAAAGAACTTAACCAATGTGTGACACCAACGCCGACGCCAGGGCGAGTAGTATAGCTAGCCTTTTCTTAGAATGTCGTTTCCTACAGACTTATACTAGTCACTGTGATAATGACCTTTGACAAAGGACAGTGAGATGCAAAGTCGTACAAGAAGTGCTCATGGTAAACATGTGCGTTTAGTTTCATAACAATCGGATAAGAAATAAGGTCGTTAGAGCGATGACGTCGTTTCGTACAGACGTATATAGCCATTGTTATCTTGAAATTTGACCTAGGTCGATGAAATGTAGACCTGTCATGTCGTCCAATTCATTAGGTTTTTTTGTAGAGGAGATTTAAATATCCAGTGCTATCGACTGTCTGTATGCGCTTTCAGTTCTTTGTAACGTTTTGTTAAATGTACGCCTAGCTTCAATATAATTACAATTCTGGAATTGCGATGATGATCTCCGTTGACCCTTAAATCTTAAAATTGATGTTCCATTACCCTCATATGTTCCCATAACTCACGCAACTCATCGTTCCAATATAATTTATAGTATTTAAATCGTTTATTTGCTCTCGGCGAAGCATCATAACGGGGTATGTTTCTATCTATTTAGGTTACTATCGTGTCACATAGTGAAGAATAAACACTATCAATATCGGACTGAGATTATATGTTATAATAGTTTCAGAGATGCTTTTGGAAAACCTTTGCGTAATTATAACACGTGTGACAAATGATACGCCTCGAAGCAGACGACAATGGCCAATATTGTTGGAAAAGGAGAACTATTTAAAGAAAAGAAAAACATATTCTCCTGTTCCCCACAGTATTTTCATCTTTACCAAAAGTATATTCCTTTTTTTGCATATACTAGACCTTTTCGGAATTTCCTAATTTCAAAGCAAACAAAGGTCACTTCACGTAAATGGTAAAATATATAAAATTTGCTATCAAACATAATTGTTCAACCCTGACGATATTTGATTGGTAAATCTTTTAATTCGATTTTCTCGAAATGTGTATCGACTTTATCAGTGCCCTTTTCTAATAAATAAATATTATCTGAAGTTCCCCGGATGTAAGCTGCCAAACGAGAAAATCCGCTAGGTGTCATGACGAGTATATCAGCTTTAGACAAAACTTGTTGTTCGAACACAGCAGTGTAAACGCCGTCACACGGTTTATTTGACTGATCAATATGCACTATAGTTCTATTAACAGTAATACAGTTTTTAAACCTTTTCATTGCTGAATTCCTAACCTCAATTCTATCAGATGCCACATACAATCTGTATTTATCTTGGTTTGAATACTGCTCAAGAAAATTCAAAATTATAGGAATGTCGCGATCTTGTTTTAAAAACGCAGTTCTGATATGAACAGCAACAAGCTGGCGATTCCTTCTCTGTGTATGCTCATCTAAAAACTGATGTATGTGTCCTGTTAAGCCTAATTCCGGTTTGAACAACGTGTGCATCAATCCAGTAATTACAACTTCCGGTGGTGTACTTATCAACCAAGGCAATTTCGTGAGAGCATTCGGATGACCTTTAATTCTTTCCTGTATACGAACGTTCACATGTATAGTAACCACATGTTCCTTCCACATGTCTCCAGGTTTAAGCTTAGTAAAGTCTTGAGGGATAGCGGAACCACTCCCGTCTATGTAATGTACGATACGATTACCTTTCTTTCTGGCGTTTCCGACAGACGGTAAGCATTTCGACCAATCATACATATTTGGTTCCATAAACTTTTTAATGTCACATGGTTTACGATGGTCAATCACAAATGTCCGGTCCGTCAGCATAGCCAGTAAGAAAGAGGACATAATCCCCTTTTCACGATCCCCAAGGCCGCCACAAAGTCCACCACTGCATTCATACACCAACAATTTCCCTTCACAATTAGGCTTTGGGAATTCGTAATTTCCAAAGATGCTTTCAAAACCGGACTGAGAGAAAGGTTGGTTAAAGCTGGACTGGTTTAAAGGTTGTGTTACGCAATCTATACAATCTGGTTTAAATCTCTCAGGATCCGGACTGACATTATATTGGATACCAAATGTGGGTGCATGCTGCCTGATGGTTTGGATCATATGGTGGTGAATGTTGACGTTACTCAACATCACCATGAGAGTAAGGCTACATAAAAATGCTGCTACCTGCAAATAGACAAACATATATTTTGACTTATTTACTTGACTATAAATACGCCGTTGTGTATGAGCCTTTAAGATTCCAAACCATAGTAGATTCCAAACCATAGTATGAGTATTGATGTAGCATAAATCGACCTAGATTTGGTACTTACGCCCTGTTACATAAAAAGCAGAAAATAAATAATATGATTCCTATATATGAATCGCAAACCACAGGTACTGACATTCATTTTAGAAGTTTGGTCTCCGGACTATAATTAATATCCATTATATTATCTTTATCTGCTTTTGTTCTCTGGTAGGAAGTGAGAATCTCGTTGACCGTTGGGCTACATATAATGGTTATCGTGATAGATCGGACTATATTTTTAAAACGGGATATCATTGTACGTTTTAGTCATATTGTGTGGTGATATTCAGAACAATCCGAGACCTGGAGACCAACCATATGTCGACACTCAAATGACAATAAATGATTTTGGTGAATCAAACAGACAAATGTCGAATGTAATATCTGTGGTACGAAATGAATTTAAATCTGAAATGAAAAGCCTAAAAACTGATTTGAAGGGATTGAAAAATAATATCGACGCTATAGAGAACATACTACCATGCTTGATCACAGGAGTTGTGATAAAGCAACATATTTGGGTGATTATGCCCCCTTCGAAGAAGAGGGGTATATTGCTTTGCACATGTCGGTCGGTTGGTCGGTCCGTCCGTCGGTAGACCAAAGCTTGTCCGAGTGATAACTCAACAATGCCTGGACCTATAGTCCTCAAACTTGACTTGGAGGCTGGGCCTGACCAGTTGATGAACCCTTTTTCAGGTCAAAGGTCACAGTGACCTTGAACACAAAAACCCTTTTTTTTAAAGCTGGTCCGAGTGATAACTCAACAATGCTTGGACGTATGGTCCTCAAACTTGAATTGGAGGTTGGGCCTGACCAGTAGATGAACCCTATTTATTTTGAGGTCATTGCGTCAAAGGTCAAGGTCACAGTGACCTTGATCACAAAAACCTTATTTAAGCTTGTCCGAGTGATAACTTAACAATGCCTGGACCTATGGTCCTCAAACTTGAATTGGAGGTTGGGCCAGACCAGTAGATCAACCCTATTTAGTTTCAGGTCATTGGGTCAAAGGGGGGGGGGGGAAATAACGATGCCATTGCATAAAAAATTGAAATTAATGTCCGAACAAAAGGTAACAGATCAAGAGAGAATTCAGCTTAAGGCGAGAATGAGTAAGTCGACAATAGTTTAGTTGATATGGTCAAAGATGAGATTGTATCTTTGGCTAAAGGATCAGAAGGATGTTGTTATTGTTTCGGCTAAGCGTGTTTGAAATTAATCAGAGAAAGCCATGATTGTTCAGTTCGATAATTTAATGTTGATGATAAGATGAAACTGTTCAGATAGCGTGATACACTGTGACGCAAGACATCCGAATCTCAAATAACCTAAGTTATATACAGCGTCAAATGATCAAGAGAGAAAACAGACCTATTTCACAAATGGAAAAATGTGTTACAAAACCAAAGGGACGAAGTTCTAATCAAGGAACATATCAACGTGGTGACGAACATTAGATGATCGAAACCGGAATTCCTACAAACCAGGAATTCTATAGAAGTAACTGACGCGGAAACTGGGGTAGTCCATGACACCGTTACGCGTGAAACATAGAAAAGCGGCCGACGCTCTGCACAAACTCTGGCTACATGTATATCACTTATAACAAGTAACACAGAGAGTATAATATCTAAATTGTCGCCTGATTCTATAAAATTCCTTATTGATTACGACATAATTGGCCTTCAAGAGACGTGCATGGTAGATGAATTTGACTATAGTTTGTGTGTCAATAATCACATATCATATGTAAAACAAAAAAGTCATAGGCCGGGGATCGACCACGGGGCGGTGTATTAGTCTTAGTTTAGGAAAGACTAGGTAAATTAGTGAAAAGAATCTGTGAATATTTTGAATTTGGTATTATTCTCATATGATTTAAAGCAATACTTGATGTTGAACGTGACTGTGTATAAAGTCATATAAAGTGTACCACCTGGTGGTTCATCGTTATATCATACAAATGCACACAGGGGCTTAATTGCAGTAGCAAATATCATTAATATTCCATAACTTAACCATTTCCACATGGTAATTAATGGCGACTTAAACGCTTGCACCAACATTTGTGAAGATGCAGTTGTAAAAAATATCAAGTGTTCCAGAACTTAGTGAGTTTGAGGATATCATCAACATAGACCTAGTTACTGTACGATTTAATTCTGATACTAAAGTGAACAAGAGCATCGCCAACGGTACAAATCCCCTCGCAGTGTGTTTTCATACAGATGTTTTATAGTGTAACCTTCTGACCTAAATCAGTGAAACAGGAACCCGTCCAAACTTACTTTACAATAAACCAGTGTATGAGTATGGAGGAAGGCCGTCCTCAAATGAAAATGTTCGAGTGGTGAAGTCGTTATATATAAATTTAATATTGTCAATGTGTGCTTGAACTTTGACCTAGGTCGGTGGAATGTGAACTTGCACACAAAGAGATGATTGTAAACATATGATTCAAGTTTCATAATAATCGGATAAGAAATAGAGTTGAAAGAGTGATGACGTCATGCATCCAACTTATAAAAGATGTTGTGACCTTGACATTTGACCTTGATGAGTGAAATGTGAACTCATACAACAGGGGATGTTGGTGAATATGTGTTGTAAGTATCATAACTGTCAGATAAGAAATAAAGTCACTGGAGCACTGAATTATAAAAGTCACTGTGACCTTGACCTTTGACCTATGTCAGTAAAATGCGAATTCAAATAAGAGGCGATGCTGGCGAACATATATTTTTAGTTTCTTAACGTCGCTAGAGCGATGACGTCGTTTCGTACAGAAGTAAAAGAGTCGATGTGTGTCAAGTTCCCTCACAATCGGAAAAGAAAAAAAGACGCTAAAGCGATGACGTCGTTTCGTATAGAAGAATTATAGTCACTGTGACGTTTGACATAGATTAGTGAAACGTTAACTTGTACAAGAGGCAATGCTAGTGAACATGTGTGCGAAGTTTCATGAACATCGGATAAGAAATGTAGTCGTTAGAGAGATGACGTCGTTTTGACACGTACGGATCCTTATCGAGAGATGATAATAAGTACGACAAACAATTAATATATGTTTGCCAAACTTATGAGTTACGTATCGTTAATGGACGGTCTGGTAAAGACATTGACATAGTGAATTACAAGTTGTTTTTTTTAGCAACAATGGTTCCTGGGGTTCTGGTATTATAGTACCAGTATTTAAGGGAGGAGATATTGATGAAGCAAAAAACTATAGAGGAATAACTTTAATCAATATAATTGCTAACATATATTCTCAAATATTGCTTAATAGGCTTACAAAATGGTCAGACAACCAGAACAAAATCATTGAAAACCAGTTTGGTTTTCAGAAGGGAAAATCAACAATTGACTGTATATTCCTACTACAATCTATTATTACGCATACTCTTCATTCCCGTAAAAAGTTATTTTGTGATTTCATAGATTTTGAGAAATGCTTCGATAAATTGAATCGAGTATTTATTTTTCAGAAATTATTACAAGAAAACGTCAGCCCTAAATTTATTCAATCTATTAAAAATATGTATAACACAGTAAAAGCAGCAGTTAGGTTTAACTCTAAAACCTCGTCTTTCTTTAACTCGAACATCGGTGTAAAACAAGGCGATCCGAGCTCAACAATTTTGTTTCTCTACTTTATAAAAATGACATAACTAACAACTTCAACTGCGAAATAGAAGGTTTATTTAAACTTAACGATCTCAGTCTATACATACTCCTCTTTGCAGACGACGCGGTACTATTCGCGCATACACCCACAGCTCTACAATCACTACTCAACGATTTATCGAGATATTGCGAATCGTTGGGTTTAAATATAAACACTAAGAAAACAAACGCCATGATATTTGAATTAGGAAGACATACTACTTACAACTTCACTTTAAACACTATTCCATTAAATGTAGTAACATCTTTCAAATACCTTGGAATTAATCTCTTTAAAAATGGTAATATAAACCGAACACAGAAGAAACTTGCGCATCGTTCATACCTTGCTCTTCATAACCTTTTTATTATCCTGAACCAACTTGATCTTGATATCAAAGAACAATGTAGACTATTTGACAGCCTTGTTGGTTCTATACTCAATTATGGTGCAGAAATAATAGGTGACCACGAGTGTAAAGATATTGAACAGGTACACTGCAAATTTCTAAGAAAAATCCTATGTGTGAGAAAGTCCACAAACTTAGACGGCTTATACGGAGAAACAGGCAGATATCCAATGAAAATACATCGAACACTTACTATGTTTAAATTCTGGATAAAAGTTTTAAAACTTAATAATCAAACTCTAATCAAAACAATGTATAGCATACTCCAACAGGACGCTGACGAAAACAAAACACACAACGGTAATAATTGGGCATATAGAATTAAGGTATCACTAAATGAATTAGGACTACAACAATTGTGGTTACATCAACATGAATGGGAAATTAAATTACATACGATCAAAATTAGAATTTTAGACATTTACAAACAGACATGGCTCTCTAACATAACTAACTCAAACAGATTATCTTTGTATAGTACATATAAGCAACATTTTGAGTTGGAACCTTATTTACATAAATTATACATTGATAAATATAGAATAGCATTGACCAAATTTAGACTTTCATCCCATAACCTCCAGATTGAAAAAGGTAGACACGAAGGTATAGCGAGAAATGACAGAATATGCCAAAATTGCACAATGGGTGTAATAGAAAACGAATACCACTTCCTGTTAGCCTGCCCAAAATACTATGATCTAAGAAACAAACTACTTAAACCATACTTTTGTCATTGGCCAACAATCCACAAATTTAAATCATTGCTTTCCACAACAAATATAAATGAATTAATAAACTTATCAAAGTATATATATTTCGCCTTTAAACGAAGAAATATCACATAAATAAAACAATAGCTATTACCTTTCTAACAAGTCACTACATAAACTCATCATCAAATTATTAGTTAACATCCCTTACATAAGTAGTATATATATCCCGTAACATTGTTCAAATCAATAAAGTTTCGGAATTATACACAGAATGTATACAGTTTTCAATTTTTGTTTGTGATCCAGATAGGACTCATGTATTACTCCTACATTCAGTTATTTTTTGGAGTGTATATCTCATGTACTGTTGGGTTTATTCATAATGGTTTGTACATAGATAATTTGTATTATATTGTTTCCTTTTCTTCTGGTAAAGCGTTTCTAGTCATGTAACTCTTCTCGCACTATTTTCAAAACGTTTTAACCTAACCTAAATATATATTGATTTCAAACGTCTATTTAAAAAAAAAAAAAATGTACAACCTAGTCTGCCACACGTTAAAACCTTACATAAAGGATTTAAAAAGATTTAACATTATAAATATTTTTTCAAATCCTTAGATAAAGAAAAAATACATTCTACATATTCCATCGGAACTTCTCGGAAAAGGCTTTCTTGTATACAACCTTATATTATGTAAAATATTAATATGTGTATTGGCTATAAATATGTTATATTTAATGCTGAATAAAGATATGTAAAGGATGCAGTGTCATAGACTATTTTGTTGTTTTCAAAGCGATTATTAATACAATCATTAACTTTCAAATAATAATTTATCCTGAAAGTTCTCATATGCAGGTCGTGTTAATGCTTAAAAGTCCTATCGTGTCAGAACCACCGCACACTCTAGGAAATAATCACCTGACTGCTCCACGTTATCATATTAATACAGACAATCGCGATGCTTATTCACAGTCTCTTGCAAGTGTATTTAACGTTAAATGCGATAAAAATAGTTGAGAACATCGTGAAATACAATGATACAGACATAGACATCGTTATGCCATAGTTTTCGACCAATCAACATGGCTTGAAGGAATCTGATGGAATGTCACCCTAGGAACATTTCTACAAAATTATTTGAAAATCGGCATGACACTTTCGGAGGAGTAGATTTTTTAAGTTTTCACTAAAGCCATATAAGGCAAAATATCAACTTGGCTTGAAAAGATCTGATAGAGGGTCCACAGGTGCCAATCTCGGTCAAAATATGAAAATAGCATTTGACTATATATTGACAAGGTACATATCCTTTTCAACGGCCACTTTTTGTGATGGCAATGGCTGTAATTTACCTTAAGATATTCGCGAGGAATTATTATTTCCAAAGATGTTACAGTCAAAGCAAGTTATGTACCAAATCTTATTAGAGTTAATGGAATTATAATCGAGATATAGCTTTTAATGTAAAACTACTGCTCTGGGACATCCCTGAGGTGACTTGAGGTCCGAGTAAAATCTCGTAAATCAGATGATATTTCCATTGTTAAGAAGTGTCATATCATTTTAATGAGCTGCTATCATAGGGCAATTTTATATTACTTATTTTACAGCTATAAAAATGGAGGCTTGAATCCAATTAAGAACTCATTTAACATGAAAATCGGGTACAACTGTAAAATATATTTTAATAACAAGAGGGCCATGATGGCCCTGGAATCGCTCAGCTGATATTACTTAAGCTATATAAGCCCCGCCCCAGGCAGCCATAGCTTCCGACCAATCAACTTGGCTTGAAGGAATCTGATAGAGGGTCACCCTAGGAACATTTCTACAAAACTATTTGAAAATCGGCCGGACACTTTTGCAGGAGAAGATTTTTTAAGTTTTCACTATAGCCATATAATGCAAAATAGCCCTGCCCACTGGCGGCCATGTTTTTTGACCAATCAACATGGCTTGAAGGAATCTGAAAGTGGTTCACTTAAGGAACATTTCTACAAAATTATTTGAAAATCGGCCTGACACTTTCGGAGGAGAAGATTTTTTAAGTTTTCACTATAGCCATATAAGGCAAAATAGCCCCGCCCCCCTGGCGGCCATGTTTTTCGACCAATCAACATGGCTTGAAGGAATCAGATAGAGGGTCATCCAAGGAACATTTCTACAAAATTATTTGAAAATAGGCCTGACACTTTCGGAGGAGAAGATTTTTTGAGTTTTCACTATATCCATACAAGGCAAAATCAGCCCCGCCCCCCCCCCCCCCCCCCCCCCCCCTAGCGGCCATGTTTTTCGACCAATCAACATGGCTTGAAGAAATCTCATAGAGGGTCATCCAAGGAACATTTCTACATAATTATTTGAAAATCTGCCAACCAGTTTGGGAGAAGAAAAGTTTTTTTCATTTCGTTGCCATGGAAACCAGAATTCTACATGGATCCCAAAAAATTGAAGGAAATCTGGTGAGGTCATTGAGAGGATGCTTTCTGTGAAGTTTCATCCCAATTGACCCACTGGTTACTGAGGAGAAGAAGTTGACGGCCGGACGCACGACGGACGCCGGACAAAAGGCGATCACAATAACTCACCTTGAGCAAAGCTCAGGTGAGCTAAAAACACAAAACTACGCTTTTTTCGCAAGAAAATTATTTCTTTTTCTCTCTTGTAAGCATTTTACATGCTGTATAATGCGCTTTACCATAAATTGATACTGCAAAATATGTCGAATAATTAAAAACCAAATGTCACCTCAGTGATGTCCCGGACCGTAGAAAAGGAAATGTACCTTGTCAATAAATAGTCAGATGCTATTTTTAGATTCAAATGAGACTCGCACCTGTGAGAGGGTCATCCAGGGAACATTTATACAAACAAAATTGAAAATCGGCCAAACAGTTTTAGAGGAGAAGAATTTTCTTTCGGTTGCCATGACAACTAGAATTTCGCCAAAAAATTAAGGAATTTTAGGAGAAGACATTAAGAGAATGCCTCCCATAAAGTTTCGTCAGAATTGGCCAAGTGGTTAAGGAGGAGAAGTCGTTTGAAGCAAAAAGTTGACGCACGCACGACTTACAACTGGCCATGACATAAGCTCGACTGGCTTTCAGTCAGTGGAGCTAAACATAACGAAGGTATATCCACAAAAGATTATGTTTTTTACCACAAAAATAGGTAACACTCATTAGCTACAACATACAATGTCATGAAGACTATAAGATATAACTATGACTGAAGTTTGTAAACCCTAGCACCTTTTGAGGAAATGTAAACAAATAAAATATCTTTGAGCTAAACACTAAGTACACAAAAAACAAGAAATTAAAAAAGAAAATCCAAATGTTTGACCCAAAAACCTTTTTGATATGTTAAAGTACTTTTTTATGAAATGTGTGTGCACAATTTGATATAATGTCCAATGCTCAAAATCCAGCAAAAATCATGTTTTTTAACCGAAATAGAACACATACAATGTGAAGAAGGATATTAAATGTAACTATATTCCAAATATGAAAGACCTAGTACGAGTACTTATTGAGAAAAACTAAACAAGAGCTGTCGGAGGACAGCGCGCTCGACTATTCCACCGCTTATTTAAGTTACTGAGATATGGACTCTAATGAAGTTGCATGCAAAACATTAACCAGAACCTCTTAATGGGTGATAATTTGCATAATATGCAAGATAGAGTTATTTTACTTGATTATTTCCATAGGTGTGATGGTTGGGAAGGGTTGTATAACGTTTCAATGGAATGCATCAAGTGTGTTACTAATATATGGACTCTTAATATGGACTTAATGTAGTTTCACGCAAACCTTTAACCATACTTTTTTAAGTAAACAAGAGCTGTCGGAGGACAGCATGCTCGACTTTTGTGCTTGCCAATAAAACAAAACTTTTTTGGGTGATAGTCGAAAAAGAGTCATAATTCTTACAAAAATCTTAAGTGAATTATGCACTCTTGGCTGTTGGTGGAGGTTATGATGGTAAAAAGATGTGTGTAAGTGTTTAAGCTATATCTCTAATTGTTTTGAAAAAATTGTTTTGGTATGAAATATTGAACCAAAATTATAAATCGAAAAAGGGCCATAATTCTTAAACAAAAATTATAGTACCCTTATCTGTTGATGAAGGTAATGATGATAAATAAGTATTGTAAGTGTATAAGCTAAATCACTTATGGTTTTGAAATAAAATGGGGTGGTACAAAAAACTTAACCAGAATTCTAAGTCGATAAAGGGCCATAATTCTTACAACAATATTAACAGAGTTATGTATTCTTGTCTGTTGATGGAAGTTATGATGGTGAATAAGTGTTGTAAGTTTCAAAGCAATATCTAATATGGTTTTGACAAAAAAGGGAATTGGTACAATAACCTTAACCAAGGTCTGACACCAACACCGACGCTAGCCCTTTCTTCGAAAAGTCGAACTAACAAAGGGCCATCATTCTTACGAAAACCTTGAAATAGTTATGTTCTCTTGGCTGTTGATTTAGGTATTGATTGTGAATAAGTGTTGTAAGTTTCAAAGCAATATCTGTAATGATTTTGACAAAAAAGGGAATTGTACAAAAACCTTAACCAAGGTGTGACACCAACGCCGACGCCGAGGCGAGTAGTACAGCTAGCATTTTCTTCGGAAATCGAGCTAAAAAGTTGACTAAATAGTAAAATTTAGATTTAGTCGAAGATCTAAATTGAAAAGTATGGCGAATACGGGCCGTGGCTTCTTCATCTAAATACTGCTTAATATATAATAGGATGTAAGGAACCAGACTACATTTAGCTCGCCTTTTTTTGGTTCCCGGTTTCAGATACTATCGAAATAATAAAGCGTAACTCGCACATGTATATGGAGTATAAAAGGGATGTTTTAATAGTCCTTTACCTTAAATTAATATACTTAGTGAGGACAAAGAGAAATCCCGATATGTGGTCACACTGACAGGTCTAAATATCTCCTTGTGCTAAATTTCGAAGCATTCCTATGTCCAATTCACAAAATCAACAAATTAAAAAAGAAAAAAATCCAAATGGAAAACGGTAAGGCCGGATTCTCGGCAATTTTACCTTGAAAATCTACAAACCAAGGTCAAGGTCAAAGTAACCATATAAATCAATAAAACTTGTTACTTGTTACCTTCAGGCAAAGTTTCAAGCTTGTAACCCTTTCCAGTGCTGAGTTTTTGCCTCAACCTGAAACTTTAACCAAAATGTTGACGGACAGACAGACAGACGGACAGACGGACGGACATCGCCAATCTATAGACCGGAATTGCTAGAGCAATCCGGCCAAGAATCACCATAGTCATGGTTTTTTTACCCCAAAAAGAAGGTCACACTCAGCATCTTCAGCTTACAATGTGAAGAAGGGTATTTTATGTAACTATGTTCCAAATATGAAAGCCCCTGTACCAGTACTTATTGAGAAAGAAGAATAAAACGAAACTTTAACGTCGAGCTAAACGCAAATGTTTGACGTCGCCGTCGCCACAAAAGCAACACCGTAGTCTCGCTTTCGCTTCTTCGTCGCAGCGAGACAAAAAATCAGGCTAGTTTGACAAAGAAAGTTTGGTGTAAAAGAAAAAAGTAATATTAAGCCTTAAACCTTAAACGTTTCTGTCCAGCCGAAATATAAACGATTTAAACGCCTACATAGACCATATCAATATTTATTCAAAAGGAAAAGGCAGATACATAGTAAAAAGCAAACAAATAATATGGAAAAGTCTATCAAAGATAGCAAACATATTTTTGGACAGAAATACGTAATTTAACAAATAAAGAAAATGTTCTTAATGATATAACACTAGAAGACTGTAACAATCATTTTCGTTCATTGTTTGTCAGCGACAGTTGTCAGGACATAGACAATGCGAACGATTGATTGATTGATTGGGGTTTAACGCCGTTTCAACAATTTCTCAGTTATATCACGGCGGCCAGTTTACCTACTCATGCATTTCCTGGTTTTCTCACACCAGTACTCCACATAACAATCTTCCCAAGCAACTGGCTGCTTTTCCACAGACTTAGCCCATTGGTGGAAGACGAATGACGCATGTCGCATTGACTTTTGTCAATCGTCGGAAAGAAAGTTGGCCGAGCCGGGATTCGAACTCACAACCCATGGATTGACAGCCCGCGTCGCTACCGACTGAGCTACCGGGGCTCGGCACAATGCGAACGACATGCACGCTATTAACCATCATCATTTATATTAGTGAGTGTTCTATTCGATTCTCCTATTGATGATGATATAATAGTATCTAGTATATGGTTGTTTGCGTATACCCATTCACAAAAAGGGAAATGTTCGAGAAACAGGTTACTACAAGGGCATTGCGCTTATGGATATATTAAGTAAGGTATATACAACGATAATAACATAAAAGTACTTAGGAGTACTGAACGTCGGGTTCACGTGAAAACGCCAATGATTAAACCAATTCAAAGATGTTGACAGTACAAAGAAAACACGGATAAGAGTGTGTTAAAGGGTTACAAAGAAAAATATTGATCTATTTTCTGATAATTTTGTTTCGTTTACATATTTACTGCATAACTAAAAAAAAAAGCAAAAAAGGGTTTAAAAAGCATACATTCCTATGTGTATGTGTGTGAGTGCCAGCATCAATATAACAGTACATGGAATTGTCCTTCAACAGTAGCTCAACTAGTTATGTTAACTATCCCTTGAAAGCCCTATTTGATTTATTTTCTTTTTTTATTAACGAACTTCATAATGTAAAAAAACAGAGAACTCGGAGGAATTCAGCTTTTTCCGGATTTAACTGTTATTGTTATGCTTATGTTTGCAGACGACATAGGACTTATCTATGACACTGTCATTGGTCTGCAATAAGAATTGAACCTTACTGTTAAAATTACAAATTCAAGGTCAACATAAATAAAACAAAATCGTAGTATTTAAAAACGGGGAACAAGTATCAAAAAAGAAAACTGGTCATATAATGGACACCTTTAGAAGTTATTCAACATTTCTTGGGTACCAATTTCACAAATAGAATGGCATAGAAGGGCAAAATCCGCCTAGCTCAAGGCAAAGAAATGCGTAATGTATTAATAAAATGTCATAAATACCAATTAATACTTTCTTCAAAGTATTGTATACAAAATACTTCCAAATATGCTGTATTGGTCCGAGCTATGGGGCCATAAATCTATGAACTCTGTTCAAGCAGATTTATGCATGTACACTTTTATTAAAACAAGAGCTGTCGGAGGACAGCGCGCTCGACTATTTCAGCGCTTATCTAAGTTACTGAGATAATGGAATCTAATGTAGTTGCATGCAAAACATTAACCACAATTTCTTAAAAGGTGATAATTTGCATTATATTCATGAGTTATTTAACTTGATTATTTTCATAGGTGTGATGGTTGGGAAGTGTTCTATAACGTTTCAATGGAATGCATCAAGTAGTTACTAAGATATTGACTCTTAATGTAGTTGCACGCAAACCTTTAACCATAATTTCTAAGTAAACAAAAAGGGCAACAATTTGCACCATATACAGGATAGAGTTATCTTAATTGGTTGTGTATATAGTTGTGAAATTAGGAAAGGTTGTATAAAGTTTCAATACAACGCTTTAAGTTGTTACTGAGATTACACTCTAAATGTAGTTGCAAAACTTTAACCAGAATTTCTTAGTCCAAAAAGGTCCATAACTTGCATAAAATGCTGGATAGAGTTATCGTACTTGATTGTTAACATAGGTGGGATGTTTGGGAAGGGCTGTATAAAGTTTCAATGCAATGCATCATTACTATGATATGGTATCTTAATTCCAAAAAAGCCCATAACTTACATAAAATGCAGGATAGAATTATTTAACTTGAAAATCAACATAGGTGTGATAGTTCTGAAGGGTTGTATAACGTTTCAAAGCAATGCATCAAGCAAATACTAGGATTTCGACCAAATTTCTAGTTAAAAAAAGGGCAATAAATTGCAAAAAATACCGGATAGAGTTATCATACTTGATTGTTTACATAGGTGTGATGGTTGGGAAGATTGTATAAAGTTTCAATGCAATGTATCAAGTAGTTACTAAGAGATGGTCTCTTAATGTAGTTGCATGCAAAACTTTAACCAAAATGTATAATGCATTACGTAAATACTAGGATATCGTCTTAATGTAGTTGCATGCAAAACTTTAAACAAATTTCTAGTTAAAAAAAGGGCCACATATTGCAAAATATACTGGATAGAGTTATCATACTTGATTGTTTACATAGGTGTGATGGTTGAGAAGGGTTGCATAAAGTTTCAATGCAATGCATCAAGTAGTTACTAAGATATGATCTCTTAATGTAGTTGCCCGCAAAACTTTAACCAGAATTTCTAAGTTAAAAAGGGCCATAACTTTCATAAAATTCAGGAGAGAGTTATCATACTTGATAATCTACATAAGTGGGATAGTTGGGTAGGGTTGTATAAAGTTTCAATGCAATGCATCGAGTAAATACTGAGATGGATTCTTAATTTAGTTGCACGCAAAACTTTAACCAGAATTTCTAAGTAAAAAAAGGGCCATAACTTGCATAAAATGCAGGATAGAGTTATCTAACTTGATAATATACATAGGTGTGATAATTGGGTAGGGTTGTAGAAACGTTCAATGCAATGCATCAAGTAAATACTGAGATATGGACTCTTAATTAAGTTGCACGCAAAACTTTAACCAGAATCTCTAAGTAAAAAAGGGCCATAACTTGCTTAAAATGCAGGATAGAGTTATCTAACTTGATAATCTAAATAGGTTTGATAGTTTGGTAGGGTTGTAGAAAGTTGCAATGCAATACATGTAGTATTTAAGTACTTGCATGCAAAACCTTAACCAAGGTGTGACGTGGACGCCGACGCCGACGCAAGGGTGAGTAGTATAGCTCTCATGTTCTTCGAATAGTCGAGCTAAAAATGTATGAAATTTTGCAATATGTCAGTTTTAGGTGATAATGGTAGATATCAAGTTCACATTATATCATCAACAAAGTAATTGAATATTGGATTCGAGTTACCAAATTTCCGCATAATAGGTTTGTAAAATTATACTACAACAGGTGTATGTATTATGACAATAAAGGATATACACATCTGGTAACTCAAGTTCGGATTTATTTGTAGAGTAACGGTTTTGATCATATATGGGAAGCTCAATGCGTAGAAATTAAAAACCTTATCTCAATAACTATACACAGCGTCTAAAAAACCAATATATGCAACAATTGAGAGATGAATGCATACACATTTGGAATCAAATTATTACTGCTCATATCAACAATTATTTTTTCAAGATCATACATATATCGCGGTCTGACCTTATACACACTTGGAGAGATTACATGTAAGCGGCCCGGTCAGATCATTAGCTCAGTCGGTAGAGTACTCGCTCTGAAAGCGAAGGGCCAGGGTTCGAGTACTGGACAGGCTGCATTTTTTTTCTCTCTGTGTGACATTGGCGCCAATAAGGGACCATGACAGCACTGCTTGGTCCGTCTAACAGCGCTTGCAGTGTGATTTATGACATCCTTTGCACCGGAATTCCGAAATTCGAGGACGAATTACAGTTAAACAAGGATGTATTTCGCAGTCTAAACTTGTACACAATTGGAGAGATTACGTGATGACAATTTTAAAATGTTTTTGGATCCATGAAGAATACTGGTTTTCATGGCAACCGAAGAGACTGTGCGACGTAAAGGTGTGTAGTTATCGCCTTTTGATTACATGTAGTATATAGTGTAAAATAAAGTATCTAAGTCTAGCTAATAGGGACTGTTTTGTCTTCGTAAATAAAACAAACTAGAACTATCCCCGAACATCGCCCTGGTAGGAAAGGTAGTGGACTATTAAGAAACCCCACCTTATAATCCAACTTAAGATACTCCGAACAAGAAAAAAGTAAGAAAGGGCGATGAAAATTATTCTACGCACAAGAAAATATAACAAAGGGCAATAAATCTGTAATTAACTAAAATAGAGTTATGGTTCTTGTTCACTCCACTTCCTCTCAATGTGTTGTATCATAGTATGAAGTTTTATTGAATTCCATCCATAAGTTCTGAAATTATTCTACGCTCAACAAAAAGTAACAAAGGGCAATAACTCTGTAATTATGTAAATTACAGTTATGGTTCTTGTACACTGCACTTCATCTCATAGTGCTCTACCACTGTATGCAGTTTTATTATATTCCATCTATTAGTTATTAAGTAATTCTCCGGACACGAAAAAGTAACAAAGAGCAATAACTCTGTATTTAGGTAAAATAGAGTTAGGGTTCCTGTACACCGCACTTCCTCTCAATGTGTTGTATTATCGTATGAAGTTATATTAAATTCCAACAATTAGTTTTAAAAATATGCTCCGGACAAGACTCTACGCACAAGAAAAAGTAACAAAGGGCAATAACTCTGTATTTATGTAAATTAGAATTATGGTCCTTGTACACTGCACTTCCTCTCATTGTGCTCTACCAGTGTATGAAGTTTCATTAGAGTCCATCTAATAGTTATTAAGTAATTCTCCGGACAATAAAAAGTAACAAAGGGCAATAACTCATTAATGTACACCGCACTTCCTCTTAATGTGTTGTATCATCGTATACAGTTTTATTAAATTCCAACAATTAGTTTTAAAGTTATGCTCCGGACAAGGAAAATCGCAACGGACCAACCGACCGACCAACCAACCACAGGGTGACTCCTATATATAAAAACGTAAATGCGAGTCAAAATAAAGAAACTGCAAATACTTAAAACATCGGAATATTTATTTCATTTTAGATGTGTCATAACTTAGTGTTTTTAAACAAACGCAATAGTAATATGTTCAAGACATTTAAATTTGTTTTTTTTTTCTAATAATAACTCCTCCTCCCTTGTGATTTCAGAAAAGCTATTAAAAATAGAAATCGCGGGCTTCTGCCCGGCGACTAATACATGCAAATATGATTAAATTGTATGGTTGCCAAATTCCGAAAGGTGGTTTAGATGTTGTATGACTGACTCATGTTTTATTGTTTGTTTTAGGTTTTGTGCATGGCTTTCAAACGTTATCAGTTATGTCATGCCGTTTCCTTTGTGAATTTAATTACACTGACGGTATTTGTTATATGTTATCATACCTTCATGCTACAGTGTGTACGCAGTGATATCCCTAACAACCATGGGTGTAAACTGGGAAGGAAGACATAAATGCCATTTTGAAGGAATTTGGTATAACATGGGTTCGAACCCTGATCTCCCGACCAAAAGGATCCAGCCGTTATACCTCGAAACACGTTGTTTTTAATGTAAGGCAAAGATACATTTAAAAGAAACCAACAAAACCCTAGGAATCCGCTGTGGTCGAGTGGTTAGCGTCGGGGATTTCGAAACCGGGTGTCCCGGGTTCGATCATCAGTCGCGGCACTACCGTCATTGTGGAGTGCCCTTGGGCAAGGCACATTTTCTAGCCTAGTACTGGTTTATTTACCCATGGATCATGAATAAGTGAACTGTCGCCGTGATATAACTGAAATAATGTTGAAAGCGGCGTAACATCCCAATAAATAAATAAACAACAAAACCCTATAGCGCAATTCTTATAATTCCCCCGAAAAGAAACAGGAGCCCAAACTCAAACTTGATTTGTGTCTTGTCATCGGTAAGTTCACAGCTTATGCATTTGTTTAACGCCCCTTTTAATATAGTATTTCAGTCATATCGCGGCGTGTCTTGTCATCGGTAAGTTCACAGCTAATGCGTTTGTTTAACGCCCATTTTAACAGTATTTCAGTCATATCGCGGCGTGTCTTGTCATCGGTAAGTTCACAGCTAATGCGTTTGTTTAACGCCCATTTTAACAGTATTTCAGTCATATCGCGGCGTGTCTTGTCATCGGTAAGTTCACAGCTTATGCATTTGTTTAACGCCCCTTTTAATATAGTATTTCAGTCATATCGCGGCGTGTCTTGTCATCGGTAAGTGCACAGCTGATGCGTTTGTTTAACGCCCATTTTAACAGTATTTCAGTCATATCGCGGCGTGTCTTGTCATCGGTAAGTTCACAGCTAATGCGTTTGTTTAACGCCCATTTTAACAGTATTTCAGTCATATCGCGGCGTGTCTTGTCATCGGTAAGTTCACAGCTTATGCATTTGTTTAACGCCCCTTTTAATATAGTATCCCAGTCATATCGCGGCGTGTCTTGGGTACATTAGGAGTACTGATGCCAAGTTTATCTCGACTTCATTCCATCAATAGCGTTTGTTTAACGCCCATTTTAACAGTATTTCAGTCATATCACGGCGTGTCTTGGGTACATTAGGAGTACTGATGCCAAGTTTATCTCGACTTCATTCCATCAATAGCGTTTGTTTAACGCCCATTTTAACAGTATTTCAGTCATATCACGGCGTGTCTTGTCATCGGTAAGTTCACAGCTAATGCGTTTGTTTAACGTCCATTTTAATATAGTATTTCAGTCATATTGCGGCGTGTCTTGGGTACATTAGGAGTACTGATGCCAAGTTTATCTCGACTCCATTTCATCAATAGCGTTTGTTTAACGCCCATTTTAACAGTATTTCAGTCATATCACGGCGTGTCTTGTCATCGGTAAGTTCACAGCTTATGCGTTTGTTTAACGTCCATTTTAATATAGTATTTCAGTCATATTGCGGCGTGTCTTGGGTACATTAGGAGTACTGATGCCAAGTTTATCTCGACTCCATTTCATCAATAGCGTTTGTTTAACGCCCATTTTAACAGTATTTCAGTCATATCGCGGCGTGTCTTGTCATCGGTAAGTTCACAGCTAATGCGTTTGTTTAACGCCCCTTTTAACAGTATCTCAGTCATATCGCGGCTTGTCTTGTTCACAGCTAATGCGTTTGTTAAAAGCCCGTTTAACAGTATCTCAGTCATATCGCGGCTTGTCTTGTTCACAGCTAATGCGTTTGTTAAAACCCCGTTTAACAGTATCTCAGTCATATCGTGGCGTGTCTTGGGTACATTGGGAGTACTGATGGCAAGTTTATCTCAACTCCATTGCATCAATAGCATTACCGTCGCCGTAACCCTGGGCACCAAGGAGGGAAGCCGCGGCTACCATAATTAAAAGTATTCTACATGAATCGACCGGATGTAGAACCCTTGTCGACTTTAGGTGGACGCTGTTACGGTGCCACTTCTTCACGCTGTCGATCGCCATTTGAGCCATTGGCTCAAAGTGGCTCAGACAAATACGGCATTGGCTATAGTCCCGTTTTATCCCTTTTTTTACGGATCAAATTTCCAAAGATTCCCAACGAGAAATATCTTTTACCTATATAGCTATAAAAATCCTATATAAATCCTACATTCAGCGCGTGTCGGTTTAAAAGGTCAATAGTCACTGACTGTGTACACAATCTACCACGGGTAACCTTCAACTCGATGGTTGTATGCAATCGGTTAAAGAAGTTCAGAGCCAAGATGAATGATATTTAATTATTTCGCCTTGGGGGTTCTTTATACAAAACTCCTAAATTATTTCCTTAAGAAAGTCCTTAAGTACCCGATGTTTCTCTTAGCTAATGATATTTCTTAAGTTGGTATTCACAAAGCTCCTTAGGAAAATCCTTAGGAAAGAATATTAGTTTGTCCTCAAGTGAAAATGAATGTGTTGATCTCAAACGCGATACTCGACAGTACGATGATGATAACACGACAACGCGACAGTACGATGGTGAAAACGCGACAGTACGACGGTGAAAACGCGACAATGCGATGGTGAAAACACGATAATACGACAGTACGATGATGATAATGCGATATACTATCGTGTTTTCACCATCGTAATAACGTAGTATCGTAATGTCGCGTTATCATCATCGTACTGTCGCGTTATCATCATCGCACTGTCGTGTTATCATCATCGTACTGTCGCGTTATCACCATCGTACCGTCGTTTTATCATCATCGTACTGTCGTGTTATCACCATCGTACCGTCGCGTTATCACCCTCGTACCGTCGCGTTATCACCAGCGTTATCACCATCGTACCGTCGTGTTATCATCATCGCACTGTCGTACTATCGCCTTCCGATGCGTATGCGCATGCTCAAAAATAGAAGATCTTCAAGTACAGCAGTACAAATGGACGAGTTTATACAATCTATACCTCTATCACCCTTAGAGGGAATGTGTCGGCCCGGATTAGACTGCACAGGCTGATCTGCGTCGATACATTACGCAGAGTCCGTAATGTTAGAAAGAAAGAAAGAAAGAAAGAAAGAAAGAAAGAAAGAAAGAAAGAAAGAAAGAAAGAAAGAAAAGTAGAAGATAAAGACATTTTTGACGTTCTGACATATTTTTAAAATGAGTGTGGTGCACATTATAGTGTGCGCACGGATGAAACACAGCAATGTTGTCTATATAGTAAAATTCTTACCAGGAGAAATGATTTGATTCCACGGGACGGAACAGGTTCAGAAGACATCTTGCCTGAAAAAAAAAAATATGGTATAACAATAAGGCATTCAAAATTTTGGCAGCGAAGTGATTATTATTCGCCGTGCATAAGCCGGCGATTTATATTTTAATCGCTTTTCGGAAATGACATGGGAGATCGAGTTATTATTAGAAAAAAACAAATTTAAATGTCTTGAACATATTACAATTTTGTTTGTTTAAAAATCACGTCGAATTCTCCTTTTAATAGCAATTTTAACTTAATCATTGTTATTTTCATGTTCAAAGAGATGTCTTGATTTGTGTAGAAATCATTTAATAATGTTAATCCATGTATATCTAAAATAGGAACTGTTTCTAAGCTAAATATAGTATCCTATTGTGTACTAGTTTCGTGATCTTTAACATCGATTTTCGCGCATGCGCATTTCGATATGAGGAAGCGAGTGGTCAAACTATTATTAGTCGCCCGCGACTTATATTTTTAATAGATTTTCGGAAATGACATAGGTTGTTGAGTTATTATTAGAAAAATACAAATTTAAATGTCTTGAACATATTATAAGTGCGTTTGTTTAAAAACACTAAGTTATGACACATCTAAAATGTGAAAAAATAGAACTTCCGGTTACAGATGTAAACAGTGAAATTTTCGTGTCAATGTTTTTATTCTAAATTACCAAATTTATGGATGTTGGGATGTGCCTTTTAGTTACACAAGTATGATATAACCTGCTATAATCTCATAAGGCAGTATTTTATATAACCAGAACAATCTACACTCAACACGTGGAAAATAAACAATATAATGGCGGCGGCGGCTTCGACTGAGAACTCGAGTCGCATATTTATGAATGTTGGGATGTGCCTTTTAGTTACACAAGTATGATATAACCTACTATAATCTCATAAACATCAGTTTGGGTTCATGCCAAGGCAGTATTTTATATAACCAGAACAATCTACACTCAACACGTGAAAAATAAACAATATAATGGCGGAGGCGACTTCGACTGAAAACTCTAGTCGCATATCAAAACCTCCATCAAAATTCTCCGATTGTTTGATGGGCGACGATTTCGATCAAATGCTCGAAGATATGCCTGTTAATAATGAACCCTCAAAAACTGAAATTACAGTCGAACACCCACAATGTGATGGCAAAACTAACAATGTAACCTTCAAAACTTCGCCGTCACGAATTGACCTGTGGAAAAAACCGATTATAAGCTATTTTGGTCAATCTAAAACCACATTACTCAAATAAGGTTCAGTAATCAAAGTGAAATGTGACATCAACACTAATAAAAACTGTTCAATAAAGATGAACTTTTTCAACACAGGTTCAGTAGTTTTCAAAACTTAAAAGCAAAATTGACTCGGACTTTGACAATGATGTTTTTATCAATAACACAGCTGTCGATGTACATGATGAAAGCGACAATGATTGTAGTCAAACAAAACTGAAACAGTTTAGTATTGTTGAAAAAGATCCAAACAATAATTCTACTGAATTGAAACATGCAGTTGATGACAACAAAACATCAACACCCTCCAAAGAAAGGAAATTGTCTGTCAACAATATGTCTACTCCTAAAGATCGTGTTCTACAACATGGCAAGACAATAGACTCGAGATTTTCTGACATTCATACAATTTTATCAACCATTGATAACTCCATGAAAACATTTGTAAATATGCTATCAGATCTTAAGCACTCTACTGATGACATTCCAAACAACATGCAATCCGTGATAACCGAGATTGTGTCAATAAAAAAAAAAAATCATGGAACATCTTGTTCTAATTGAAACTAAAATGAAACATTCAAATCAAACTTTAGACTCTCTTCATATAAAGTCTAACCTAATAGACTCTCAACTGAAGAAAATGGATGCAGCACACAATGAAAACACAAACTTGTTGTCAAATATAACCTCTTTGGTTATAAATCTCCAAGACCCCGTTGATCAATTAGAGAATAAGCTCTCAAATACTCTGCAAGACGGTAATACCGAGAGCGATCAACAACCAACACGTTCAAGTCCAAACAACACAACAGAGTTAGAAACTCAAGATCAACAACTAACACGTTCAAGTCAAAACAACACAACAGAGTTAGAAACTCAAACTCCGACAAAATCACAAATTAACAATAATTTTGTCATCAAAGATAATGATCAACACAAAATTATTTCCGATCACCAAAATATGGAGGAACCAGGTCGGTCTGGTCCTAAAATAGTTTGTGATTATCTTATTCTTAGTGATTCAATATTAAGAAAGATTCAACCAAACCGATTCACTCCGAAACAAAAAACCGTGAAACGATTTATTCGAGGAGGTGCAAATACATGTATCAGCTTTATTGCGAAAAACGGTACAAAATTTAAGCCAAAAAACATCCTCATCCACGTTGGAACGCGGGACTTACAAAGTGAAGGAGTCAAGAAGAGGTGTTTAAAAATTTAATAGAGATGGCTTCCAAAACTTGGAATGATGCCAACATTTTCATCTTGCCAATAGTAACGAGAAAAGATATTCCAAATGAAGATATCAATGAAGCAAATAAAGTACTTAAATATGTGTGCAATCTTTTCCCGCATGTCGGTCTCATTGATCCTTTTGAGCCATCTGAGGACATGTTCTATGATGATGTACACTTGAACAACAATAGAGGTCTCCCAGGCATGGTTTGTGAAGAATGCATTTTATAATGTTTATCCATGTATATCTAAAATATGAACTGTTTATAAGCTAAAACTGTTGATCACGTGACTAGCGAATACCGACTGCGTAGATCAATCTCCTTTGCAGAGAGCCGTTCATTACACTCACTTACAAATAGTGAATTATAGGTGATTTAAAATGTTTATTTGGTTCGAAACAAATGAAGAAAAGAACAAACTGAGATAAAACTGGTTTTAATAGAAAAAAGACTTTGAACGAACACTCTCTGCCTCATTCTCTAACACTATCGATGCATTACATTTAAGTATGTGAGTGTAAGGAACTACAACTCTGCGAAGAAGAATTTGGGTAACGAGTCGGGTCTTTCGTACACAATTATTTCGTTCTTGACAATTTTAAATGTGTCATTAGATTCCCTACAGGCATTTTCCTTCCGATCTGCATATTGTTATGCATCATTGACACAAAGGCGCTCATCATAATATAATTTTAAAACATGAGTAGTTTGTTATTTTCATTATAACAAGAGCTGTCAGAGGACAGCGCGCTCGACTATTCCACCGCTTATTTAAGTTACCGAGATAATGGACTCTAATGTAGTTGCATGCAAAACATTAACCACAATTTCTTAGTGGGTGATAATTTGCATTATATGCAGGATAGTGTTATTTAACATGATTATTTTCATAGGTTTGATGGTTAGATAGGGTTGTATAACCTTTCAATGGAATGCATCAAGTAGTTACTAAGATATGGACTCTTAATGTAGTTGCACGCAAACCTTTAACCATAATTTCTAAGTAAAAAAAGGGCAACAATTTGCACCATATACGGGATAGAGTTATCTTAATTGGTTGTGTTTATAGTTGTAAAATTGGGAAAGGTTGTATAAAGTTTCAATACAATTGTTCAAGTTGTTACTGAGATTACACTCTAAATGTAGTTGCAAAACTTTAACCAGAATTTCTAAGTCCAAAAAGGTCCATAACTTGCATAAAATGCTGGTTGGTAAGGGCTGTATAACGTTTCAATGCAATGCATCAAGTAGTTACTAAGAGATGGTCTCTTTATGTAGTTGCATGCAAAACTTTAACCAGAATTTATAAGTCCAAAAAGGCCATAACTTGCATAAAATGCAGGATAGAGTTATCATACTTGATAATCTACATAGGTGTGATAGTTGGGTAGGGTTGTATAAAGGTTCAATGCAATGCATCAAGTATATACTGAGACGTGGACTCTTAATTTAGTTGCACGCAAAACTTTAACCGTATTTCTAAGTAAAAAAAGGGCCATAACTTGCATAAAATGCAGAATAGAGCTATCATACTTGATAATCTACACAGGTGTAATAGTTGGGTAGGGTTGTAGAAAGTTTCAATGCAATGCAGCAAGTAAATACTGAGATATGGACTCTTAATTTAGTAGCACGCAAAACTTTAACCAGAATTTCTAAGTAAAAAAAAAGTGCCATAACTTGCCTAAAATGCAGGATAGAGTTATCTAACTTGTTAATCTACATAGGTGTAATAGTTGGGTAGGGTTGTATAAAGGTTCAATGCAATGCATCAAGTATATACTGAGATATGGACTCTTAATTTAGTTGCATGCAAAACTTTAACCAGAATTTCTAAGTAAAAAAAGGGCCATAACTTGCATAAAATGCAGGATAGAGTTATCTTAGATGATAATCTACACAGGTGTGATAGTTGGGTAGGGTTGTAGAAAGTTTCAATGCAATGCATCAAGTAAATACTGAGATATGGACTCTTAATTTAGTTGCACGCAAAACTTTAACCAGAATTTCTAAGTAAAAAAAGGGCCATAACTTGCATAAAATGCAGGATAGAGTTATCTAACTTGATAATCTACATAGGTGTGATAGTTGGGTAGTGCTGTATAAAGTTTCAATGCAATGCATCAATTAAATACTGAGATATGGACTCTTACTTTAGTTGCACGCAAAACTTTAACCAGAATTTCTAAGTAAAAAAGGGCCATAACTTGCATAAAATGCAGGATAGAGTTATCTAACTTGATAATCTACATTGGTGTGATAGTTTGGTAGGGTTGTAGAAAGTTTCAATGCAATACATGTAGTATTTAAGAACTTGCATGCAAAACCTTAACCAAAGTGTGACGTGGACGCCGACGCCGACGCCGACGCCGACGCCGACGCCGACGCCAGGGTGAGTAGTATAGCTCTCATATTCTTCGAATAGTCGAGCTAAAAAAGGAAGGAAAGAATTACAATAAATTAACATGTTGTAGGGTTCAGTTTATGTTCGAAATTAAGTTCAACATTATACAACAATTTCAACTAGGCGTATGTTAGTTATAAGGGTAAATGCTAGCTTGCACAAAAACTTTAACCATGAACTGTTTCTATATATAAAGTTAGTGACCTTCACCTTTGAGCTACTGACTCCAAACTGTGTAGGCATCACCAACTTGCTATGATGATCATTGGCCTAGGCGTATGTAAGTTATAAGGGTACATGCTAGCTTGCACAAAAACTTTAACCAACGCCGACGGCGACGCCGGGGTGACTACAATAGCTCCCGTTATTCTTCGAATAGTCGAGCTAAAAACTGGACAGTGTTATGAACTCTTCTCTGTTGATGGAGGTAATGATAGTAAATAAGTATTGTATTAAGTGTAAAAGCTGTATCTCGAATGGGTTTGGAAAAAAAAGAGAGGTGGAACGAAAAACTTAACCGAAATTCTAATTCGAAAAAGGGCCATTATTCTTACAACAAAAATTGACTCCAAACTGTAGGCATCACCAACTTCCTATGAAGATCATTGGCCTAGGCGTATGTAAGTTATAGTTTAATTAACATTGTTTTCATGATACGGGATTGAAATCCCAAGTGGAAGAGATTCTTGCGATATAAAAACGAGTGCGCCATAGCGCACGAGTTTTCTATATGCAAGAATCTCTTTCACGAGGGATTTAATTCCCAAATCATGAAAACAATGTTTATTAAACTATATATTATATACTCGGCGAAAATTTTCGTTTTTAAACAACAATACCCCTGTGCAGCTCATTTATTTTTAGCTCAGAAGTGGAGAGATCTGAATGACATAATCTGCCAGTTTTGCAGTGACGTCACTATATATATATACGTGACGTCACCGACAATGTGTACATTGATTGAAATAAACTTGTGTCATGTCGATTCAAGCTCTTATTTGCGGATTTAAAAGTGCAATTGTGGATTATTTAACGTTTCATCATGGAAATAAAGTATTAAGTAGTGAAAACGGAGCTTAAAAGTGTTTAAAAGAGATTTAAAAAAAGTAGTTCCGAAAATCCGGCTAGTGAGCTATATCGCACACTAGGCGGTATTGCTCAGTAGACAAAAAGCATGTTATAGGTTTTCTCAAGTTGGGAAATCTCTATATTTTATCAGTCAGTATATAATATATAAGGGTAAATGCTAGCTTGCATAAAAACTTTAACCAACGCCGACGCTGACGCCGACGCCGGGGTGACTACAATAGCTCCACTTATTTCTCGAATAGTCGAGCTAAAAACTGGACAGTATTATGAACTCTTTTCTGTTGATGGAGGTAATGATAGTAAATAAGTATTGTATTAAGTGTAAAAGCTATATCTCGAATGGGTTTGGAAAAAAAAGAGGGGTGGAACGAAAAACTTAACCGAAATTCTAATTCTAAAAAGGGCCATTATTCTAACAAATAAAATTGACAGAGTTATGTACTCTTTACTGTTGTTGGAGGTAATGATGGTGAACAAGAGTTGTAAGTTTCAAAGCAATATCTCTGATGGTTTTGAAAAAAAGGGGGGTGGTACGAAACACTTAACCAAAATTCTAAGTCGAAAAAGGGCCATAATTCTTACAGAAACCTTGACAGAGTTATGTACTCTTGTCTGTTGATGGAGGTAATGATGGTGAAGATGTGTTGTAAGTTTCAAAGCATCATATCTAATGGTTTTGGAAAAAAAAAGGAATTTGTACAAAGAACTTAACCAAGGTGTGACACTAACGCCGACGCAGACGCTGACGCAAACACGGACACCGAGGCGAGTATTATAGCTAGCCTTATCTTCAAAAAGTCGAGCTTAAAAGTGTCTGAATGGTTTCAGTACTTTTAACGCCTCTCATGTATACTTTCACCTGTATTGAAGTACTACATCGAACGGTGGTACAATTCAAAGCAGACGCGGCGTTTTTAACAATATGCCAGGGGCATGCTATAACATGCACTATTGTACGTTTGTAACATGACCTATTGTTACAGTCTTATTTCCAGAGCTACACGAACATTCAATAACTACGCATCTAGTTAGTTTAAACATATTTTATTCAGATCATATTTACAATAATAATAGTACAACAAAAGTAGGTTGAAATGGATTAGAAAACAAGCAATGTTATTGCTTATACTAATTCCTTTCCAGTATCTTTCAAGATCGATACACCACAGGTGGTCAATTGTTAAGCATCAAAACGCTTTGTTGCTGCAATGTATCCCTGGACTTTTAAGAACACGCTTGTAATTGCGATCATTACCGAAAAGAAGATTTGGTAATGTAGGAGCACAAGGTAACCCATGGATTTAACGATGACGCATTACTTGATATCTTGGACATTGGACGAGATAATGCGACACAGTCTCAACGGCACCGCAAGCACAGTGGGGGAAGATCATAGTTTAATGAGCTACACCCTAATCGCAGACGAGCGTGATTGACTTGATGTTGTCTACTTCCAACGTTATACAGGTTTTGTGATATTTTGGGTTTGTGTTAAGGTTGGCTTTGAATTTGCTGAGAGTAGGTGTGTTTCTGACATCTTCAGGAAGTGCATTCCATTTGCGAATAGTAAGAGGCAGAAATGAAATAGCATAGGCTTGGGTGTTACTAGGGATGTTTGGAACATCTGAGCGGGAACGCAGGGCATATGTTTGTTCTGGTTGCTGGGGAATCAAATTTGTAAGACCATTTGTCATCTTAAAGAACAGGATGAGGCGATGTTTGCTTTCCGCCAGCGTATCCCAGTTAAGGTCATATATGAGTCGGTCAATGCTACAAAGTTTGGTAACGCCGGTTACATTTCTAGCCACCTCGTAATAATTTAATAGTGCATTACTACAATTGTCCCAGACAACATCGGCATACTCCAGTAGTGGTCTGATGAATGTGACACACGCATCTAGTTGCTGATGTGAATGCCGCCGGTTTCATTGTTTTCTTACAAAATTAGAAACAAGTCTGGATAATTTGAGCCTTCCCGCGAGAAAACCAACATTATGGACTCTGCGTAATGTATCGACCCGGATCAGCCTAAGCATGCCGCGCAGATTAAACCGGACGGACACTTTTCGCTTCCTGTCGATGTTCTGTTTCAGGAATCATTACTCTATACCTCTGTCCTACTGAGACGGAATGTGTCGGCTCGGATTAGCCTGCACGGACTGCGCAGGCTGATCTGGGTCGAACCATACGCAGAGTCCTTATGTTGGTTTTCTCGCGTGACGGCTCATTTATTCAAATCTAGATTTACTGTATCGAAGGAAATGATTGAGAATGAAGCTTTTCTAATAGTTTAAAGAAGGTGTACTTCAAATTAAATGTTCACCTTTAAAGCACTTTACAGTTCTAGCCGAGACACACTCAAAGCTTTTGGAAAAATAGGACGGATGCATAGGGTTCATTTAATCCATTACCACATAAGGACGCATTCTGACGCCTCTGCAACATACGACTTTTGAAAACGTTGTGGCAAAAGGAGAACTTGCTCATCATTATTCAATAAGTATAATTTCATCTACAGAGATGTTTTCTATATGTTTTCAAAGTCGTCTGCTGAAAGTTGTTATACGTGGTAAAGGGTTAAAACAAAAGATGCTGAAGAGAGATGTTTTTCCGGAGCACTACCATGGTGCACAAGACGAATGTTTGACGCAAAGCATCAATTAGAAGCCGCAATATTTCGTTGCACATGAAGAAATAAGAAAAAGGAACATTTAAATTATTTTTTCAAACTGTAAAATCATGACTTTAGAGTACTTTTATATTACAAAAGTTTAAAGTATTTTTTTTGTTAGGCAAAGATATTTAAAAGAACATTTATAGTACATTTTAAGACACTATTTTGTTAACCCTTTCCCACATACAACAATTCTGCAACAAATGTCTTTCAAAGCATTTACCGGTATTCAAAAATAAGGACACTCTCTATAATTGAAAGAACAATCATAATTATAATTGAATGAAGTTGAAAACAATTCTACTTTTGCCACAATGTTTTCAAAACATATTAGCTGCAGAGGTGCCTGAAATTGTCTGTATGAAATACAGTTCAGTTAATCTGATCCCACTCTGTTTGTAAGAGCTTGAAGATTTAAGTTTTCTTCAAGTTTTCTTTAAGTTTACATCGCATCCGTGATAATACATGTTGTAGGCTAGGCAAAATACACCGAAATCGTGTTTACCGCGATATTCATGAAAGAAAGAATCAACTAGACGGCGTAATTTATCTTGAAACAGATCTTTCTGTGGTTTAATAAATTAAATCGTTTCATGTCTGCATTTTGCGATGACAAGTGTACACAAAGATAACTTTGAATCAAGTAGCCTATGTGCAATCAGGGTCCCTGGTGCAATCATAGACGAAACTTTCAACGATATTTGCGGAAAACAAAATGCATAAATGAATGAAAATGAAAGCATGATCGAAAACGACAAAAAAACAACTATTAGAAGATCGACAGACGAAGTTTTCGTCACGCAAGATAGTACAATAGGAAGATATTATACTGAACATGAAAATCAGATTATTTAAAACAAAGCAAATGAATAGTTTGGATGATTAAAAAGTGAGATGTCATCTATATATGTAAAAAGATAACAATGAATATCTATAAATAGACTATAAATGAATGGTACTGTCTTTTGTTTTGGCTCCTAACTTTATTCGGGAACCAGAGTCGTGCGCGGCCTTACTGCGTAATATATCATAGGCTGTAAGGTACCAGACTACATTTAGCTATATTTGTTTGTTCCCGGTTTGATATACTACTGAAATGATAAAGCGTATGAGTCAGGTAACCAATTCAAAATAATGGTACTCTATTTAACTGTTTAGTCTAGATACAGCATGATTTTCACTTATCTAAAAATGTACTTACATTAAAATAATAAACCGGCCTTTGTCTTTTTTTTAATTTGTAAAACTCACACAAGTATAAAGAGTGTAAAGGGGATGTTTTAAAGGTAATTTACCTTAAATTAATATACTTAGTAAGGACAAAGGGAAATCCCGATATGTGGTCACATGGACAGGTCTATATATCATTTAAAAGCATTCCTAGAGGAAGCCGCCTACTGGCGCTTCCAATAAATCCATAAGTTGTGTGGCAGAACTTTGGAATCAGTAAACCAGTATCTATCAATTTTTCAATGCTGGTTTTTTTAAATGGACTTTTCCAGCTTTGCATTTAGGAAGATAGCCAATTCTAGGATAAACATGTTGAGTATAGCAGCCAACATTAAAGAGCCTGGTCAGCCGTCGCGGTTATGCAGGCTGGTCTGTCTCTATACTGGAGGCACAGGCTACGTATAATCGGTTCCACCACTCAAAGGATTAATATTTATTAGAAAAAAACCCAAAGAAGTTCGTCTGAAAGTCTAATTTCAAATACAAATGATTTGGGTGAAAAAAAAAAAAATCTGAAAGGTTGGGTGTATGCATGACCATCGTTCTCTTTAATGGCAGGACTAGTCTCAGACAATATATGTATGTAAGAAAACATGGCTGTGCTAAGATATAAAAAAAAATCTACAAATTGTGTGTCAAGTACATATTCTGTTTCGGTTCATTCACTTTCACCCCATAGCAGCAACTGTTTTACAGGAGATTTTATGTCACCAAATCTATATCAGAGTTTCATACATCAGAGGTAACAATTTGAATTTTGAGTATCGACGTGGGAAAACCAGCCTTACACTACACACTAGTCAGACTATCAAAAAGGTTGACGCATCTGTACTCTTATCTTATCGGAGGTGGGGGAATAAGAACATATTATGTTTATGGTAACATGACTTGGTTATCTAGACGCGCTTTAATTGTTTCTTAAAACATAAATCGAATGTGAATCAATCTAAACACGAACACTAACTTATGCAATCTACGAACCTATGTCCTGCTGTATACACCACTGGTTACTTGTCTTTAGGGTTGACACGGAGCTTTGATGACGATGACGGCAAGATTTACGTCATTTATGACAACAGTTCATATAAATAGAACAAGAGCTGTCTACAGGACAGCGCGCTCGACTTTTTTGTGCTTGCCAATAAAACAAAACTTTTTGGGGGTGATAGAGAAAACATAACCAAGTACTTTATCATATTATTTATAAGCAAAGTACTTTATAAGTCGAAAAAGAGTCATAATTCTTACAAAAACCTTTACTGAATTATGCACTACAACTTTTATAAATTCCAGCTAATGAGGTCGTATTTTCATTTGTCAATATCATTGTCCGGGTTAATGTTCAAGTCAGGGCGGGGCTGCTACGGTTCTCCACAAAAAAATGAAGTGTTGTTTACGTAGACATTCGATTTTAATCGTTCGATTGATTGATTAATTGATTGATGTTTTAACGCCGCTTTCAAGAATTGTTTTAGTTATATCACGGCGTTTCCTAGGTCAGCTACTAGTTCTACTAGCCAATTTATCCTGACAGCAGCCAGTCAGTTGTAATGCTAACCCCGCAACCCTGTGCGCCAAGGAGGGCAGCCACTACTACTATTTTTAAAGTCTCTTGTAGGACCCAACCGGGGATCGTACTCGCTATGACCCGCACCGGGGCGGTCGCTCTACCACTACACCGTCGAGGCGGTTTGTTACGTTGAACATTGCACTTTACCCTCTTTCTGATGCCGTAGCAACCACAAGGAACTAAATTAGTTAAACATCTTTGAAAGAGGACAACCTAAGCTATATTCATTTAAGTGATTTTTAAATTGGTTTAGGAGAATAAGTTATTTGTAGAAAAATGTGAACAGACTGTGAGTGATTACAATATCTCACCCGCACTTCTACACAGTACTTTTATATTTGTTCTATAGATAAGAACATTGTAAAAACAAAAATTATCAAACCAAAAACAGGTTAGACATCTAAAACTAGCTTTTTCGCGCATACAACTAATCAGCAGACGCCTTTGGAATTATCTAAACAATTTATGGAAATTCTCTATAAAGAGTTGTAACCATTGTGGGGAAAAAAGATTAATTGCTCATCTTGAGTAAATTCTTCTTTTGACATAATTATTTCAAGTGTCGCCTGCTGCAAAAATGTCAGCATCATATGTTGGAAAGGGGTTTAACCCTTGATCTTAAATATGTCCATTTAAAAATAAAGGGCAATATAGTTGTTTTGTTATATTCAGGCTTTTTGACGCAATAGCAGCAGACGACCTTTTAAAACATTGTGGCAAAAGGTAAAATTGTTCATGATATGCAACTTCCCCTTTGGCCACAATGTTTTCAACTTTATTTAACAATTGAGCTATCTTTTATGGAGATTTTTCAGGTTGTTGTCACTATGTTTTTAAAGCCGTCTGCTGCAGATGTGTTGTATATGGGAAAGGGTTAATCACTTTTAGTTCTATAACGCCGACAGTACACTAACATATGAGCCCTAGGTCCCATTCCACCAACCTTGCTTAACGCTTAAGTTATACTTAAATATCTAAGCGCATATTTCACCATTTGTGTTTCCCTAATAACAATGTCAAACTAATTCATTAACACGAATCGTTAGTCAGCAAGGTAACTATTTATGTCGACTAAGTCGTTTGCTTTAAACATTCCAATATTGATGATTTACAAAATATAAGGGAAACAAAACTTATGAAAATATGATTTTAAGAATTTCAGATTTACTTAGAGCTAGGTAAGATTGGTGGAATTGAACCCTAGCTTTAATTAACAAGTAGGCCTACTGGGCAAGTAAATGTGCCTTGCACAAAGCTACTCCGACTTTCTTACGCTTCTGCAGCAGAGGACTTTTGTAAACATTGTGCCAACAGGAGAAATAGCGCACAATGTTTTAAACTCTGTTAAATTATTATGCTTTCATTTGCAGAGAGTTCTTTTTTAAATATATTGTTAACTCTTTCGGCGCCGAATTGTTTAAAGTAGACTCTTCCATGTTCGAACTCGGACGACTCTATTTTCATGTTATAGGATTTTTGGAATATTTTTATAACTCACAGCCAAACAATGCAGATTTCAGGTGAGACAGCTCGTTACGAGCTGACTCACCTGAATCTGTATTGTTTGCAAAAAAGCTCAATATTGCCTTTGGCGCTGAAAAAGTTAATATGTTTGCACAGTCGTCGGCTGCAGACGTGTCGCATATGGGAAAGAGTTAACTTGGACATTGCATTTTACTGGCGATATTTTAACTTTGTATATAAACACATCTGAATATAGATAAACAAAAAAGTACATGAATATCATTGAGTGTCATGTACCTTCTGTTTATCAATACAATACAGTTTTTTATGCGATGCATTGAATTGTAAATGAAATCCAATAATACGATTGAAATAGACGTCGACTGTGTTTAGTTATATACATGTGGCAATATATACATGTGGTATCAACACAATACACACTAAAGCGATTATTTACCATTTGTGTTTTTCTTTGCTCGGAGTTTAGCCCTTTTCTACACACATCAGACGACTTTTGAGAACATTGAGACAAACGGGGAAATTACTCATAAAGAGCATTTTCTTATTTTCTCACACATTATTTTCAAATATATTGTATAATAATGCTTTCATTTGAAGAGATTGTCTATAGTATCGCTAGATATTTTCATAGCTGTTACATGTGGGAAAGGGTTAAATCTGGATTAGTCCCATGTTGATCTAACCCGGTTTTAACCAAACGCTGACTTTTTATATTCTCAAGGTTTGTCGATTCACCGTGATATTATTACTCGGGGTTTGTACCTGCAAGGTCTCTCGTGAACCCTCAACCAAGAGGCCCATGAGAGCCTGAACCGATCTACTGGCTACCAGTACCCGGCATAGAATAGTCAACTAGCACGTCTGGCGTGAACCAATCTCATTAAAATCAGACCAAAATACTTCGCTGCACGTTTATTGGATCTGATTGAACTGTTCATTTTGAGAAATATAAATATTATGTGTCCGCAAGTAATTTAAACCAATGAAGACTGATAAATGTGTATGGTTGATTGATTGGGGTTTAACGCCGTTTTCAACAATTTCTCAGTTATATCACGGCGGCCAGTTCACCTACTCATGCATTTCCTGGTGTTCTTACACCAGTACTCCACACAACAATCTTCCCAAGCAACTGGCTGCTTTTCCACATAGACTTAGCCCATTGGTGGAAGAAGAATGACGCATGTCGCATTGACTTTTGTCAATCGTCGGAAAGAAAGTTGGCCGAGCCGGGATTCGAACTCACAACCCCTGGATTGACAGCCGGCGTCGCTACCGACTGAGCTACCGGGGTTCGGCTGATAAATGTGTATGGATACATACAGTTTAAAAAAGGTAGATAAATTAATGAAAATAGAAATGTTCTAGTTACATATTATTATTAAACACTAGTTTTCACATTAAATGACGCTTTATTTAAAAAAAAAATGGATACAGCTGGGCCATCATAAATATATTTGTTTGTAATTATCTGATACAAAAGTGAGGATGATGATCTCTATTGATTTCACTTTTCCAATATGATAGCAGATGTTGTCGATTTGCGAATCTTCCACAATAATGGATAGTGACATTTGATTGTTTGGTGTTTAACACCTCTTAGAACATCTTTTCAGTTTTATTTTGGCGTTTCCTGTTTAAGTTACCAGTACTACTAGTCCGTTTATCCCGACACCAACCAAACAGTCTTAATGCTAACCCCGCAACCCTGAGCGCCAAGGAGAATACCATTTTCAAAGACTTCCGTATAATCCGGGCGGAGACGGAACCCGCGAGCTCCCGCACCCGAGGCGGACGCCCTGCCACTACACGATCGAGGCGGTGCCAACTTGAAGGAATAGACACATATAAAAGACAGACCATCTCTGGGTACAACTCCACAACTGGGATGAAACATCAGTGATTCATTTGTGTAGAAGAAACACTAAGGTAAAGGTAGGGATGTAAAATGGTTTTATAATCTATTTAACCCTTTCACGCATGCTACAACTCTGAAGTAGACGTCTTTGGAAATAACTAGACACAAATAATGAAAATCTCTATAAATGAAAGTATAATTATTAAATAGGATTGAACAAATTGTGGTAAAATAGAAATATTGCCCTTCATATTACAATTTCTCACTTTTGATAAAGAATTCTACCGATGCAGAGGCGTCGAAATGCGTCTGTAAGTTGGAAAATGTTAACAGAGTCCAAACTTCAAAGTTTAACCCTACACTTGTACATAATTGAGTTTCGTCTGTGTGATTTTGAGTATAATTACTTCTGCGTGCCGTACATACATACATGTTATATAGAACTAAATGCATGCTTAGTCAGTCATCACTGTCCTCCTGTAACGGTTATATAGAACTAAATGCACGATCGGAGAGTCTTAACTGTTCGTCTTTATGTTATATAGAACTAAATGCACCTTAAGACAAAAATACAAATTTATTCCCACTAGCTTTACGCCAATGTAATTTTCAATAATCCAAACTTAAGTGTTGTAAGACCGTCACGTTATCGCCAGAAGTGACTATATACGATTCATTTCATTTATGTATTCACAAATGCTGGCCTCCGGATATGTATATACATGAGTCGCGACTAGCGATCTGCATACAATGAAGACTGAGGAGAACACTCCAGCATTCACTGTCTTTCCACAGGTAAGTTAGTCCAAGATGCATCTATTGGCCAAATACAAGAACTGTAGAGAGAGAGAGAGAGAGAGAGAGAGAGAGAGAGAGAGAGAGAGAGAGAGAGAGAGAGAGAGAGAGAGAGAGAGAGAGAGAGAGAGAGAGAGAGAGAGAGAGAGAGAGAGAGAGAGAGAGAGAGAGAGAGAGAGAGAGAGAGAGATCCCACGTGTATTAATACCCCCGTAAGTAACACTGATTTTCCACGTGTATTAATACCCCCGTAAGTAAACACTGATCTTCCACGTGTATCAATATCAATACCCCCGTAAATAACACTGCTTTTCCTTCTTTATTGGCAAGTTAAAAGGTTTGTTCTTTCAGTGAGTAAGTTTTCGGAGAGGAAATAAGATAAGAAGATAACTTAAGAGAAGAAAGTCCTTTTCAACTTCTTGCCAAAAAGTCTTTAAGTCATTTTGCACCATTTTGCGTGACTCTTATTATCTAGTATGCTTAAGTGTAAACATTCTTTAAAATAAAAGTTGCTAGATATACATACATACTTTCTAGCTATGTGGTTGTTTGATGTTTTCAGACAATTCTATAACAATAGTTAATGGTTTACATGTTACTGAATAAAACTGATAACATTGACCAGGTGTCTCTAAGTTTTATCATTTCCCTCATACAATAATTCTGCATCAGACACCTGTGAAAACGTCTAGGTAGACCATGGAATAGCTCTATAAATGAAGGTATAATTATTGATCAAAAAATGAAAACATGAAACCAAAAGGAGAAAAGGCTCGTTTTGTACAATTTCTCCTTTTGTCACTATGTTTTCAAACGTCGTAGGCTAGCCTGCAGAGGCGTCAGAAAGCGTCTGTTTGTGGAAAAAATATAATACATGCACAACATACGTTGTGATGTCAAGAAAGGTTTACGATCGGATGATAAATAGTCCGGATAACTGATTGACTAACTAAAAATTTCCGTCAAGATATAAACATGAAATAAAAAATCTAATTCAAATACATTTTGGACAGAAAAAAAAAGATAAAATGTAATGGCCTACCGTACGAATCAAACTTACTAAGTATAAACTTCGTTTGTTTAAGTCCGTGCTCTTACAAACCGAGCTATCACTACTACCACTTTTAATTCCCCCGAGGTGACGTATATATATATATTTGCTTCAAATAACACTTATTTATATACAGATTATGCGGTCGACTTATAACGAAAACATTCGAAGATTATGACCGCCATGTAAAATATGTTTACCAATAGTTGTATAAATCTAAAGATTGTTGGTACAGTATTTGCCGTTTGCAATTAAGGAAAAATAGGTTTATTTCAATAGCTTATAAAGCTATATATAGTTAGAACAAGAGAAAGTTGATGCAAGGCATCAATGTCGCCGGAAAAGACTGCATTGATTTATTTATGTATTCTTGACTTTCCTTAGTCTATTCAAACATTAGGAACGTAGTAATGAAAACATTTGCTTATAAATTTTATATACATACATATACATTAGGGTATCTATAAAAAATTAACGAAATGTGTACACATTTATCTGGCTTAAATTTAATTTTGCTGTTGTTACTTATTTAAATAATAGTATTCATTCATATAATTTCAATGTTTGTCAATCTTATTCGAATCACAAGGTAAATATCCTGGTATTGCTTTAAAGGGAGGTAATTTGAAGAAAACAAAAGTCTTCAAAAGGAGAAATATATCAGCATTACCGTCTACAGTTTAAATTGTTCTATTGTTTGTGGATTTAAAAATGTTCTTTTTTTCTTAATTCTACATGTACAACGAAATATTGCGGCTTCTCTTTGACGCTTTGCGTCAAATATTCGTCTTGTACTTGTCTAAAATAAAATAATATCACTCGCTTTTTCATATCGAAATGCGCATGCGCGAAAATCGATGTTAAAGGTCACGAAACTACACAACAGAATAGGGTCTATATTTAGCTTAGAAACAGTTCCTACTTTAGATATTCATGGATTAACATTATTAAATGAATTCTACACAAATCAAGACATCTCTTTGAACATGAAAACAACATTTAGTAAGTTAAAATTGCTATTAAAAGGAGAATCCGAAATTGACCTCAATGGTGACACATAAGAGTCTGCATTAGGGGGTGTTGGTTCACGTCTTGAAGGGACCACTTTTGTCTTCGTAAATAAGACAAAAAACTTAAATGCGAGTGAAATAAAAAAAACTGCAAACATTAAAAAATCGGAATATTTATTTCATTTTAGATGTGTCATTTATTAGTGTTCGTAAACAACCACAATTGTAATATGTTCAAATCATCTAGATTTGTTTCTTTCTAATAATAAGCCGCCCTCCCATGTGATTTCCGAAAAGCTATTAAAAATAGAAGTCGCGGGCTTCTGCCCGGCGACTAATCAAATTATATTGATAAAGCAGTCCTAAAATATCGGAATATGTCAAAAATGCTCAACCACGTCACTATAACGGCCATCCTCGGTACCCAGGTTATTCATAAAGTATATGATCATATATGTTATGAATAGTCTGGGTACCAAGGATGTATAACGGCTAGCTCGATAGCAAGGCAGTATAAGTGTTATACATATTAACTAATCTCATAATTGATCATGTTGAATCATTCTATCATACAATTCAGTCAGATTATAATTATGTAAATATGTAGTAAACTAGACTATACGTTAAATTATTTCAACTCAACCCATTTATATTTGTTATATATTTATTTATGAACAAAATGGACACTTGTTCTTATATAAGGTGACTAATAGGCCCAAGGGGCCGGGTGCTATTTATTGTGTTGTATTGTTTGTATTGCTTGTAAAATATGCACATGTCACTATAATAAAATATTTACTTACTATAGTTTGACCTCACACTTAATAAACACTTATGTATTCAGTCAGCTTTTATGCCTGTATTTAAAACCGGCGAAATGAAGTGTTGACTCGGAAATGTTACTTCAGATTTACAGAAAAAACAATTAAATTGATAAATGATCTGTAAAGTGTAGACATTTTGTAAAGTTAGCTTTTTCTTGGAACTGTTTATTAATCATTGCTAGAGCAATGTTTACCAATCGTTGATCTGACTACAGGTACCCGGCGTATGTCGTGATTGATTTATTTATATTTTGGATGCAAACATAGGGAAACTCTCTAATTTGCTTGAATGGTTTTTACTTGACTTTCAACAGTAATTAAGTTATCCACGGCTTTTCCTGGGTAATTTTCCTTAAATACCGTTGCTATTTATCTGATCCCGATACAGTATTAATGCTATCCGCGTTAGCCTGTGCGTCTAGAAGAGAAGTTAACCCTAGTCTCATACTACAAAGGTCGATCTTGTTTTATTGGGGTTTTACTCCGTTTTCAATATTATTTCAGTTATATCACGGCGACAGTTCACTTATTCATGATCCCTGGGTTAACAAACAAATACTATGCTAATCAATATGCTTTGCCCAAGGACACTCCACCACGACCGTCGTGCCGCAACTGGGGATCGAACTCCCCGACGCTAACCACTCGACCATTGAATTGTATAACTAAATTCACGCCGCCAACAACGATATTTCAGTCTTGTTGCGGCGGCCTATTCACCTATCAAGTATGTCCGGGTCTTGTCGCACCAGTTTACCCCACAAGGTAACTGGCTACTTTCCCACTAGACTATTTAGCCCATTGACGAAAGACAAATAACTCTTAGTCACAGTGGCCTTTGTCAATCTATTAGGTCCCCAGTCGCGGCACTACGGTCATGGTGGAGTGCCCTTGGGCAAGGCACATTTTCTAGCCTAGTACTGGTTTGTTTACCCAGGGATCATGAATAATTAAATTTAATTGCGCGCTAAATGACCTTAGCTGTCGATGCGCCATAAAACAATATACATTCATTCATTCATTCAATCTATTAGGAAGACTAAATGGCCGATCCGGGGCTCGAACTCACGATCTCTGGATTGATAGCCCTCGTCGTTAGCGCAGGCTAATCCGGGTCGACTCATTCAGTTTCAGGTGGATAGAGGTATAGAGTAAAGATTCCTGAAGCAGAAAATCTACAGGAGGCGAAAATTGTCTGTCCACAATGTTGGTTTTCTCGCGGGACGGCTCATTGTGATATAGTTGAAAACATTGACCAAAAGGTGAAATTGCTCACCATAACCATTTTCTTATGTTTTCACAATCGTTAATATTATGCAATCTTAATTTGAAATAAAAAATCTTACGTGTTTGTTATTCCGAGGTACACTATGCAACGACTGTTTGAACACGTTTACGATTTTTCAAACTACGAGATGCACGTGCAATATCAGGATGGCAATATGAACACGATTCAGGTTATTAAGATGTGTGTAGATACGAGATGCACATGTAAATCGGAATGATATTTCAAGGTGAACTAAAAATATGTATCATTATCGCTTTCATGTTTGGAATGTAGTTACATCTTATACCTTTCTTCACATTGAACGCTGAAGATGCTGAGTGTGACCTTCTGTTTGGGGTAAAAAACATGATTTTGGATGGTTAAAGTTTTAGGGCAAGTTGGAATTTTTATTAATTTGTTTACTTTTTCTCAATAAATATTTGTGCTAGGGCTTTCATATTTGGAACATAGTTAAATCTTATATCTTTCTTCACATTAAATGCTGAGCGTGACTTTCTTTTTGGGTAAAAAACGTGATTTTGGGTGGTTAAAGTTTTAGGGCAAGTTGGAATTTTCATTTATTTTTAGCTCGACTATTCGAAGAATATGAGAGCTTTACTATTCGCCCCGGCGTCGGCGTCGGCGTCTCCGTCGGCGTCCGGTTAAAGTTTTAGGGCAAGTTGGCATTTTCATTCATAAGTATTTGTGCTATAGCTTTCATATTTGGAATATAGTTACACCTTTAAGCTTTCTTCACATTGAATGCTGAAGATGCTGAGTGTGACCTTCTTTTTGGGGTAAAAAACATGATTTTGGGAGGTTAAAGTTTTAGGGCAAGTTGGGATTTTCATTTCTTTTTTAATTTTTTCTCAATAAGCACTAAGTCTTGTGTTAGGGCTTTCTTTTTTAGGTAAAACACATGACTTTGGGTGGTTAAAGTTTTAGGGCAAGTTGGGATTTTCATTTAATTTTTTAAACTTTTCTCAATAAGCACTAAGTCTTGTGTTAGGGCTTTCATATTTGGAATTTAATTACATAAAATACCTTTCCTCATATTGTTAGCTGAAGATGCTGATTTGACTTTCTTTTTGAGGTAAAAAACCATGATTTTGGGTGGTTAAAGTTTTAGGGCAAGTTGGGATTTAAATTTTTCTCAATAAGCACTTGTGTTAGGGCCTTCATATTTGGAATATAATTACATATAATACTTTTTCTCGTATTGTATGCTGAAGATGCTGATTTTGACTTTCTTTTTTATGTAAAAAACATGATTTTGGGTGGTTAAAGTTTTAGGGCAAGTTGGGATTTTCATTTAATTTTTTATTTTTTCTCAATATGCACTTGTGTTAGGGCTTTCATATTTGGAATTTAATTACATATAATACCTTTCCTCATATTGTTAACTGAAGATGCTGATTTGACTTTCTTTTTGAGGTAAAAGACATGATTTGGGGTGGTTAAAGTTTTAGGGCAAGTTGGGATTTTCATTTAATTATTTAATTTTTCTCAATAAGTACTTGTGTTAGGGCTTTCATATTTGGAATATAATTACATATTATTCCTTTTTTCACATTGTATGTTGAAGATAATGGAGTGTGACCTTCTTTTTGGGGTAAAAAACATTATTTTGGTTGATTTTGAGAATTTGAGATGAATTCATTATTTTTGGTTACATTAATTTTTAATTATGATCATTCATTTATCAAATATAGTTCTTCACCATTTCAAACGGGATTTGGTGTCAAACATTTGGAAAACATTTTTCAAGGTTTTGCTATTTTTGGACTCAGTCAGTTTTAACATTTGCGTTAAGCTCAACGTTAAAGTTTTGATTTTAGCTCGACTAGTCGAAGAAAAATGGAACTTTACTACTCGCCCCAGTGTCGGTGTCCGGTTAATGTTTTAGGGCAAGCTGGCATTTTCATTTATAACTCTAATACCCTTCATTCAAATCAGTCTTCATACTTCACACATTTGTTAAGGACCATCACACAATTAGGTTACATAACTCCATTGTATCCTAAATATGGAGTTATGGCCCTTGATTGACTTAGGAAATTTGATTTTTAAATTATATATATTTAAATGTATGTATCTATTCAGTTGCTTTTACATATAGAGTATATATGATTTAATAGTACTTAAAGGCAATATACTGAAATAGTGCTTAAGTGAATAAGCGTTGTAAAGTCGAGCGCGCTGTCCTCCGACAGTTCTTGTTTAGAACATTGTGAGCATAGATGATAAAGAAATTAACCCTTTCGTCGCCGTATTTCTAAATCGGATTCTTCCGTCTTATAATTGTTGTTTTACATTGCTTGTATATTTTGGGAAGAATCGTGAAGTATTAAAGGCAGATTCTATATACATGTATATATATATATATATATTATATATAAGGGCTGATCTTGGCCTGCACATTTTGCGTGTGACATACAACTCGTCTACGCAAGGGTTAAAAGGGACAATTTTGTGGGTTTAATATGCATGAAATTCTCTTCTGTTAATCTATATTCTCTTAGTTATGTTAGTCTGTATATTATACTATATGCTATAAAACAAGTATGTTTTAATGCAATAAAATATACGAATGAATGAAAAGACGAGAGAACAAAACCCCATTGAGAATCATAGAAAGTACAATAATTGTAGCTAAAGTTTATTAAATACAAACTGCTAACACGGCAATTATCGGGGGGTTTTCCACTGTAATACACCTGCAGTATTTTGACCTCGGGTAATTTTACATGTACAACTTGATTTCTTTATCATTTAAACCTGGCATTTCACATGTGCACACTACACTTCTGTGTGGTTGTGTTAGAATTTATTTGACTGTTAGATTTAAGAAGGATTTTAGTCATTTATTCGGTCGGACGGTCGGTCGGTCGGTCGGTCGGTTGCGATTATTGCTTATCCAAATGAAATGAAATGTTTTGAATATGTTATATAAAATATTATTTTTTTACAGACTATACCATCCGAATGAGTAATAAATGTGTTCCTCACTCGTCAAAAATAGTTTGTTTATAAGGTTTTACACATGTTTCAACATTATTTTTCATTTTGCTAAACTGTTTACTAAATGCGTCTGAAAGTTGGATGGGCAAAACATTTTGCACGTATTTTACCAGGATACCTAGGGATTCTGAGTTTTGTTTGCGGTGCAAATTTGAATGCTCATCCATAGACTGAGGGAATGTATCTTCAGAGAATATCGAATGTTTCTATAAATCATGATTGCTTAAAATTGATAACCCTTTCCCACATACAGCAAATATGCAGAAGCTCACATTGGAAATATGCTTTCAAAAATATGGGAAATGTCTCTACATGAAAACATAGTTATTGGATAGAGTTGAAATTGCTCAATGTTTCCAAAAGAAGTCTGCTACAGAGCTGTAAAAAAGTAATTATTGTGCTGGAATGTTCAATTAAGGGCTTTTTTATGGCTGTATAGAATAAGCTGCTTTTTAGTTGGGAGATAGTTGGGAAAGAGGGGTGCATATTATCTGCACACTGTACATGCATAGCTGGTCTTGGGGAATGCTGTTCATATGTTGCAGCCATTCTGTTTGCCTTGGACACATGGAGCAGGATCAAGCAATAGGTCACGCTTACTGATGTTACAGCATACTGGATGTTCCCCACAGATGATCGATTTGATGCGCCATACAAAAGACTTTGGGAAATGGACTGTCCAACAGCTACCAAGAGAATGAAGACCATTCTAGACAAATTAAGGTCTGATACTGTCCCAGTCTCACCAAACATTCTGTCTCCAATCAAATTGAAAGAGGATGATTTATTTTCTCAGGATTTCAGTTAGCAATTTTAAAAGAGTAAGTGCTGTTCATTCCCTGGAGAAAAAAGTGTAGTGACTTGTATGTCCCTGAAACGTTGTTTGGGAATTGACCTGTTTGTCTGCCATATTTTTTCAAATGTGAACTTCAGGAGATTGATTTAAGTTCTGTGTTAAGGAAGTGTCAAGACACAGATATATCTTTCAGTATCGACCAGACTGAATTTGAGAGACATGTGCAAGGCCACCAGTCCATTCTGGCAGGAGTATAGAAGTGGATGAGTGACTGCATCCAGGTTCCATGCAGCAGTTCACACGAACATTGACTTTACTGAAGTCATTTTGTTGTGTGGACAAAAGGGAAATAAGAACTCCTGCAATGGAATGGGGGCTTGATATAAAGGAACCAAAAGCCAAACAATCTTACTTTTAAACCATGAAAAGAAGCCATGTGAGATAGTGGGCTTGTATTGTATACTATTGCTACCCAGAATTTGGAGTCAGTCCAGATGGCATTGTGCTTTGCGACTGTTGAATCTTTCTAAAACTGACTAGTGTGACTTTTATGTTTGATCTCCTAACGACAGCCATTTAGAAAGTTCAGTTAAGAGGTAAAACAGTGTTTGAAAAGGAGAAAATACATAAGCAAAGTATTCGTTTCCACAGTGTGTTAAAGCCACTACAATATTTAGGGACACAAATGTGACACATTACAAAGAAATGAAAAATGTTTTATCACTTATCTTTATATAACCTTGATGTAATACATAATGATAATGTTAACAATTGGAAAACCTTCTTATGTTACAAGGTACAAGTTAGTATTTGTTTACCAGTGTAAGTTCAACTGAGCCTGATTAGAGCTACTTGGTCACTGTTATTGTACAACTTGCCCGAAGCTCAATAACTCTTTCCAATATACAACACATCTGTAGACGAGGACTTAAGACAGCAAGGCCCAAGTATAGAACATCTATTAACATGACTGTATGCTTATTGAATATATTTAAATCTTTGCGGCAAATTGAATCAAACTTACAACAAATCTGTAGAAGAGGACTTAAGACATCAATGCCCAAGTATAGAACATCTATTAACATGAACGTATGCTTATTGAATAGATTTAAATCTTTGCGGCAAAGAATTAAATCTTTGTGGCAAAGAATTAAACCTTTGCGACAAATTGAATTAAACTTACAACACATCTGCAGAAGAAGACTTAAGACATCAAGGCCCAAGTATAGAACATCTATTAACATGAACGTATGCTTATTGAATATATTTAAATCTTTGCGGCAAAGAATTAAATCTTTGTGGCAAAGAATTAAACCTTTGCGACAAATTGAATTAAACTTACAACACATCTGCAGAAGAAGACTTAAGACATCAAGGCCCAAGTATAGAACATCTATTAACATGAAAGTATGCTTATTGAATAGATTTAAATAATTTTGAGCAACTTCTCCTTTTCTTTCAATGTTTTTAAAAGTTGTCTGCTTTACGATTGAATAAAGATTGATCTAGTCTATACAGTTAATGTTAGGAAACATGAAGAAGAACCCTTTTTTATGGCATGGCTTAGAAAATAGTTAGATAAAAAGAAATACAGCTTGATATGAGCCGTTCCACTAGAAAACCAACATTATGTCCTCTGCGTAATGTATCGACCCAGATCAGTCTGTGCAGTACGCGCAGGCTAATCCTGGCCGACACATTCCGTCTCAGGGGCATAGAGGTATAGAGTAATGACTCATGAAACAGAAAATGCACAGAAGGCGAAAAGTGTCTGTCCGGGTTAGCCTGCGTATCATGCTTAGGCTGATTCGGGTAGGTACTTCACGCAGAGGCCACACTGTTGGTTTTCTCGCGGGACGGCTCATATGTTTCTGCACTTAAAATATTCCTATTAGGACAAATCAACGGATACTACATTGTAATTTGTAAAATGATAGAAGAGCACAGTGCCTCATTTAAGTAACTGTCACCATTAGGTCCATATATATATATATCTGCTATATACAATGTATCAAGCTGTTTGAAAGAATTTCTTGATCTTATTTTGAAATGTTTGTAAATATGTATTTTTAGATCTCTATTAGTTCAGAGTATTCAACGTTATAAAGTGATAAGAAGAAAAGTACAATAATAATACACATGACTAACTTCTTCTGACCGATTTATACAGAGATTTCAAGTTTATGTTTACAAAATGATCTTCTTTTGGGACAGCAACATTTCTTGAATTGAGAATCTGATAAGGTTTCTAAGCATATTCTAAATGTGTAAATTTCAAATCTGGCAGTACCTGTTGAAATGAAGATCATTTGTTCTAGCATCATAAATACTCTACCGATAGCTTAAGTGGAGACTCATTTAAACAATGACAACTTTGCAAACAGTGACTATATCTTAAATGAATTAACATTTTCACTGATGAAGGAGCAATCTGAAAACCCATTTAAGGGTTTATCTCATAATCTTCATATAAAGTAATGATAATGATCAATAAGACAGTCATTGTGAAATAGAAACAAGGACCAAATACTAATTTAGACATATTAGATTATGAATGTAATCTTGTCTTGTCAGTTCCTGGGTATGACCAGTACTTTGCATCTGAAGAGATCATAAAAATAGTTTCATCTCAACTGTATGAATATGGATTTATAAAATGTGGAAAAATTGCAGCAGATGATTTTAAAAGCATCTAGGCAAAACAATTGAAAAGTATAATAACTAAATACAAGACGAATTTTGATGCTAAGCATCAAAGACGCCGCGCATGATTTTAAAGCATGACTTAAGGGAAACAGATGCAGTTCAGTACATTTAAATAACCTGTGACAGGATGTAAATATTTTGAACAAGAAGGCCAAATGTACCTTTATTTTAAACAAGAAGCCCAAGATGTTCCTTTATTGCTCACCTGGATACCATAGTCTATACTAAAATGTTATCAAGAGCAAAAAGGGTCCATTTTGACGTAAGGATGATTATACATTTTATATGCTACGATCTATGTGATATATAGCATATAAAGTTCAGTCGTGAAAGGACAATTTCTGTCTTCAAACCATTTGGTTTACCGTTTGCTTAACATTGACTGCAACTATATATGTCATACAAGCTGAAGTTTCTTAATTTTAAATCTGCTCTAACTAGATCAATTAGATAAACAAAAAACATAGATACTGAAATATTAACAGATATTGTGAATGCCTCTAGTTATAAGTTAAGTGTGAGACAAGCTTTGAGAGAGGGAAGTCTATTCCCCTTCCAGTTTAGCAGAAGTATGATAACAAAAAACGAGAGTATATACAATTTTCTCTTGTTCTAACCAAATAAAGATTAAACCTAGTGTACTGGCTCGTTGTCCAACACGACTATCCCCTAGGCTTATTGTTTTACGATTCTCTTCACAGCGTGTGATCAAGTATCGGTAAATCACGGAACCTTACGGAGATTAACGAATATTTTGCTTCCGTGGACAAATAGGAGTATCGATATTTAATGATTTAGCTGAAGATCGAAATTCTTGGGTGTCAATAACCTATACTATTTTAAATAAGTGTTGAATGTTTTCAAGCATTTTTATTACTTATTAGTATTTATATACGATAAATAATGCACTTTATGAAACTCTTTAATTATAAAAAAAACCACTTGGTCTTTATCAAGATTTAAAAAAAAAAAGGAAATTTTAGGTCAGTCTATTTTGGAGTTAAATTTCCTTTTTTCCCTCTTCAAAATCTTGATAAAGATCAAGTGGTCGAACATTTGATAGTTAAAGAGTTTTATTAATATAAAGTGTTTTACTAACTGTCTTCCCCTTTGAAGACCTAATATACACAGACCAATAGAAGTTAAACCATTTCTTTTATGTGAACGCATTTTGACGAATATGCAGCAGCAACTTTTGAAACATTAAGGCAAAAGTAGAAATCGTGTATGATGTGCAAGTTCATCTTTTACCACAATATGTTCAACTTTATTCAATAAGTATGCGTTAATTATAGAAACTGTCTACATATTTGACTCGATGTTTACCGAGTTATTTGCTGTGTGTGGATTTAGGGTTAATACATACTTCTACCTAAAATACGCTATAATGCATTATTCAATTTCATTTTATTATCTTTGATGTTTCAAACCACGTAACAATTGTTGTTCAGATATCTATGAAACACATGCTTGATTTACTCTTTCTCACTTATAGACATAATGTGATGATGCATTCAACTTTGAACAACTGTATGGCGTTTCTCAAATTTGCCAAACGTTGTTAAAGTGGAACTGCAATCGTTTCAACATCTCGTTGGAATATAGCCTCTTTATATATGAAATTTCTTTCATTTTTATTTTTATTTTCATGTCTGCTTTAACTTCTTCCAGAGCTAAACTCCATGAGATTTGATTGAATCCATTTACATTGGTAGATATGTTGATGACAACCAAGTAATAATGCGATGCAACCAGAACCCTTCCTGCGTTTGTTTTCTTTTTGCCTGAATCATAAATGCGGAGTATTTAATGGACGCATTTAAACTTTGTGTACCGAGGGATCATGAATAAGATAACTGTCCCCGTGATATAACTAAAAATAATGTTGCAACGGCGTAAAATCCTTATAAAACAAACAAATAAACTGTTGTGTATATGTAGATGGCGACCATAAACAGGAAGAAGTATTGATTTTATCCAATTCATTGAAAAACCATCCAACTGCTTTTCCACCATTCTCAATGAATTGATCACTTCTTCACTCTTAGCTGTTTGATCGGTTGATTGATTGATTGATTCATTCATTCATTAATTGATTAATGAATGTATTTATTCGTATCAACTTTTCTCATTTGACACTATTCTTCCGAAATGTTTCAACTAATAAATTGCTGTTTCTACTCAAGTCATCTTATGCAAAATGTAAAGTATTTCTAATCTGTTTTTGTCTTTCTCCCCTCCCTGCTATCGGCCAACAAATTAATCCATGGATATTTCAAGCTAGTACCATATGATCATTTACTGCCTATTGATAGCATATTGAATATAGTGGAAAGTGGTGCAAGTGTAGAGCGTCGGCCTCTCGTACCAAAGGTCCCGGGTTTGAGTCCCGTGATGAACTTAGGGATGTTTCCACAAATACGGTGCGAGTACTGGTTAAGTCTCCGGGAAGCAGACATTGAGCCTGATTAATAGAAGCTGAAAGCTTGTTTCGCAATCGATGTAAAATAAATAAGTTTAAACTTATATTGAGTATATCAATGCTACCAAATGTCCAAAGGTCTCACTAACTATTTCAATAGGTCGTCACCCTTCGCCTTTCGCTCATTAGTATTACCAGTGCTTTGATTTATATCATAACATATCCGTTGCGAAATCGTGTTCCTCAGGAACTATTGATTTTTGAGCGAAGGGTTATTCAATTATTGAATTGAATTCTATGATCATGCACATAACGATATTGATTGTATGGAGACTGATTATTAAACTGTAGACAGTAGCAGCCTCTTTTCAAAACGTTTTTGAACAACAATAGAAATCAGATATACTGAGTCGAAAATTTTACCTATAGCAGATATGAATTCTCAGTTTAAACCCTTTCAACGATAACTATTGAAGCCTTTATAGCAAAATATGTTTGTACTTGAACGAGCAAGTCCTCCTTTTACACATTTACAACCACAGGGGCATGAAACATACTGTTTTTTGAAGCCGGCGATGTTTCCCGTCAATAGGTAATGTGTATGAACTTTTCAAAATTTTGCTATACCGTCTTTCCAAAAATTGTGTCCGGAATGGATTTTTCGATGCAGTCACGATTCTGCTACGTTTTGAGTGGATGAAAAGAAAATATCGGAACAAAAAAAACTTCTAGAGAAAATAATTAAATATGATAATACGTACTCGATAAAGGAACGAGCACAAGTAATTTTATGTGTGATAATTTCCGTTTAATAACCTTAATGAAAGGTCCCTGGTTCGAGTCCCGTGATGAGCGGGTCCTGACTTTGGTTTTTTTGGGTTTTTTTTTTTCACAATCGATGTAAAATAAATAAGTTTAAACTAAATGAACCAAAAAGAAAAACGACAGAAATTTGAAGTACTTTATGAAGGGCAAGTTGATTATTTGTTGTACCTGTCATCATATTTTCATGGATGTAAAATCTTGGCTATATTTTAAAGTTAAATATAAGCTTAACCTGATGATGATTTTTATTTTCTTTGCTTAGGTCGGTAGGACTCGTAATTGACGTAAATAACTGATCGTGCTGCAAGCAAGGGGCTAACTGCAGTTCGCGGGGAATTATTCACCGATCACAACATATAATAAATGTTTACCCGAAATAGGTAGCACCTATACTCATATTATGTTATTATTCTTTAAATAAAATACAACATTACTACCTTTCAATGTCCATGCAATTATTTTAACAGTCCAATATCACGTCCTATGGGCACATGTAAGTTAAGTCGTCCCCTGAATATTGATGCATAATACTTTCAATCGAGTTTATTGCACATTCCGAGTGAAAATCGCACTAATCGTAGTCCAGCCCCATTAGCACAATCATTTTTTACATCTGTTATGCACAATCCCAATAAAGTTTGGTCTAAATTATCACAGTTATAGCAAATTTTATCGTCTATTATAGTGACCTAATAAAAAATACTGCCATTTTGTTGAAAAATATTCCGCAGTAAATATGTTCCAAACGCGTATGAGAAGCCGTCTTTGATTGGTCGTTATAAATATACATCTATCTGAGACGTCAATACCGAAAGTAGAAAATGAAAGTAGCGTGATGTTGAAATCAAAGCAAATCCAAGCGTTAAACGCCTTTAAAAGCGGCCATAGTTTGTACATAGGTGGTCAGGCAGGAGTTGGCAAGACGTTTTTAGTGAAACACATCATTGATGATGCTACGAAAAGGGGGAAGCCAGATTCATTAATATAGCAAACGTAGTCAGTAAAGCTCTCAAGACAAAATGCAGAAGCGGTCGAAAACGAGAACAGTACTTACAAAATAAACACCAGGTCGCGATATTCGAGCATGAATTGTGCAATGTGAGAGAAATTTCATTCTCGCTCAATCGATTTAGTAAGATCAATATTGAATTAGAAAACAAATGTCAAGGTGCTCTTAGAGACTTACAGACTTTAAACAATGAACAATTCGAACGTTCCTTACAGTGGTACAACTTGCAAATTTCCGAAAATAGTCTGACAAATAAAAACGTGTCCTTAAATGAACGGTTAAAGCATCTAGAAAAGGAAAACAATTTAAATAAGTCAATGATAAGCGATCTCGAAGACATAAACCAATTAGTAACAGGGAAAATATCTAATGCTGAATCAGAGAACTCGACGTTAGTGACTCTTAACCAAAATCTCTTACAGTTCATTAATAAGCTAGAACGTACGTTCCTACCACAACCGAGAAAACAATATGATGACGTGGCTGATTCAAATAAGTCACGTCATCTTCGAAAGTTAGCTACAGAGGCAGAGAGAGTTCTTTGGTTCGCAGAAGCCTTCGGTTTGACGCCAAAAGCGCTTAAATGTTTAACACGTGAAGGGAAAGAGTTGACGGTGAACTTGAAACCGAAAGTAGACTATAAATCGTTAGATCACGAAGACAAACAAAAGCTACGAGAGTTAGTATACGTATTAGACAAATTTTGTGTAAGCGATGCAGCATACCATGAACTTGCAATACAATGTGACAGTTTGCCACGACATTATTTAGTTCTACAAGAAAAGTCGGATCTTAACAAAGTTCCACGATATTTTTAAATTAATAACAAAGCAACAGTCACCTGCGTTACAAAAACAAGCCGTTTTCACCCGTATACAGAAATGGATGGAAATTTATCTTGGGCTAGAGAAGAAGGGTCGTATAGGTTACGGGCGAGTTACGCCTTATATGCACTGTTTCCTATACCATGTGCCGTCTATTGTAGAGACTTACTCAAATCTATCACAGTTCAGTGGACAAGGTGTCGAGAAGATAAATGATGAAATAAAGTCGATCCATCAAAAACGAACCAATAAACATGATCAAACCGTAAACGATTTACAAACGCGCAAACGAATGGAAGAATTAAGTGATCAAAACTGCCAACGAATTAAAAATACCTATACCAAAACGAACGAGCGATACTGGGACACAACAATCCGCGAAAACAAATAACTTAAAAAACAAAGGATCCTTGGTGAAATAAAAACAGCTCATGAGAATTATGAAGAATTAAAAGTCAATAACGAAAAACCGTTAGAAGAAATGACATTGTCAGAACTTAAGGAAAAAATTAATTCAATGTGTCTCGTTACGAAATTGAGAAAACGGGAAAAACTTGTAGATTTTATCAGGGACCGTGTATAACGTATATATTGTCCCTGATTTTATTAAATCTAATTTATGAGTTAAAAACAGGTGTTATACACATACTCTCTACGTGCGTATAAAAAATAAATAGTACTTACAGTGAACATAAGTAGTTCCAAGTGTTTATTCCTATTTATTGTACTTGACTTTGATTAATCAGATTAAAATAATAACATAAAACGTTACTGTCATTATACTTCGTATTTATATTTAGTGGATATAAATTAGATTAAGTGATATAAATGTGCTTTGTAAAGAATTTTATGGACAAAAGGATTTGAAATGTTGATTGATTAAATGTCTCCAAAATGAAATGTTAATGTAATCAGATTGAATCTACATATTATAACAATCAACTTGTTTGTAAATGTTATGGTTAAATAAGTCTTATGAATGATTTTAATACGATTATGTTAAACATTACTTTTTTAAAGTTGTGTTGATGTATAACATATATGTAATAAACTATAAAGCTAAATAAATCGTTTTTATTGTTTCAAATGAATTACTTCCGTATAAAAACAATTACTAAACAATAATAAAGTTAATTGGCCGTATACAAATAAATGTATATTATGGCAAAGACAAAGTATATTATACTACGAAAAGTTTATAATATTTACTCATCAAGTATAATTAAGTTGAAAACAACTTGTCTAATTCGATCATAACCATTTTGAAAAATCGACATCGACATCCGTCTTTGAATATCCAGGGACTATATATTACTAATATAGTGTCCCTGGAATATAACACTAATAAATTGACAATATCCTTGAACCTGTAGTCCTGTACACGGCGAAAAGCCGATAACGTTAATCGGCCTCAGGGGAAACAACTACTATACATAAATACGCCTTAATACCGATAATTACAGACTGGTCTCCCTTGCGATAAAGGTAAATATTGTTGTACATGGGTTGCACAATTGACTTGCACTACAGGAATAGCTTGCAGTAACTATCATCAGGTAAAATTCCTACATCCTTCCACAGGGGCATGAAACATACTTCAGTATAATAAATATCAAGATCAGTTATTTTCCATTATTTTCATTATAATTTGGTAAATAAGAGGCACCAACCCCCCAAATATGCCAATGAGTGACCGTAAAGGTGTTGCAGAAAAAAAAAATTATCTGACTTTGGCTTACTTGAGAATAAAGTAATATTTCTATAAAAATCTCAATGCTCATGTTTACAAAAAACAGTATGTTTTATGCCCCTGTGGCTCATGGTAACTCAGAAAGGTTAATATTTGGGCTATATATTGCTTGTTCCAGGGGCGGATCCAGGGTTTGATGTTATGGGGGAGGGGCGTGCCAATGGAAAAAATAGCCTATTGTTGGCAATACAACACCACAGGAATAGAAATGTCATGTGCAATTGCAAGTAGTTACACATGTAGAAAACATGAAAGATATCTGCTTTTTGCATATTGCATGGATAATAAATCTGTTCCAAAATTTGTCCTTTGAAGAAATAGTATATATTATGAATTTAAAAAGACCCATATTTTATGTTTCGTTGAATTTGGTTAAGTTTATGTCTGAGATTCATATATCAGCAACTTTATATTTAATATGTTTGTAATTTTGTTGTAGATTATGAATGCAATGACCATTCATAAATGGAGTGGTATAGGTGATGGCCGTTACTCAGGACAAAAGCTGAAAACTTTACTGTGCCATGATGAACAGTATGCTGGAGCCAAAGCAAGAATAATGACTACAGATATTCTAATTATAGATGAAATTTCTATGTTAAGTCTTGCCATGTATGAAAACTTGGAAACAATATGTCAAACTAAATGTGATTCAAAAGTATTTGGTGGTATGCAGATGGTTGTCGTGGGTGATTTCTTACAACTCCCACCTGTGAAAAATGTTCGGTATAGTGATTTAGGGCAATATGCTTTTGAAAGTAAATATTGGCCTAAGCATTCCATCTACCTAGATGAAGTTATTCGACAGAAGAATGAAAACCTGATACAGTGTATCCGAGATCTGTCATTAGGAGATATAAAACCCGAACATATTGCATTGATTCGCTCTCTGTCAAGGTTTCTTCCACATGCTCCTGATCAAGAAACTGTTTCCCTTTTTTCATCCAACATTCTAGTGGACATGTTCGATAGGGATTGTATTCTGAAGCTTGAAGGCCCTTTATTTACGTTTGATGCTATTGATACTGGCAAGGAGAGATATTTAAAGGAGCTTGTGGTACAGAAGATAGTGTGGCTGAAAGTTAATGCAAATGTCATGTTGCTTCGGAACCTATCAAGTAAATTGGTAAATGGATTATGTGGACAGGTGAAAAATATTAAGGAAGAAACAGGTAATTGTAAACATTAAAATTCTGATTGATAATAAAAGGATGTGGGGTAAATGCCCCTGAGACAAAAACACACAAACCCACTGACATGAAGAATTGCAAAAGTTGGCAAATCTTAGCTTTTGTCAGTAAAGTGGTTTGGTTTAATGTTATTTATATAAACTATCGAATTCAACCAAGTTCCAAGTAAACCGACAAAGAATTAATATTTAACAGCGATGGTGCAAGAATAAAAAGAAAGACTAAGAATTAAATATCAATGTTTTCCATATGTCATTTTGAGTTAAAAACAGCTCTCCTCCTTCTTCAAATAGTCGAGTCCCGGTAGCTCAGTCGGTAACGACTCGGGCTGTCAATCCAGGGGTTGTGAGTTCGAATCCCGGCTCGGCCAACTTTCTTTCCGACGTTTGACAAAAGTCATTGCGACATGCGTCATTCGTCTTCCACCAATGGGCTATCAGTCTATGTGGAAAAGCAGCCAGTTGCTTGGGAAGATTGTTGTGTGGAGTACTGGTGTGAGAAAACCAGGAAACATATGAGTAGGTGAACTGGCCGCCGTGATATGAAGTAGCTCTGAATCATTGTTGAATTTTATAATTTTACTAGCAAACACTATTATTTGGTCCAATGGGCTTGTCACAAAATATTTTTATGCTCAACTGACCGCTGAGGTTAGAAATATGTTTGTAGTCATACATGTGCACATACATGTCACAACAAAACTCTAAGCATGATCAAAGCCTTAACCCTTTCCCTCATACGGCAATTCTGCAGCAGACGACTTTGAACGTATTTTGTCAAAAAATAGAAAATCTCCGTAATTGAATGGACAAAAAGTGGAAAACATTGTGGCAAAAGGAGAAATTGCACGACGTTTTGTGCAATTTCTTCTTTTGACACTATGTTTTCAAAAAGCCGTCTGCTGCAGAGGCGTCAGAAAACGTCTATTTGAGGGAAAGGGTTAACATGAATGTATAATCATAATTACTCTTGTGTTCTAGGGGAAATAATTCATATACTATTTTACAAACCAATCCTTGGAAAATAATAGAATATTATTTTTTTAGTTTATGATCCAAGGACGAATAGCAACATAGCTGAAAGGTTCCAATTACCACTGAAGCTGTCGTATGCAGAACAGTGCACAAAGCACAAGGAATGACATTGCAAAGGTAACAATTAAAGCTGGTATAAGAAACCACAGGGGCATGAAACATACTGTTTTTTGAAGAATAAAAATCACACTCCTATAATTATATCAGTGTGATTTTTTTTTTCAAAAAACATTATGTTTCATGCCCCTGTGTAAGAAACAGGGCTGGGAAAGTGCAAAGAATACAACACAAACTTAACGAACAGCAAAACCACAGGGGCATGAAACATACTGTTTTTTTTAAATTATTATATCAGTGTGAAATGCCCCTGTGAGCAAAACTGTATGAATGAACAATTAATTTTTTTATTTTAATTGTACTTGGGACCATTGGATACATGGCTAACCTATGCAGACCAGTCCAAACAGCGAACCTGCAGAAATCTAAATATATAACTCAGGGACGGAAATTGTAAAATTTTAAGCGTATTCTTTTCGATAAATGTTGGTAACCAATATTCAATAAAGAGTTAAGTAGTTCAGCTCAATCTTTAGGGGCCGTGGGTCCTCTGGTCCCTGCTAATTTCCATCCTTGTTTAAGCTCAGTCTCATGAAATAGTAACTGACCCCAATAACATGATGTGCACATGTATCTATAACTATAACTGCTGTTGGCATATCCTATATTTTTTCATGTATCTATAACTAGGCTATTTACAAATACATATCTTTCAGGGTTCAGATAGATTGCAGACATTTTTTCCAGCCAGGTCAACTTGCTGTAGCTTTGGGGAGAGTCACCTCGGAAGAAGGACTACGTGTCATTAATTTCTGTCCAGAAGCTGTAATCAAGCAAACATTGGTCGTTGTCGACTTCCTTGCCAAAGAATCAACTAGTCTTAGTAGTGATCTGTTATGCTGTTTTATTGAACGGTATGTTGTATAGCATTTCATGCTGCTTTATTACAGTAGTTAATAATCAGTTTGCAAGGAATAAATGCGGAACAAACTGGCAGTTCTAAGATAATCTTTCCTGTGTCTCTTAATTTTCATAATATTTGTTTTTTTCAATTGACAGACAGCTCTTATTTCTTTAATATTCCAATATTTTCAGTTACAATCGAATGCACTTAATTGCTTTGGTATCTGTTGTTGATTTTCGTTTCTTTGGTGTGACTTTTGATTTTGTCAATAAATAACTTTGACAAGTTTCACCTTTTCTGAAGGAGTTTCCTTTCTTTGATATGGCACTTTCGCCCAAAATTACACTATTTACATTTCTTCTATACTGTAGAGCTGTTGGAATTGTGTTGGCGCCATTTAGTTTCCCACGATGCTGGCAGAATTGATTTTCTATTTGATCTGAATTGATCATGGCAGGTGTTAAACTCCAGCCTTTATACTGACTTAAAATATTTAGACTAAGTTTTTCGAAGCCCAGTAGACATGATTGTATATCTTCTTGACATTCTCTAGACATCAGTGCTTTCATTTTTTCACCCTTTGATGTATCTTTTAATGCTTGAATACTCTGTGTCCAGTTGAAATACCATTTCTGTACCTCCCTTATTGTGGATAGTCTTGTGTCCTCCTGCGTATTAATGGGCCTTCTATCACGAAACACTGAGACAAGTTTTGACGTATTCTCTAACAGTGTTATAGCCCCTTGAAGTTCCTGACCTGTAGCCCCTAAACTTGATTTATAAGAACACATTAAATTGAGCATCTCCTCATCCAATGCATCTTCAGCCAGTTTGTTCCTCATTTTACTACTGTTGCTTGGAAATATGTGTTCATTGGTTAGTGATTTATGTATTTGAATTACATTTGTGCGATCCCATTTATATGCATTTACCCACATATCCCAGTGAATCTCTTCTCCAGATGAAAGTCTCAGGAGTCTAGTGCATCCTTTTTTATTCCACTTTTGATGATGTTGTTCCTAATCTTTTTGAAACAGTGAGAAGGATCCATGAGCAATACAACTTGATTGAAGGGATTAACGGGAGAAAACGTCGTGAAACTTTGAGTTTGAGCATCATTATTTGGGAAGTGCAAATGAATAAATGATCTGTTGCTTGATGCTCCATCCATGCATACATACTTGCAATCAAAGTCGAAGTGTTGTAGTTTGTCTACAGCTTCCCATACAACTGCATACAGATCACAAGCATTTACCTGAGAGCTAACAAAATGCGCTATGGGAAATCTGAAACCGGTCAGTCCCTGAAATAGTAATTGAAGGATGTGGCTTCCAACAATTTGCTTATGTTGCCCATTTTTAAGTGTTTGGATGATGTCCCCTTCCTCACCCATTTCCGTAAAGCCAACGATTTCTAAATTTTTCCCTTTTCTGGTAATTTCTAGACTCTCTTGAATCGCCATTTCATCGATTAATAATCCCCCGATCCTTCCCTCTTTTGGAATTTTGAGACGTTCCGCCTCGTTGTGCATCCACTGAAAAAATCTGGTCATCGTAACCAGATTTTTGTTCTACTTTATTGTGTTAACAGATAAGCAAGTTAGGAGATGGTAATACCATAAGTCCAGATTCTCTGATTGATATATAACCTTGGGGGCTTCTGGTGTACAAATTTAGACTTTCGGATATAATCGCCTTGTCCCATTTTCGATTTTTCTTATTTGCCAATTCAGAGTTATGGATTTGTGCCAATATAAATGTTACAAAATTCCCACTAGCCTTCGGCATAAGTTTTCTAATTATTGACTCTGCTGTCTCTGGTGAATTCCTATTAGAGTATTCATCAGGCTGTTTTTCAATAAAATGAACTACCATTCTGCGACATGCTTTGCATCTTGGTTGCCCTTTTCCAATAAAACTCGCTACCATTTTACAGTTTGTTGACCGTAATACTCTGTTTCCATTCTCATCATTTTCATGTGTTAGAATTTCTTCAATAATATGATTCCTTCTGTTATATTCTCGATTGTCCAGCGGAATTCCCTGACAGACTGGTAATAGATCAATCTGTTTACATACATTTTGGATACTTTCCTTGTTTACTTTAAAAGAATCAAGCATGTAATTACTTTTTAAGTCTATTGCCGTTTTACCAACTTCAACACTGAAGGTCATGTTATCTTCAAATGTTACATATTTCATAATAATGTTATTGTTGCTCCTTATACCACTGTCAGCATAAACTTTAACAAAACTGTTTTCTCTCTTTAAAACATTGAAATTTGAATTTAGTAGACTATTAACTAAACTCGAGTCATATCTAGCACTTTCTCTTCCAGAATCATAAGGTTTCCATTTCAAAGGATAAATGGGGTATTTTAGATCGGTAGGGTCGTTTCTAATAGGAAATCCTAGATCGGCTGTGCCGGGTTTAAACGGGATATTTTAGATCGGGTGTGCCGGGTTCAAATCGCGTATCCTAGATCGGGTTTGATGGGTTAACACGGAGTATTTTAGATCGGGTGTGTTGGTTCGAAGTGGGTATTTAAGATCGGGTGTGTCGGTTCGAATCGGGTATTTTAGATTGGGTGTGCCGGGTTTGAATGGGGTATTTTAGATCGGGTGTGTCGGTTCAAATGGGGTATTTTAGATCGGGAGTGTCGGTTCAAACGGGGTATTTTAGATTGGGTGTGCCGGGTTCGAATGGGGTATTTTAGATCGGGTGTGTCGATTCAAATGGGGTATTTTAGATCGGGAGTGTCGGTTCAAATGGGGTATTTTAGATTGGGTGTGCCGGGTTCGAATGGGGTATTTAAAATCGGGTGTGTCGGTTTTTAATGGGGTATTTTAGATTGGGTGTGCCGGGTTCAAATGGGGTATTTTAGATTGTGTGTGTCGGTTCGAATGGGGTAATTTAGATCGGGTGTGTCGGTTCGAATGGGGTATTTTAGATCGGGTGTGTCGGTTCAAATGGGGTATTTTAGATCGCGTGTGTCGGTTCGAATGGGGTATTTTAGATCGCGTGTGCCGGTTCGAATGGGGTATTTTAGATCGCGTGTGCCGGGTTCGAATGGGGTATTTTAGATCGGGTGTGCCGGGTTCGAATGGGATATTTAAGATCGGGTGTGTCGGTTCGAATGGGGTATTTTAGATCGGGTGTGTCGGTTCAAATGGGGTATTTAAAATCGGGTGTGTCGGTTTTTAATGGGGTATTTTAGATTGGGTGTGCCGGGTTCAAATGGGGTATTTTAGATTGGGTGTGTCGGTTCAAATGGGGTATTTTAGATTGTGTGTGTCGGTTCAAATAGGGGTATTTTAGATCGGGTGTGTCGGTTCGAATAGGGTATTTTAGATCGGGTGTGTCGGTTCATATGGGGTATTTTAGATCGCGTGTGTCGGTTCGAATGGGGTATTTTAGATCGAGTGTGTTAGTTCAAATGGGGTATTTTAGATCGGGTGTGTCGGTTCGAATGGGGTATTTTAGATTGGGTGTGCCGGGTTCAAATGGGGTATTTTAGATCGCGTGTGTCGGTTCGAATGGGGTAATTTAGATCGGGTGTGTCGGGTTCGAATGGGGTATTTTAGATCGCGTGTGTCGATTCGAATGGGGTATTTTAGATCGGGTGTGTCGGTTCAAATGGGGTATTTTAAATCGGGTGTGCCGGGTTCAAATGGGATATTTTAGATCGAGTGTGTCGGTTCGAATGGGGTATTTAAGATTCGGTGTGCCGGGTTCGAATGGGGTATTTTAGATCGAGTGTGTTAGTTCGAATGGGGTATTTTAGATCGGGTGTGTCGGTTCAAATGGGGTATTTTAGATCGGGTGTGCCGGGTTCAAATGGGGTATTTTAGATCGAGTGTGTCGGTTCGAATGGGGTATTTAAGATTCGGTGTGCCGGGTTCGAATGGGGTATTTTAGAACGAGTGTGTTAGTTCGAATGGGGTATTTTAGAGCGGGTGTCTCGGTTCATATGGGGTATTTTAGATCGCGTGTGTCGGTTCGAATGGGGTATTTTAGATCGGGTGTGTCGGGTTCGAATGGGGTATTTTAGATCGGGTGTGTCGGGTTCGAATGGGGTATTTTAGATCGGGTGTGTCGGTTCGAATGGGGTATTTTAGATCGGGTGTGTCGGGTTCGAATGGGGTATTTAAGATTGGGTGTGCCGGGTTCAAATGGGGTATTTTAGATCGAGTGTGTTAGTTCAAATGGGGTATTTTAGATCGCGTGTGTTAGTTCGAATGGGGTATTTAAGATTGGGTGTGCCGGGTTCAAATGGGGTATTTTAGATCGAGTGTGTTAGTTCAAATGGGGTATTTTAGATCGCGTGTGTTAGTTCGAATGGGGTATTTAAGATTGGGTGTGCCGGGTTCGAATGGGGTATTTTAGATCGGGTGTGCCGGGATCGAATGGGGTATTTAAGATCGAGAGTGTTAGTTCAAATGGGGTATTTTAGATCGGGTGTGTCGGTTCGAATGGGGTATTTTAGATCGGGTGTGTCGGTTCGAATGGGGTATTTTAGATCGGGTGTGTCGGTTCGAATGGGGTATTTTAGATTGTGTGTGCCGGGTTCAAATGGAGTATTTTAGATCGCGTGTGTCGGTTCAAATGGGGTATTTTAGATCGGGTGTGTCGGTTCGAATGGGGTATTTTAGATCGCGTGTGTCGGTTCGAATGTGGTATTTTAGATCGGGTGTGTCGGTTCGAATGGGGTATTTTAGATCGGGTGTTAATAACAATAAAGGCTTTATTTAGAGAGGACACTCATTAGACATAGTATATGTATGTAAGTCAATCTTCCATGAGGGCCTCAAATATAAACACAATGAAATAATACATGGAAAAACGTGTGTTACATATGAACAGCTCAATGTTACAATTATACATACATATATAAATATGGACTTCGAATTGATATGTCTATTACTGTATCGTAGAACAGCCGCAGATTTTTACACAAACAATAAATCTGCAGCAGATTATTTTTTAAAAACATTGTGGCAAAAGAAGAAATTGCTCATCATGTTTTCAAAACTGAATTTTCTGCTGCAATGACTGGATATGAAGAGTTCATACAAACTGTATATAACATTGGCTCTTTCAGTTTATGGAATTAAAACATAAACTTGAAGACTTGTGTTTAACCCTTTTCCTCATATGGACGCTTTCTGACGCCTCTACAGCAGACGGCTTTTTGAAAACATAGTGACAAAAGAAGAAATTGCACAAAACGTGCAATTTCTCCTTTTGACACAATGTTTTCCACTTTTAGTCATAGGTTATCCATTCAATTAAAGAGATTTCTATGTTTTGACAAAATATGTTCAAAGTCGTCTGCTGCATAATTGTCGTATGAGGGAAAGTGTTAACTTTTTCAAACATGCATTAGTAATCACCTTCGTACTTGTAATAAAATGGAAGACGTATCCAAGGACAAAACAAAGGTTTAAAATTCCCCAAAATGTAAACGTATTTTGACGTTCCTGCAGCCGGCGACTGTTGGTTGTAAATATGAATGTAAAGAGAAAAATCTTAAACAATGGAAGTATAATTATCGAATCTAGTTAAAAACATTGTGGCAAATGTGAACATTTCTAATTATGAGCAGTTACTCCTTTTGCCAAAATGTTTAAAAAAAAGTCGTCCGCTGCTGGTGCCTCAAAAGGCGTCTGTATGTTGGAAAGGGTTAAATAAGAAATATTTAAATAGCTTGTGAATACGTGTCCACAAGATGCCGGGGGATAACATAGCGATATGACACCCAGGGGTTAGTCGAACGCGAAATCAGAACAGTTCAGGTGTTAAATTACTTTCTCCCCTCTGGGTGTGTTGACAGACTTAACATTGTTGGCTCTCATTTAACCCTCGCCCAAACTCTGTTGAAGACGGTGTCTTCCCGATTGTTACACATTTTGCAAATGCCATTTACCGTCAATATGGACGGATGAATGTGATCGGGGGAAAGGTGAGAATACGGTCCATTTCATTTACTTCTTTTAAGTTTTCATTTTATTTATCTATACTGTTATGCGTTCATTGTTAAATAATATTAAGAGCATAACGTAGTCTAAAGAAACATGAAGGAGCGCCTTTGAGAAGTGTTCACATTGGTGTCATTGAATAAACGGAAAGAACATTTCTTTAAGTACCATTATTAAATAACATTTTCACATAATTACTTAATTTGATTACCTTATAACCGATGTAAAATAAAACTTAAACACGTAAAAATAGGAAAGCAGATTAAAAATTCCTGAATATACAATCTTAGTTAATAAACAGACTGTGATTTAATGTGTCTGGTTTTTTTTAAAACGTATATGCAGCAAAATAGAAGTCAAGTGAACTACGGATAGATTCACCGTGTATTAAGGTCTATGTATATGTGTATAGAACCTCGATTTATACTGATATAAAACTTTGATAATATTAATAAGATAGTATGAATAAACAACATTCTCCATTCGTATATAATAAAATATGAAATGAAACAGATATTAGTAAAAGAGTATCTTATTTCTATTTTCATTTAAATACACTTCATTTTTATGAAAACCCGAAAGGAAGTAAATGGAAATGAAACATGTTTTTGTGTAATAGATTTCAAATGTACATATGAGTCGTCCCGCGAGAAAACCAACATTATAATCTCTGCGAAATGTATCGACCTAGATCCGCAGTCCGCGCAGGCTAATCCGGGCCGATACATTCCGTCTCAGGGGGAAATAGGTATAGAGTAATGATCACGGAAACAGATAATCCACATGAGGCGAAAAATGTCTGTCCGGGTTAGCCTGCACGACATCTTAAGGCTGATCCGGGTCGATACTTTACGCAGAGTCCACAATGCTGGTTTTCTCGCTGCACGATATACAACTGTTTTCTCCACAATAGCTCTCATTTTATCCTATACCCCGTACCCTATGATGTGGCTATGTACCCACAACATAGGGTTAACTCGTCAAATAAGGAGAATGCCCTTTATTTAGAGCTCGGATAGAAACGAAGAAAACCAAATAAACATAGTTGTTACATCTTTTACAATTATCTGATACTTGGCAATATATCAACACGTTTGTAAAACACAGGTATTAGTTAGTAGAGAATGTCGTCTGAAGATCTAGTGCAAGAGATCAAAAACAGGAATTAGTGTGTAGAGAATGTCGTCTGAAAATCTAGTGCAAGAGATCAAAAACATGAATTAGTGTGTAGAGAATGCCGTCTGAAGATCTAGTGCAAGAGATCAAAAACAGGAATTAGTGTGTAGAGAATGCCGTCTGAAGATCTAGTGCAAGAGATCAAAAACAGGAATTAGTGTGTAGAGAATGTCGTCTGAAGATATAGTGCAAGAGATCAAAAACAGGAATTAGTGTGTAGAGAATGTTGTCTGAAGATCTAGTGCAAGAGATCAAAAACAGGAATTAGTGTGTAGAGAATGCCGTCTGAAGATCTAGTGCAAGAGATCAAAAACATGAATTAGTGTGTAGAGAATGCCGTCTGAAGATCTAGTGCAAGAGATCAAAAACAGGAATTAGTGTGTAGAGAATGCCGTCTGAAGATCTAGTGCGAGAGATCAAAAACAGGAATTAGTTTGTAGAGAATGCCGTCTGAAGATTAAGTGGTAAAGATAAAAAAAAAACACAGGTATAAGTTTGAAGTGAATGCGTTTGCAATATCTAGCGCTAGAGTTCAAAAACAGTTATTATGTTTTAAAGAATGCGGTGTGAATATCTAGTGCTAGAGGTCAAAAACAAGTTTTAGTTTGTAGAGAATGCAGTATGAAGATCTAGTGCTAGAGTTCAAACACAGGTATTAGTTTTGTAGAGAATGCGGTATACGTTTGTAGAGAATGCGATGTGAAGATCTTGTTATGGATATCAAAACAGGTTTTAGTTTGAAGAGAATGCGGTATGAAGAACTAATGCTACAGATCAAAGGTAATGTATGGGTTTTAAACGGGGCAACTGTCCCATGAGTGATCGTGTTTTAAATGACATTGACACCGAATTTTGATTCATATCAGGTCTGCAACATCTTCGTGAATCGTGAAGTCTTTTGTTTAATATCTATTATTATATTCTTCTGTAGACTTTAACCCTTTGCCTGTTATATCTACTACTTTTGCGCCTCTGCTGCAGACGACGTTTCAAAACCGTTGTGACAATTGGAAAAGTTCCTCAAACAAATTTTCTTCTCTTCCTAAAATACTTTCAACCCAGTATCTAACTTAAACTACAAAGTTTCTAGATACAGTATCGCATGTTGTTTGTCAGACGACTACTGACATTTAATAGCCAGTAGACGGTAAAGAGAGATCTGTAGATTGGTGTTATTATATGCATATGGGCCGTATTTGGAAAGTTGGGGTATTATACCTGTAAATGGGCCGTGTCTGGTGAGTTGGTGTATTTTAACATGTATATGGGTCGTGTCTGCTGATTTGGAGTATTATACATGTATATGGGCGGTGTCTGGTGATTTGTTTTGAGGTATTATACATGTATATGGTCGTGTCTGGTGATTTGGGGTATTATACATGTATGTGGCTCTTGTATGGTGATTTTGGGTATTATACAGGGATATGGACCGTGTCTGGTGATTTTGGGTATTATACAGGGATATGGACCGTGTCTGGTGATTTTGGGTATTATACAGGGATATGGACCGTGTCTGGTGATTTGGGGTATTATACATGTATATTGGCCGTGTCTGGTGATTTGGGGTATTATACATGTATATTGGCCGTGTTTGGTGGTTTGGGGTATTATACATGTAAATGGGCCGTGTCTGGTAATTTGGGGTATTATACATGTATATGGGCCGTGTCTGGTGATTTGGGGTATTATACATGTATATGGGCCGTGTCTGGTGATTTGGGGTATTATACATGTATATTGGCCGTGTCTGGTTATTTGGGGTATTATACATGTATATGGGCCGTGTATGGTGGTTTGTGGTATTATACATGTATATGGGCCGTGTCTGGTGGTTTGGGGTATTATACATGTATATGGGCCGTGTCTGGTGGTTTGGGGTATTATATATGTATATTGGCCGTGTCTGGTGGTTTGGGGTATTATACATGTATATGGGCCGTGTCTGGTGGTTTGGGGTATTATACATGTATATGGGCCGTGTCTGGTAGTTTGGGGTATTATACATGTATATGGGCCGTGTCTGGTGGTTTGGGGTATTATACATGTATATGGGCCGTGTCTGGTGGTTTAGGGTATTATACATGTATATGGGCCGTGTCTGGTAGTTTGGGGTATTATACATGTATATGGGCCGTGTCTGGTGGTTTGTGGTATCATACATGTATATGGGCCGTGTCTGGTGGTTTGGGGTATCATACATGTATATTGGCCGTGTCTGGTGGTTTGGGGTATAATATATGTATATGGACCGTGTCTGGTGGTTTGGGGTATTATATATATATATGGACCGTGTCTGGTGCTTTGGGGTATCATACATGTATATTGGCCGTGTCTGGTGGTTTGGGGTATTATATATGTATATGGACCGTGTCTGGTGATTTGGGGGTATTGTACATGTATATTGGCCGTGTCTGGTGGTTTGGGGGTATTATACATGTATATTGGCCGTGTCTGGTGATTTTGGGTATTATACATTATATTGGCCGTGTCTGGTGGTTTAGGGTATCATACATGTATATGGACCGTGTCTGGTGGTTTTGGGTATTATACATTATATTGGCCGTGTCTGTTGATTTGGGGTATTATACATGTATATTGGCCGTGTCTGGTGGTTTGGGGTATTATATATGTATATGGACCATGTCTGGTGGTTTGGGGTATTATATATGTATATGGACCGTGTCTGGTGGTTTGGGGTATCATACATGTATATTGGCCGTATCTGGTGGTTTGGGGTATCATATATGTATATGGACCGTGTCTGGTGATTTGGGGGTATTGTACATGTATATTGGCCGTGTATGGTGGTTTGGGGGTATTATACATGTATATTGGCCGTGTCTGGTGATTTTGGGTATTATACATTATATTGGCAGTGTCTGGTGGTTTAGGGTATCATACATGTATATGGACCGTGTCTGGTGGTTTTTGGTATTATACATTATATTGGCCGTGTCTGTTGATTTGGGGTATTATACATGTAAATTGGCCGTGTCTGGTGGTTTGGGGTATTATACATGTATATGGACCGTGTCTGGTGGTTTGGGGTATTATACATGTATATTGGCCGTGTCTGGTGGTTTGTGGTATTATACATGTATTTTGGCCGTGTTTGGTGGTTTGTGGTATCATACATGTATATTGGCCGCGTCTGGTGGTTTATGGTATTATACATGTATATTGGCCGTGTCTGGTGGTTTAGGGTATTATACATGTATATTGGCCGTGTCTGGTGGTTTGGGGTATTATACATGTATATGGACAGTGTCTGGTGGTTTAGGGTATTATACATGTATATGGACCGTGTCTGGTGGTTTGGGGTATTATACATGTATATTGGCCGTGTCTGGTGGTTTGGGGTATTATACATGTATATTGGCCGTGTCTGGTGGTTTGGCGTATTATACATGTATATGGACCGTGTCTGGTGGTTTAGGGTATTATACATGTATATTGGCCGTGTCTGGTGGTTTAGGGTATCATACATGTATATAGACCGTGTCTGGGGTATTATACATGTATATGGGCCGTGTCTGGTGGTTTGGGGTATTATACATGTATATTGGCCGTGTCTGGTGGTTTGGCGTATTATACATGTATATGGACCGTGTCTGGTGGTTTAGGGTATTATACATGTATATTGGCCGTGTCTGGTGGTTTGGCGTATTATACATGTAAATGGACCGTGTCTGGTGGTTTAGGGTATTATACATGTATATTGGCCGTGTTTTGTGGTTTAGGGTATCATACATGTATATAGACCGTGTCTGGTGGTTTGGGGGTATTATACATGTATATTGGCCGTGTCTGGTCGTTTTGGGTATTATACATGTATATTGGCTGTGTCTGGTGGTTTTGGGTATTATATATGTATATTGGCCGTGTCTGGTGGTTTAGGGTATCATACATGTATATATATACCGTGTCTGGTGGTTTAGGGTATTATACAAGTATATGGATCGTGTCTGGTGGTTTGGGGTATTATACATGTATATTGGCCGTGTCTGGTGGTTTGGGGTATTATACATGTATATTGGCCGCGTCTGGTGGTTTATGGTATTATACATGTATATTGGCCGTGTCTGGTGATTTGGGGTATTATACATGTATATTGGCCGTGTCTGGTGATTTGGGGTATTATACATGTATATTGGCCGTGTCTGGTGATTTGGGGTATTATACATGTATATGGGCCGTGTCTGGTGATTTGGGGTATTTTACATGTATATGGGCCGTGTCTGGTGATTTTGGGTATTATACATGTATATTGGCCGTGTCTGGTGATTTGGGGTATCATACATGTATATTGGCCGTGTCTGGTGATTTGGGGTATTATACATGTATATTGGCCGTGTCTGGTGATTTGGGGTATTATACATGTATATGGGCCGTGTCTGGTGATTTGGGGTATTTTACATGTATATGGGCCGTGTCTGGTGATTTGGGGTATTATATATGTATATGGACCGTGTCTGGTGGTTTGGGGTATTATATATGTATATGGACCGTGTCTGGTGGTTTGGGGTATAATACATGTGTATTGGCCGTGTCTGGTGGTTTGGGGTATTATATATGTATATGGACCGTGTCTGGTGATTTGGGGGTATTGTACATGTATATTGGCCGTGTCTGGTGGTTTGAGGGTATTATACATGTATATTGCCCGTGTCTGGTGGTTTGGGGTATTATACATGTATATTGGCCGTGTCTGGTGGTTTGGGGGTATTATACATGTATATTGGCCGTGTCTGGTGATTTGGGGTATCATACATGTATATTGGCCGTGTCTGGTGATTTGGGGTATTATACATGTATATGGGCCGTGTCTGGTGATTTGGGGTATTATACATGTATATTGGCCGTGTTTGGTGGTTTGGGGTATTATACATGTATATGGGCCGTGTCTGCTGATTTGGGGTATTATACATGTATATGGGCCGTGTCTGGTGATTTGGGGTATTATACATGTATATGGGCCGTGTCTGGTGATTTGGGGTATTATACATGTATATTGGCCGTGTCTGGTGATTTGGGGTATTATACATGTATATTGGCCTTGTCTGGTGGTTTGGTGTATTATACATGTATATGGACCCTGTCTGGTTATTTGTGGTATCATACATGTATATTGGCCGTGTCTGGTGGTTTGGTGTATTATACATGTATATGGACCCTGTCTGGTTATTTGTGGTATCATACATGTATATTGGCCGTGTCTGGTGGTTTGGGGTATTATACATGTATATGGACCCTGTCTGGTTAATTGTGGTATTATACATGTATATTGGCCGTGTCTGGTGGTTTGGGGTATTATACATGTATATGGACCCTGTCTGGTTATTTGTGGTATCATACATGTATATTGGCCGTGTCTGGTGGTTTGGGGTATTATACATGTATACGGACCCTGTCTGGTTAGTTGTGGTATCATACATGTATATTGGCCGTGTCTGGTGATTTGGGGTATTATACATGTATATGGACCCTGTCTGGTTATTTGTGGTATCATACATGTATATTGGCCGTGTCTGGTGGTTTGGTGTATTATACATGTATATGGACCCTGTCTGGTTATTTGTGGTATCATACATGTATATTGGCCGTGTCTGGTGGTTTGGGGTATTATACATGTATATGGACCCTGTCTGGTTATTTGTGGTATCATATATGTATATTGGCCGTGTCTGGTGGTTTGAGGGTATTATACATGTATATTGCCCGTGTCTGGTGGTTTGGGGTATTATACATGTATATTGGCCGTGTCTGGTGGTTTGGGGGTATTATACATGTATATTGGCCGTGTCTGGTGATTTGGGGTATCATACATGTATATTGGCCGTGTCTGGTGATTTGGGGTATTATACATGTATATGGGCCGTGTCTGGTGATTTGGGGTATTATACATGTATATTGGCCGTGTTTGGTGGTTTGGGGTATTATACATGTATATGGGCCGTGTCTGCTGATTTGGGGTATTATACATGTATATGGGCCGTGTCTGGTGATTTGGGGTATTATACATGTATATGGGCCGTGTCTGGTGGTTTGGGGTATCATACATGTATATTGGCCGTGTCTGGTGGTTTGGGGTATTATACATGTATATGGACCCTGTCTGGTTATTTGTGGTATCATACATGTATATTGGCCGTGTCTGGTGGTTTGGGGTATTATACATGTATATGGACCCTGTCTGGTTATTTGTGGTATCATATATGTATATTGGCCGTGTCTGGTGGTTTGGGGTATTATACATGTATATGGACCCTGTCTGGTTATTTGTGGTATCATACATGTATATTGGCCGTGTCTGGTGGTTTGGGGTATTATACATGTATATGGACCCTGTCTGGTTATTTGTGGTATCATACATGTATATTGGCCGTGTCTGGTGGTTTGGGGTATTATACATGTATATGGACCCTGTCTGGTTATTTGTGGTATCATACATGTATATTGGCCGTGTCTGGTGGTTTGGGGTATTATACATGTATATGGACCCTGTCTGGTTATTTGTGGTATCATACATGTATATGGGCCGTGTCTGGTGGTTTGGGGTATTATACATGTATATTGGCCGTGTCTGGTGCTTTGGGGTATTATACATGTATATTGGCCGTGTCTGGTGCTTTGGGGTATTATACATGTATATTGGCCGTGTCTGGTGGTTTGGGGTATTATACATGTATATGGGCCGTGTCTGGTAGTTTGGGGTATTATACATGTATATGATCCGTGGATTGGCGTATTATACATGTATATTGGCCGTGTCTGGTGGTTTAGGGGTATTATACATGTATATGGACCGTGTCTGGTAGTTTGGGGTATTATACATGTATATGATCCGTGGATTGGGGTATTATACATGTATATTGGCCGTGTCTGGTGGTTTAGGGGTATTATACATGGATATTGGCCGTGTCTGGTGATTTAGAGTATAAACTATAAATGACAGTTCGGACCGTTTTACTAAAACTGTATTAGGATTGATGGCACAGTGCATTCCCTCCAAAGAAGTAACAATTCGACCCACACGACAGACCATGGTACGACTCGACGATACGACGAATCAGTAGACAACGAGACAGACACAAAACTATTGCGACAAAACATGGCAGACTGGATAAAGTATAAAACACTTCGAAACAAAGTAAATAATATGAAGAAATTCGCTAAACAAAAATATTACAGTAATCTGGAAGAACACATATCCTTTACTCGTTCTGACAAATCCTAATTAGTACTGGAAATATCTTCGAAGCCGAGTAGATAATAACACAAATTCTAGCTCAATCCCGATTCATGTTCAAAACGCGAGGTATGGTACTATACTCGAGCAGACTTCGTTGAACTTAACAATTGGATAGAGAGTAAAATCTGGGATTGATACGTTAACTATAAATGACAGTTCGGACCGTTTTACTAAAACTTTATTAGGATTGATGGCACAGTGCATTCCCTCCAAAGAAGTAACAATTCGACCCACACGACAGACCATGGTATGACTCGACGATAAGACGACTCAGTAGACAACGAGACGGACACACAACTGTTGCGACAAAACATGGCAGACACATGAAACATTCTTTAATAGTGCTGAAGAAAAGGCTGAAATGATTATGTTGTATCAATATCTACCATCGATGATTCATCCGCTTCTTACCTAGTTTTGTTCATAAGACTCTTAGTCGTTGATCAGTTTTTTCATAAGACTTAAGGAATGATGAGAGCATTAAAATATATAAATTCTTCGTCAATCTCTTAATCAAATATATGTGTCTTTTAGGCTTTCAAATTTGGTATATATGCTTATGTAGTTTGGGACAATTGCGTCTATACGGGAAAAGAATCACTAGATAATATACAAACAGAAGCTGCCAGATTAGTTACCGGTTTAACAAGGTCGGCGACACTTGCTGGATTATATCAGGAAATAGGATTGTTAACACTATCCGACAGGAAGAAATAACAAAGTTCATTTTACCTTACAAAAGTATTAACGGTCTAACTCCAAACTATATGACTAATATTGTTCCCGGAACTGTGGCAGACAGAACAGCTTACCCATTGTGTAACGCGCATAATATTGATATAATTGCTCGTCGAACAGAACTGTTTGCAAACTCGTTCATATCATCAGCCATTTCTTTATGGAATGATTTACTAAATGATATAAGAAGGTAAATGTCTCTCTCTTTGTTCAAATCAAACATTTTGCGATTATTTCAAGTTTCATCTGTACCCAAACATTTCCCAGTCGCTGAACGTAAACTCTCCGTTATACATGCCAGGCTACGTAATGATTGTAGTGACTTGAACTATGATCTTTACTTAAATCATATGACAAACAACATTGTATGTTTTTGTGGAAATTACATTGAGGATGCCGAACACTATCTTTACAAATGTAAATTATACAAGGATCAGAGATTAAAATTAGTTCATAATCTTCATGATTATCACCCTCTAAACCCTCTAAACACAAGCTTAATACTTTCGGGTTCCCAAGCATATACCGATGAAGATAATTCATTTATTTTTGAAGAATGTGCAAACATTTATCAAGGAAACAGAAAGGTTCAAATAATTTGGTTTCTGGGTTTTTTCAATCAATTTCTAAATTACCCTAGCCCAGTATGACAACTTTTCTACCCGGTCTCCCTTTATCCGGCTGACATATTTTTCATATTTTTGTTTCATTTTATTCTTTCTTTTATATTGAACTGGGAATATTCTTCTAGTGTATCAGCCCGGCCGGGTAGCTCAATTGGTAGCGTATCTGACTCGTGATCTGGAGGTCACGGGTTCGATACCCGGTTGCGGCGACATTCTTTCGGGCGATTTTTCAATTGCCTCTCACCTCTGATCTATGTGAGAAAGTAGTCAGTGGCTTCGAAAGAATGTTGTGTAAGTATTGGTGTGGGAAAGCCAGGAAAACATGGGTAGGTGCACTGACCGCCGTGATATGACCAAAGCTGTTGAAAGCGGCGTTAAACTCCAAACAAACAAACAAACAAATCTAGTGTATCAGCAAAATTTGATTTTCTTCTATTATTTTGAAACGTCATATATCTCGTATATATAAATGTTAGAACTCTAAAAATGTACGTACGTTTTACAATTCGGCGGTTTTGTGAAGGGCGTGCCCAACTTTATCCGGTGTTGGATATGGTTGTGTTCGTGTGACACTTTACCCCGGAAACGTTGCCTAACCGGAATATATTTGTCTCCAAATGATAGATATAAACAATTTATAAAAACCGAATTCGTATTTAGATACAAAATATAAATGTGTCTAATTATTAAACGGGATGGCCGTATCTACGTTGTGAGAAATTGTGGCCAGACCCGTTTGCCTATAACATGTATACATGTATTTGTAAATCTAAATGTTATTCTGTATGTATATTGTGTGGGCAATAACACATGTTTAAAGTAAAGTATTGAACAAAATCCTTTCATAGTTATGAAAAGAGATTTTCCCGCGACTCTTTGCATTGATTAACACTTTTCCCATAGCAAATCTGCGCAGACAATTTTGAAAGTATCTCCGCCAAAACAAAATATATGGGCCGCTCCATCAGAAAACCGGTGATAGTGACATCGCATAAGAAATGACGTAATCATCATTTAAAGATTGACGTCATTTGTGTGTTTACGCGGAAGTAAACTCACATGTATACCCAGAGTTGTATTTGGTTTATTAACACATCATGTTCATCGGCAGATGAAATGTAGAGCGACATATTGTTAAAAGCTGGTTAATCTGCACAATTTATTGGAATGTATTAATTATTCAAAACGTCCAATAAACACGAGCGTGTAAGATTAGTAAACAGATAATATATAATTATGTATATCAATATTTATTTTAGCTATTTAGTTTTTCGTGATCTGTGAATTCCCTCTTTAAATGATCCATTTATGCTTTAGAGTTAAATATGTTTCTGAGATAGATTTGAAATTTAAACATGTATATGCATTTACGTTCATTCTTCTTTTCTTCTGTTTCTGATTATGTGAAATTCCTGTTTATTGCCACCACCTTTCAATTTAAATAAATACTTAATATAGTTTAACGCTGTAATGGTGTTATACAAGACTTTATGAAAAAAGTTTATCTGCGTACAATTTATTCCGCATCTAGTTGTATAGGTTATATAACCCGTGGTTATACTTCGGACCAACAGTATACACCTGGCTCATGTGTGATGTATGTGCGGGTATAGATCGTAATATACACTTGTCGAAACACCCTAGACAGTAGAAACGAGCTCAATCTATTAGGTACACAGCTACCCAACTTCAGTTTAACTATATTACGTTATGGCTTACGTGATTTGTAAGAGAGATTGACTATGAAATATTTCCCCAACGGGTGTTGCACTTGCAGGAGGCTGACCTGGAAATATGTTTGTTTCATTCTGCATGTACTATATCAATCTGCATTTTTAAAAAAAGATACATCGTGTATATTATCAGTTTCTGATGCGTGTTTCATTCTTGAAAGCCGTAAACAATTTGGTTTCAATGTTCGTAGACTTACATTCATGTACATGGATTATGTATAAAGGTAAAATACATACGGTGCAATGCATTAAAAGCAAATTTAACACATTTTCAGTTTCGATTTTCAATGATGTGACCAGATAGAAAAACAACGTTAGTGGCATATCTAACCAGTGTAGATCTAGACCAATCCGCGTATCTCAGTCTGATCTTAATTAATAAGTCACCAACGCTTTCAAGAAGTTTACGTTTGAATATGAAGTGATAGTTTAACCAGTGACGATAGTCATCTTTCGAAAACAAATGTCATGTGATACCTAAATATACAATAATGCTAATTTAGTGGCTATCTAGATTTTGACATGGATTGAGATCATGGATCTTATATCAAAATGGTTTGTATAAGATAACAAGAAGGATTTTGGAATCGCTGTTCATGTTGTTGTCTACTGATCTCCAGAAGCAACAATGATTCTAGATATTTTTTAAACCATGGGGAAAACGCAGTTTGATGAGGGATCTTGATCAGTTGTTAGGTTTATGTAAATTAGGTTTATACAGCTATATGCCGTAATTCTTCTGTTTATACGGTGATAATATGTAGATAATTACTATGAAATATTCCTAGCAGTATTAAAACCATTATTCCTTTTAGGCAACTGACTGTCTGTAAATATATTGGGTATTTTTGTTTTCTTTTCAATACAATGTAATGCCGCCATGCAGCGGTGGTGTATACTATTTGCATGATGCCGACATAATGAAAGATCGGCCTGGCAGTTGTTATCTGTTCTGCATCCAAACAAAATGATATATGGTACATAACATAAGACATTAAAGTAGAGTTATGCTATATAATTATATATATATGGTAATATCATCTTCATGAATTTGCGACTAATGAAATCCTGATAAGCTTATGCATTTGTTCAGCCTGGTCAGGAACGCCCTTGTCCGTTCAGTTTTACATTCTTCCTGAGAGTAAGTTTGAAAGAAATGTTAAAAGCCAACTTAAATATGAAATATAAATCAAATTGGCATTGATTTTGTCGTTATCTAGTTATTCCAGCTGTCATTAAAGCAGACTGTTGCAGATCTGAATGTTTGATTTGACCAAAATAACCTGAACATCTTGTTATCTATTTATCCCAACTGCCATGTGTTCCCCACTGACGAACCAAGTGTTGTTTTGATTAAAACAAATTAAAGTAGAATGTTGCATATCTGAATATAAATAAGAGAAAATTATAAAAAAATATCATCATTTGTGAAATTCAATTAACCTATACAATACAATACAATACAATATTATTGTATTGTAATATAAGGCCTCCGGCCCACAATACATATAAATTACATACAAATCAATGCTTCAGAGCAACTCACAATATACACAAATTTGACAACAATTCTTAATACGGACAATAAATGTAGATATGTAAATAGTTTTTTACCAAGTAGCATATTTTATGAATTATATTAGTGTCATATATATGCACCTATTTCATCCTAATTAATGCAATTTAATATGTTCTATTAAATGATTTGTTCATTTGAAGTATTCTTAAATATCAGTTATTAGAAGCATTTTTCAAATAAATCTCTCTTCAAATGCAAATGTCAGATATCTACACATGTAGCCAGGATTTGAATTAAAATTTTGTTTTGACATTGCATTATCCTATTTAACAGATGTTTTGTTGGTAAATTATTATTTCCATTGTGTGGAAAGTGACGCTTTCTTAAGTTATCATATAACGGACACATCAATACAAAATGTAAATCGTCTTCAATAATGTAAATATTTGTATTTAAACAATAAGTACAAACTCTAAACATTTTCTCAATATTGTCATGGTTTCCTCTTTCTATAGCTAAACTGTGGTTAGGGGACCTTAAATGTATGTTCGTCGATATATATAATGCATTTCAATCCTTAGGTATGTTTCCATGTCCAATAATGATTTGAAATCTTTGTAGTAGTTACGCTTTTGATGAGTTACACATACCTGTGTGCCACTTTTGTACTGAAATATCAATAACTCGTTAAAATGCTTTAAACGCTTATATAACAGGGAATCCTTCGATTGTGATGCAAGTGTGTTGTTATTTGTTAAAAGGCATTCAACAATTCATTCAGTTATACAACACAGACAGAGATTCTAGCTCTGTCAACTGAAACAGTAGCTTTCGTAGTATTATCCAAACAACCAAGATAATTTAAAGATTGAATTTGACTATTGCCAATTGAGAATTGGTAGTGAACCGACAGGAACTCGTACACTGATCTCAGACCTTTATGAGGTCGCTATATAATCACAAACGACAGAGGTTTTAGTAAATCGGAAATAAGATCTCGTTAAACGGATACTATCAGCAAAGCCAAATCTGAATTCATGCAATTCATTTTCCTTCGATATAATTTATTTTCCTGGTTTGTTTCTAAGTTTGTAAGCAATCGATGCACCCGGTGGCATTCACATAATCAACTAGATGCGTAGAAATAGTTTTCGTGTAGCAAAGGAAATAAGACTCCAACAATATTTCCTACATGTACCCTGACATCTTGTTCAAAACGCTGTGCTTTAAAATGCACCACCGTTCGAAGTAGTACTGCTTTACAGGTGAAGTTATACGTTGAAAGGCTTAAAACGTAAGCAAGCCATTTTGAGAAAAGTAAAAATAACGTTGCTGTAAATTTTGTTTGAGTGTCGAGCATAGATATGAAAATGACGTCGACGTCATTTCAATAATTAGTAACACATGTCTTCTTTTGATGTCCATTACGGCGTCAATATTCGCCATACGAAGTCCACATATATATCAAACAAAACTAGACAATTTGGACTATATGAAAATATAAAAATCCCAAAATCGAAAATGTTGTCACTATCACCGGTTTTCTCATGGAGTGGCCCATATATATATACAATTATAATTATTCTGAGCAATTCCTCCTTTTGCCACAATGTTTTCAAAAGTTGCCTTCTGTAGAGGTGTCAGAAAGGGTCTGTATGTGGGAAAGGACTAATATCCCAAATCGCCATACGCGGCTAGTATTTAATCCCATATTTGAAAGCTCAATAATAAATCTCGTGTGGAGTTTATGAAAGCATGTTAGTTATGTATCATTAAAGTATTAAATGACATATTTATCGAAAAGTTTACTAATCTTATTGAAGTTGTTCAATAGCGAGATAACTGCATTATATGACAGTACTCCAAGTAGCATGCTTCCCCTATCTACCTCTATCGGATCTCTCGAGATCGAGCCAAACTTTTGGAGTACTATCTCAGTACAAATTTCTATTGACATTAGACTGATTGTCAATCTCATTGAAACCAGACTACCAATCACAGGTCGTTTCTGATTGACATTTGCGTATGCCAATCAAATTGTCGCCTACACAATCGCTAGGTATCACTAGGGGAGATAATCCTCATAAATAAACGAGATAGGTAAGCGTGATTGCCTAGTGTTATGATTGTAAAGACTGTTTAAATGTGTATGGATAATTTAAGACAACCTTGTTATGCGGTGCCATCAGATCCAATACGGGTGACGTAATTCAAGACGACCTTGTTATGCGGTGCCATCAGATCCAATACGGGTGACATAATTCAAGACGAACTTGTTATGCGGTGCCATCAGATGCAATACGGGTGACGTCGTTTGGTCTGATTTCAATGAGCTTGACTGGCCGTATCTCATTGAATATCCGATAAACTGCTTTATTCCTTTTGACTGATTTTCTTCACACCACATGTGAAACAGTATCTTATAACTTATATCAATCCTCCCTTTCTCACGTACACAAATCTGCAACAGACGACTTTGAAAACATATGGGAAAATATATCAATACTCCCTTTAAAAGAAAGTAAAACTGTTAGAGTTGCAAACATTGTGGCACATGGAGTAATTGCTCATTCGAAAAAAATCCTCCCTTTTCTGCAATGTTTTCAAAAGTCGTCCTCCACCGATGTGTCAAAATGCAAGTGAAAGGATGGCGTCTTCCTGAATAATCAACTAGTGCTCGCCCCGTGTGTATTGCAAGATTCCTAAATCGACCCCGCTTCCATGGAATTATTCAGACCAAGGGATCACATAGCAGTTTACAAAGAAGTTCAACTATATAATATAATGGCGGTCAGTTGACGCAACTGACAGACGTGTGTGAGAAAGTACCTCGATAGAGGACTGGTCACGTGATCCTGGTCTTTTCACATATTACACAATGTATATATATTATTAACCCTTTCAGCGCCGAATCCCCTAAAGTAGACTCTTCGATGTTCAAAATCGGGCGACTCCATGTATTATGTAAGACGTGTTTGGGAATATGTGGATAACTAAAAGGCAAACAATACTGATTTCAGGTGAAACAGCTCGTTACGAGAGGACTCACCTGTATCTGTATCGTTTGCCAAAAAAACTTAATATTGCCATTGACGCTAAAAGAGATAATATTACCGTATACTTCATTGTTTAAATGTACTAAAATTAAAAAAATACACTTGTAAACAAACTCCAACCAATAAATCACGCCAGACAATAGGCAATGTATGTTAGCACTACAGTGGATCCCATTGATGGGGAAATATTAACACAGCCACAAGTTAACCCTTTCCCGCATACAACACTCGGCAGAAATATGAAAAACCTCTGCTAATAAAAGTTTAATAAATGAATATAATTAAAATTATAGTGGCAACCTTTTCCCCATAATGTTTTCACAAATCGTCTGCTGCAGATGCGTTAAAATGCTTCTGTATTAGAGATTAGGTTAATGGGAGATGATAATGATATATACGGTTCGAAGCCGCGTAGTTAAACAGTATTTGAATAAGTAATGGAAGGTTGGATTTTTTGACGCACGGACCCTACGGCCCCCGGTTATTCCGCCACTATATTTCACGTGACTTCTTTCGTGGGGTGGGGGAGTCGGGCTCGGGCCCTATGGGCTCCCGCTTAATCCGCCACTACATTTGCACGCTTTTTCTTTGTTTACCATTAATTTTTCGACGCACGGGCACCCCCGCCCCCCCCCCCCCCGTTTAATCCGCCACTGAATCCATGATGTGCTATTTTTCTCGCGCAGTTTCTCATGCGTTCTTTGGTGCAAACAGCAATTGGCAGGCTGCCAACTCCGAAAAAATGGTATTTCTACTATGACCAGAAGCTAAAGCCCCAGGCCAAAAAAACGAACAAACTTCTAGATATCGTTTAATTACGAATTCTAGATACTGTAAATATCGCAGCGATTCTCGGATTAAATACCAGTACTAACGGTATAATATCCTTGAACCCGGTACCGGGTAAATTACCAGTATTACCGTAATAATATCCTGATACCGGGTAAATTACCATTATTACCGTAATAATATCCTGATACTGGGTAAATTACCGGTATAACATTAATAATATCATGGTAAATTACCAGTACAAACGTTATAATATCCAGGTACCCGGTACCAGGTAAATTACCAGTATTAACGTTATAATTTTCTGGTACCAGGTAAATTACAAGTACTATCGTTATAATATCCTGTTACCTGGTACCGAGTAAATTACCAGTACTACCGTTATAATATCCTGGTACCGGGTACCAGATAAATTGCCAGTTCTACCTTTATGATATCCTGGTACCTGGTGCAGGATAAAAAAAAACTAGTTCTACCGTAATACTAACATGGTACCTGTTGCCGTCTAAATTACTAGTACTAACGTTATAATATCCTGGTACCGGGTAAATTAACAGTACTAACGATTTAACATCCTGGTACCGGGTAAGTTAACAGTACTACCGTTATAATATCCTGGTACCGGATAAATAACCAGTTCTACCGTAATAATATCATGGTACTAGTACTAACGATATAACCTCCTGGTACCGGGTAAATTACCAGTAATAACGATATAATATCCTGGTACCCGGTACCAGGTAAATAGCCAGTAACTACTGCTATAATATATTGGTAACCGGCAAAGCACCAGTACTACCGTTATAATATCCTGGTACCCGGTACCGCGCAAATAATCAGTACTATCGCTATATTATATTGATACCCGGTACATCACCAGTACTAACGGTATACTATTCTGGTATCCGGTACCGGGTAAATAACTAGTACTACCGTAATAATATATTGGTACCCGGTAAATCACAAGTACTACCGTTATAATATCATGAGTAGTAAGGGAGGGTAGACCGGGTCATTTTGCAAATGACCCGGTCTACCCTCCTTTGGAGGGTATTTCATCTCCAAAGGAGGGTAGACCGGGTCATGACCCGGTCTACCCTCCTTTTAAAAGGGATTTAAAGAGTAAAGGTATGAAGGGGAACGGGGTCATTTAGATAACTCTGTTATTTTGCGGCTGACCCGGTCTACCCTCCTTTGGAAGGAAATTTGTCTCCAAAGGAGGGTAGACCGGGTCAGCGGGGAAAAAGGTATGAAGGGGAACGGGGTCATTTAGATAACTCTGTTATTTTACGGCTGCCCGGGTCAGCCGCAAAAGTTGGACTTAGTCGTTTTTTCAATCTGGAGGGTAGACCGGCCCGGTCTACCCTCCTTCGGAAGGTAAATCATCTCCTAAGGAGGGGTAGACTGGGGGATGTCCAAGGAGGGTAGACCGACCTGTCGGTCTAGCTGACCAGTGCATTCCCCAGTCTACCCCTCCTTAGGAGATGATTTACCTTCCGAAGGAGGGTAGACCGGGCCGGTCTACCCTCCTTAATAGGATAGACCGTGGACTTAGTCGTTTTTAAGTCTTTTCTGATGTTGGACTTAGTCGTTTTTCAATGACAAATTTGAAAAAGTTGAACTTTCTAAGTATGTGGTGTGGCCCTAAAAAGGGCCGTTTTGTTTTCACAGATGACAACAGCCAAAGTTTGCTCTGCAAATTGGACAGAACTTGTTTCTCCTTCTTTTAGTTACTGTCAATTTTCCCTCTCCATCCCAATGAACTCTTCTTTTCATTTCAATGCCTAAATACACCACATCTGGTTGTTGGTGTTGAAGCGTAACATTCTCTCTGGGTTGTCCTTCTATGAGTTGACGATAAATATTGATGAGTCGTTGACGAATATTTCTGAGATCATCTGCAACATTCCTGAGTTCTCTGTGTAATTCCATGCTGATATCGAGGAGTGTATGGAATGAAATGACGTTCTGCTATTTATACCGATAGGTCGGATTGACCTACTTTTGACTCAGAATTAAGCTTGACCAATGAAATGCATCGAACGTCATCCAATGAAAAGTTTGGGGTACAACCTAGTGTAAATACATGTTTTCAATTTTTTCTTTCCCCAGGCCTGTTTGACTTTCTCACCCCACTGTTCAATCCATAAATCAGGAAACCCATTGATAACATTCTGTTTAATATTCAACCACATTTTGTAGGCTACTACAATTTCTGAGTCTTTCAGTGCCATTTCTTCTATTACAGGATACCATTTCTCCATGATCTTGTTTGGATTAATCCTATGCATTGCTGTGGCAACGAACATATCTGTATGATCATGTCTGTCCATGAAGAGGCAAAGTTGATGTTGCATTTGACTTGGATGATCTATGAGACACCCATGACAATTGTTATGTACTTCTTCAGCGATAAGTGTCTGTAATTCATCTATTATGATTTTTTCAAGAGAATTGTAAATGTCCTTTCTCCTTTTTTCACTGACAGCGGCTGAAGAATATTTCACTTTGAAAGCTTCATCTCTAAGTAGAATCGCCAATTCATGACCGGCCATGATTTCTTTTTTCCAGTAATCTGTGATGATTTCTTTTTTCAGTAATCTGTGATGATTTCTCTTAAGCCGTTGATTTCTATCTGATTATCGAATTCAGCAAAGACAATAACGTTGATGACTCTTGGAAGTGCCGTACCAAACTGAAGTTCAATTCTGAGGCTCCCTGTTTTTATAGGATGTAGCTGTCCTTCTTCACTGCCTTGATCTGCTGTCAGATCATACCCCCACAATGCATAGCCAGCTTCGAACTCAGCTTTAGTTATGTCAAATGATTTATTAGCGCCAATAGCCGAGGCAGCCTGGTGTAGCGACAGGTATGACTTAAGAAAAAGGCCATGTTCGAAATCAGGTTCAAATGGTCTGTTATGAATACTATGACCGTTACATGAAACATTTAGTTTACACAGATTAAAGTGTTGAAAATGGAATGGATTTCGTGTAAAAAGCCCATTTAAAGCATCATTTCGTACCATACCAATGAAAATACGTTTTGGTAATTGTCCTTGGAACAAATGATCTTCAACTTTAGACTGAAGACCAGTTCCGACTGTAAACGTTTTAACTTCAACTCTACGAATTGGTATTTTCATGTTTTGCTGTGCAATGACTTGATTTAGATCATTTGCAATGACTGGTAGTATTTCAACATTTCTTACATTGAAACTAACTGTTTCAAACACAACTTTTGATTGTGGTGCCCCGGCATTACCTGTAAGACAGAAGGTTGAAGAAGATCTATTGAGCTTTAATCGCATTTCAATACCATTTGGTAAATATTTCTCTTGATGAAACATATCAAGATGAATTCGTCCACACAACTCTGTGGTTTTGCTTTCTGTTATTTCAGCTATTCTTTTTACTAATCCAGCGTTGGCACCATCATGAGCTAATGCATCGAATGCTCCAGCAGTGTCTTTAATCCAAAGCTCACTAGCCCTTAGATGAGTGACTTTACTATCAGTATTGTATGACAGAAGATTTTCAATATATGCTCTGTACGGGTATGTGTCCAAATTACTGCTGACCAATTTATTGTTTAAATACAGATCAACACTGCTAAACATACTGTGAAGAAAATTGTTTGTTGGGGCAACACTAGAATCTGCATCTAAGTCAGTACCATCTGCTTTTGTAATTTTGAATTTAACATACAGATAAGACTGTGACAAATCTGTCCAACACTCTGTCTGAGATGGAATGATGAATTCTATCGGTGAATTGTTTCCTAAAGATGCTACAGGAAAATGCTCAACCCATTGACTTTCTTGCATTGTTGTCATCGTTGGTGGTACAGACAGAACATCAAGTTCTGATTTACTACACTCACAAGACCCACTTTGCATCATTTTTAATACTGGTTTCTTTAATCAAACACGTCTAAAGTTCTAGGTTTACTGTAATGTTTCTTATGTCTCTTTGAAACGATCTTACCCCTATGAGTTCGAGACTTTAAATGACGAGACTGTCTCGTTTTAGGCTTATTTATTCCACCTATAAGATTCTGTGCCAGATCTTTTACTGATTCTTTTCCACGCGATATCAATACAGCTTTTGGATTTTTTCCATGTAAGAAAATATCTTGAGCTGCACCTATTCCTTGTTTAATACCCTCCTTCTTTAAAGCATTCAATCCAGATTTGACTAAAGGTTTTATTAGTGGTGTAACGGTTCTGAGTGCTGATTTAAATAATGAACCTAGTCCATACCCATACTGGTGTTTTACACCTCTATATACAGGCATCATTTTTGGTATTGGTTAACCCACACTTTAGTGAACCTGTCTGAAATGTAACTTTGCGATTGTCTTGCCAATAACAAAATGAACAGGATAACCAGAATCACCAGTTATATTGATATGAATTGTATCGAATTCCGATTTTGAGACAGGGGCATAATGTAAATTCATTATCTCATGATTGATATGTTGACTATCATTATTTTCATCAGAATTGGATGATTTGAATGGAACGACACGAAGTATAGGGGCTAATGTATCACCAACGATAGAGTATTCAACAATATCTGAATAGATAAACAAATGATTATATCCTGCATCAATATTTGCATTGTACTTAAACATTTGTAAACTATTTTTCCCCGGATAAATTGTATTACCTTTGAATTCTGGTGATCCACCGAATTTCAAAAACAATGATGGATGAAGTTTTATCCCTGTTTTAATAATTTTAGTAAATCCAAGTTTTGGACGTTTTGTTTTTTTTGAATATTCGATAATCAAAGCAGATTGATTTGATGCTAGTATGTCACCTATCATGTTTTGTATTATTTCATTTATAACATTCAGCACATGTGATGGTGATGAATAAGACCCCGCTGGAAAAGTGAATTTCATTGACCACTTGTTTGGTGTATTAGATACATCACGGTCTATTGGTAATACTGGTGGCAATTTCTTAGTAGATTTAACAAGTAGTTTTTGAAATGCTACATCACGTGTGATTATTTCAAATTCTGCTTCTTTCTCAGATATGTTTAAAAATTGTGACGGTGTAATTAGTTGAGCTATTGCAACTTCCCATTGTTCTTTTCCAATATGAATTGTTTTCGGTAACTTGACTTTAAAACAACATTGTGTATTACTTGGAAAGTAATCCATAGAACTGTCACTCGGTAATGTAAGATAAAATGAATTCATCTTTTACCATCAATAAGATCAAACGTTTGTTTACCCTGTTTTGTATATTTCAAACCTGGTGATGGTAGAATATAACCTAATGAACTACTTAAAAGAATTAACCACAATTCGTGATTTTCTGTTCTAAGACTGAGATGTATTATGGACGTTACAATGATTGTATAAATAACAATGATTTGTGAAATGTACGTGAACTGATTTTTAGGAACACGATTTCCGCAGCAATTATACGGTGATGATCGACTATCGTCGATACTTTCTGTTCCAACTTCAATGTTAGACTGTGAACGCTTGTCTAGCGTCATGACTTTTTATTAACAAGATATGATTCTGGAATCCAACTTTGAAATTTGGTAGGATATCCTTTCCAATTAACCTTTATTTCTCTGACTATTTTGTTACCTTTACGTCTTGTTCGCTTTGCAAGAACTGAATCAATGTCATAGATTTCATCATCTTTTATGAATTGTAATTCAGGTTCATAAAACGTGCCCAAGATTTGCTCACCGTCTAAATCTTTAACGACATATGTTACTGGAGAAGTTGATTTATTTACATGTACAATTTCAAATAATTCCTGTGTCCAGTTAGGAAGATAACCTTTTTCAAATGTTCGTTTTGTTTTGTTAATTCGTACACGGTTTCCTATCTTGAATTTTGCTTTTTTATTTGAAACGGGGTTCTGAGGGTACAGATTCTCTGAAATTTCAGCTTCATTAGTTTGATTAACAGATGCAGGATTTGATTTGATACTTCTGTGAAAAGTATTATTGTAATTGTTTACTAATTTTTCCAGAATATCAATGTAACGCTTTGTTTTCATGTGAGTAAAATATTTCCACATACGTGTTTTCAAAGTTCTTTGAAATCTTTCAACAATACTCGCTTTTGTTTCAGGGTTTTCAGTGGTAAAAAAATGAATACGATTTCGTTTTAACCATTGTTGAAATTCTTTGTTTTTGAATTCCGTACCTTTATCCGTTTGCAAAGAAATCGGGGTTCTTTTTGATTTCTGAAGTATGGATTGAAATGCAACAATTAACGTTTTACCAGTTTTATTTGGAATAGGAACAACCCAGGAAAACTTAGAAAATACATCAATAACACAAAGTAAATACTTTTTGTTGTCATTTTGTTTAGCTAAATGTTGCATGTCTGCTAAATCAGCTTGCCATTGTTGATCAATACCAGACACAATAGTTCTACGTCTTTTGAAACGTCTTCGTATAGGTTTATGTAAAGTAAATGTTGTTTCTCCTTGTAACCATTCCCTTACATCCTGATATTTCACACCCTTCAAAACGTACTTAGCAGCATGATACAGTTGCTTAATACTAGAATAGGCTACAGAACTATTTATGTTGTAATACAATTTTCTTAAAACGAAATCAAGTTTCTGATGCTTCTTCTTTAATATCGTTCCCATGTCTGACGTTTTGAAGTACTTGCTTCTTGTTTTATAGGGGTAGTTAATTCTTTTCTGTAGAATTCCCTAAGACGATCTCTTTCACCAGGTTGCGTGTAGGGTGTCATTGTTCGAACTTGTTTTTTCATTTTTGCAGAAGATGGTGATTTTTTTGGGGTACTGTAATCATTATCAAAATGAACTTGTTTTTTCATTTTTGCAGATGGTGGTGATTTCGTAGGAGTACTGTAATCATCAGATTCACTTTCGTCGGCTTTATCATCATGTATGTTTCGTTTATGCATCCATTTCCATCTTGCTTGATTACCAATAACTTCTTGTGGTACGTTGCTTTCATGTAAAGCCTTTGAAAAAGTTTCCCAGCCTCTTGGTTCAATACCTTTTCTAAGTCTTAATGAATCATTGATTAAATCAATGATATTTGAGCCAGGAAGTCGTTTACCTTTGTATGAAACAACACCGTGATTATCCCAAACAAGATTTTCATTATCTTTGACCATGTTTAAAAGTAATTCAGCTTTCCTTTGCATGGTTTTAGGAACGCTTTGTAATATTCGGTCATGCATTGAATTAGGTTCAGAATTTGATGGGGTAGTTGTATGTTGTTGTGATGGTTGTGACCATGATTGAGCCTTTTTCAATGAGTTCTGTAACTTGAATAAAGTTTCACCGTACTTTTGCACCTTTTCTGTTTCTGACATATCTGACGTTTCCAATATACCCGACATCTTATTTTGTAGATGTACTACATCTGCTACTTGTGGATTTGGTGGTAATCGAGGTCTTTGTTTTTGACGTTTCATATCCTCTAAGATTTGATAAGGTACAATAACCATTTTTCTGACTGACATTGTTCTTACAGTGATTTCAGCACACCACCAAGTCCCCCGATAACAGCTTTTCCTAACAATGGTAATAAGGCTCCTGCAAGCAACGGTAGGAATCCTCCTTTCTGGTTAAGAATTCGTTTCTTTTTCTTAATGGAAACCGATTTCGATGCAATTTGTCTGAGTTGTTGACGGATTGGATGTAACTTAGTCTTATGAGCCTTGGTCAGATGAACATTGCCTTTTAAAACGTTGTGACAACATTCCGAAACACAATCAATGACAGGACGATTAGCTGCGTTTATTAGCTTTTTTCTCACGTTGTGTGGTGACTGTATCATGGCCATTACCATTGATCCATGTTTTCTAATGAGTGGTGATTTCTGTTTACCCATGTTGACACTATCTCTGTCTGAAGTAAAATGATCTATTTCTTTTCATTGCAATACTTTTATGCAAATCGTGAATACAAAGCACCTAAAGCTGTTCTTGCTGATGATGAAAGTGGTACAGTTGTCAGCGGTGAAAATGGTGCAATATCGTACAAGTCCGTAGCACGGGATGCTGTGTATGGAGGAGTACCAAGTCCACTTGAAGAAGGAATAGATTGAAACTGTATTTGTTTACGTGGTGTCATTGTCCGAACTTGTTTTTGTCTTTTTTGACTTTTAGGTGTTTTTTTCTTCAAATCTTTTTTCTTGGTTTTTGTTTTTGTTTTATTTCTGGGTTTTTTTCTCATTGTAATAAATCTTTCATCGATGACATATCGGTCATTTCTTTTTTGGACGGCTTTTTCCTTTGTTTGTCAACACCAAATTTACGAGCTGTCTTTTCTCCGTCCCATCGTAACAAGCTTCTAATTATAACACCACCAAGAAACCCTCCTCCGCCAGGTTTAAGAATAATTTTTCGCTTGACTTCTTCATCAATCTCAGGGTTGGCTAACTTATGTATGTCATCTTTATGTTTCGTCATGTATGTAACCGTCTGTTTCGGTAATTTGATTTTATGACCAACAATGTTTTTAGCAGCCAAAGTAAACCATTTTAATATTTCTTTTAACCCTGCTTTGAGTAAAGCTTCTCTGGCATGTTTGTTGGTTTCATGACTTAGGTTTTGTAAGGCATGAATCACTGACTTTGAAGTGTGTGGTATAGCCATGTTTACACAAAGACCTGACCAAGATAAATGAATGTTGATCTTCTCATCATAAGTGTTTTATAGTGGAGAATAAACAATAGGTCCACGATCTTCATTTTGTGTAAACCATCTGTGAAATATATCCGTTCTTAGTTTCATCTCCTTTTGAGTACGAGAATGAAAATCAATCACCAAATACCCATGATCTTTAGATGTAGCATCTTGGTAGGCCATTATCAAATGAGGTGCTTGCATTTGATTTGCCAAAGTCTTTATTTGATTCTTATCACGTACATTTTGAAACAAGATCATGTATTTTGAATTCAAACTAATGGTTCGGCTCAACTTGGACTGTTGAAACATGTTTTGTGTGATATAAATCACACTAGCATTCCTATGATGACCTTTTCTTGTAAACCATAACTTGATTTTATCTTCATCTTTTTCCCCTAACATGTCATCAAAGACAACTAAATGTGGAATGTCAACATCACTTACAATTTCATTTTCATCGTCGGGGATACCTTCAATGAATTTTATGATTTCGAATTTCTCTTGCATAACATTGTAAGCATGTTGCCATTCTTTGTAACACCATACCACTTTTTCTGGTACAATGTTGAACAGATCATTTCTATATTCAATCAGTTTATGAACAAATTCTGTTTTTCCACATCCACTAGGCCCTGTGATATACATATTACAGGGGTGCTGAAATAATATGGACTGAATATCGGCATCCATGTTAACTCTTTAAAGGTCTGAGAAGAAATAACAACACAAGAATAAAGTTATCTTATTTTATTCACATCTTTTATACAATTCATATTATTGACGCAGAGATTTGTACCCATATGGAACAGTGTCCGTATCATTGACAATTACTCTTTTTGTATACACTGATCTGTACGTTTTTGTTTGAGCTTCACTTGTCACAGATCTGTCGGTATGTCTTTTAATTCTACACGCATAGGTCACTTTTATTTCTGTGTTACGATCTTCAGCACATTGTGTAAATGTTTCAAAGTTGATCAATTGACAGGTATTATAATCCAATGTGATTCCTTTCACTTTACATTTAGTTTCTCTTTTTCCTTCTTTTGTTTTCATTTCATAAGCATAATTTTTTGGACCTAGTCCTCTGAATTTGACAATTGTACAATCTGGCTCTTCATCTGTCCATTTTCCTAGTCTGCTATTAATAATGGGTGGATTCCATAAGCATGGATCATGAATGTACATACAACTGTCTGTGTCAAAGTACAATACTCTTGATTTTAATTTTTCTAAGATACTGTACAGTTCCATTCTTGCATACGCTGTCACATAGGAACCCACTATAACATTGGCTGTAGCATGGGTTTCAATGTGATATAACTTGGTCTCATAATTCACCAGTATGAAATCACACTCATTATCAAATAGTTCAACATGTTTCACAAGAACATTTGAGTTATTCATCATTTCAAAGTACTTTGTTGCATCTTTAATGTACTCAGTTTGACTCATGATTTCTCGCTGAGCCAATTTTCCCCAAAGACAATTCAACATGATCTTTGCAAAAGATCGAAGACCTGGATTTTTCTGAATGGAAGATGAGTCAAGTTTGACACCTTCTGCTTTTTCATAATCATGAATGAACTTCTGCTTTTCCGAATCAGACTTACACCAACCGGGGTAACCACTAGCTTCCTGCTTGATTTTCAAGAAGTTATCTACATACCCTTGAAAGAATTGATTTGAGATCGAAGTAAAATGCCAAATTTCATACACATGAATCAATTGATACCCCATGTCTAAAGCTTTGAACAATTCAAATGTTATCCACGTTCCAACCATTGATCTTTCATCCTGATTATGATTGCAAGTATTGGAACTTTCTTGTGCACATTTCATACAGAGAGGAAACATCAATTTATTATTGCAATGAACAGGTAAAACGGGGTGTAATAAATCATCTGGTGGTGAAACTTTGCATTTAATCAATCCTTCATACTGACGAATATTTTCCATATCAATACTCTCAGCGGTTATAACTTTTGGGTGTCCAACCGGATAAGATTTGTGTTTACAAACAAAGGGGTACAAAGAACAAATATCAATGTACTTGATTTCTTTGTCCTTACTTTCATTAATATCATGAGTAATTTTCACTGAATTACATCGACCTCCATACAAAGCCTCTCTTGGCTCAATGGGGTCACAATAGGGAAACAACTTGTCAATTTTGGATTTGAAGACTTTGTCATTTTTAATCTTAGCATCGAATTCATGTTCCCACATAATTTCAACATTGAAACCTTTAACTTTAATTTCCTCAAGACGATTCATTGTACTATTGTATAAATGTTGCATAGTCTCACCAGTGATAGGACTTAACTGATTTCGTTTTGGGTAACAAACTGGACAACCATGATACAAGTCCCCAAGGAATTCATAGACTGTGTTTGTCTTCTCATGATAACCATCTACACTATATCTACCAATTCTGAATTCACCATCATTTCTAGCGTGCTGAATGTAAATACTCTTTTCATTAGCTATGCTTTGTATCCACCGTATTGCTTTCATAGAAAAACGACGTTGGGATGGATCCTTACTTGAAATAATAGCAATTTTACCTTTTGGTAAATAATTCTGTCTCCATACCTTATTGCAAGCATCTGCAATAGTAACTGACTCTAAAAGCGGATCGATACCACCATGTTTCATGAACACTTTTCTGAATTGTCCACATCCTCGTCTAAGGATATCAACATCAGACCTACAATAAGACTCTATCTCTTTCTGAAAATCAAAAATGACACTCTGTTCTACTTTTTCATTATACCAGACCATGAATTTTTCTCTTCCTTCTTTAGACATTGAGTCAGGCTTGTAATATTTGACATCAAGATAAGGTCCAACATAACTACAGAACTGATCTGTATTTGCCCAATGGGGAAAGTAACCTTTTTTCATTTCATGAAGACCAAATGTATCTGGGAACTTAGCCAATGCACAGCTCATGAAATTAAATGAATCAATTAAACGAACTCCATTCAATTCCAGTTTCATGATACTGTTTCCATTCATGATTAACTTTGGGAGTTTCACTCCAAGTGAAATGACTTGATGTAAAATGAATTGACCGTCATATCCTTTAAAATTGTGAGCAATAGCTGTGATGCCTTTATGTTGATCAGAAAACAACCAGTTGCAAAAATCAGTCAATGTATTTACTCCTTGAAATACAACTTCTCTTTCTTTTGAAAATGATGTGTTACAAGTTGAACAATGAAAATCAAGAGATTCATTGATGCATTCATCACATGCATAATGAGCAATACAGTAATTAGGGATATGAACACCTGTATCTTGTTTGCATTCGAAATCATAAAATATAAACAGTGGCTTTTTCTTTCCTGTAGTACTGGCTTTATCGTCTGTCTTATTCAACTTTCTTTTGTAAGGTTGAATATGACACCTATGAGATAAGATAGTTATTTTTTGACAGTATCGGCATTTTTTCATACCTTTACAAACGTGTAGCGCTTTTCTGACTTTATATTGACCTCCACATTTCAAACAAGATTTCACAAGTTGACAAATGGATTTCTTCTGTTTTCCACTACTATCTTATGATTGTGAAAACATTCTGAACCATAGAAAAATCTGTTACAATCTTTACATTGTTTTGATGTCTCAAATGACATACACTTTCCTATGGTAAAGCATGCTTTACAATTGTGTAAACAAGAATGGCTTTCACGATTTTGATATGCAACATCACAGAACTCACAATAGTAGCTACAACCAAAAAACCCAGTTATACTAGAAATGTAGTCGTAATGACCTTGATGATAATACAAATGAAGTACTTTACTTTGTCTGTACACAACAGGGTGCTCAAAGACGAACTCTACAGAAGTATGCTGGTTGTGTACTTTAATAACATAGTCCTCTGCATAGAGAAATGTCTGTATGATCCTATACTCGTCTAGTCCACAAGATTGATTTGGTGAAATCCCTGTTTTCATCAGGATGTCTTCAGCGTCACTCTTTTGAAGTTGTCGATCGGACCTTCTTATTTGATTCCATTTCAATCTCCAGTCATCTGTGTCATGGTGATTCACATGACAAATACCAACTGCTAAAGCTCTTGCAAAACACATACTGTCATTGTCATTATTGATTTGTATAATGGATTGCATGTTTTTAGCAAAGATTTTTGAATCCAGAATTTCTGTTGAATTCAACTTCTTTTTCTTTCCATCACCAGATGAAGGATGAGCGTGTGTAATGATAAAAGTCATGCGTCCATCGATCAGACTGAACTCTGTGTTTGATTGTAATACTTTTTCAATTTCATTCAACATGATTACACCTTCTAGCTGACTAGCATTCATAAATGGAATGTAAATCCCCATGTTTAAAGATGGATGATTAATAGTAATTCTAATCTTATCGGTAGGTTCCGTTTTCAAAGTTGATTTGATTTCCTCTGTAATATTGTCAAACAGTTTTATCAATTCTCGTGGTGGTAATTCTTCAAATTTCTTGAAAGTTGCAGTCATAACATGCGATTCAGTCTTGAATTTACGAGATTTCTTATTCAAAGAATGTTGTAGATGAAATAAATGTTTGATGTCAGATGTATCTTCTTCATTGTTTTCTTCTATCATTTTTACAGGTTTCTTTTTAATCAAGTCAAGTTCATAGTCCTCATCGTCTGAATCAAGTATAGCAAGTTTTCTATGCTTTCGTCGTTTTGGTGGGAAATCATCATCATCATCGTCGTCGCTTTCACTACTGTCTGAATACGGTACAATTCTCTTCGACATTTTGTTAGAGACTAATTGTAAATGGATGACATCCATGAGTTATATAACAGTTGTCTGTCATACTCCTATAAAAGAAGGGTAATTATCAGTACTGGTTATCATACAGTCTGAACTATTCAGAGTGATAACATCATTAATTCAGCATGGCTAGAAATATGTCAAGAATGTATGTGTACGTAAACGCATATACACATGAATATGAGATCACTAACATACCAACAACTTACCCGATCAGACATGTGGGGGCATATGTTGGATCTTTTGCTTCTTTCCAGGCATTAGAGGACGATGAATACAGAATTGGTAAACACAGAGTATTTGACAGAATCAGTATCGACGACATGTATGGACCAAATGGAAAAAGACCCAATTTCTGTTTTATCTGTCACAAAGAAGATCACTGGGCCAGTAAATGTCCAGAGAAAGATAATCAGATTACAAAATATCAGTTTGTGTATGTAAACCCACACACTCATGATATCACCATGCAGTCAGCCCTTTATCGCACACCTATAGTGAAGCAAGACATGATTTTTGTTGGAGCTTTTACATCTTTTTGCAATGACTACAATCGATATTGCTTGAGAACTTACCAACAAAAATGGAACTCTACTTCAGTTAAAAAAACACCAGACATCATGGATCAAGTAACGCAAACAGATCAACCCGATAAAAAAACTGTCGTAGATCAAATAACACCATCAGATCAATCCAATGAAAAAACTGTCTTAGATCAAATAACACCATCAGATCAATCCAATGAAAAAATGGATGCTCAAACCGATGAAAAAACAAAGTTGAAGAAACAGAACTGTTTTATTTGTAAAACAGACAAACACAAACAGAAAATCTGCCCAGATATTGTGGTAAAACCAATCAAACCCAGGAAACGGAAAAGTACCACAGAGACCGAAAATCCAACAAAGAAAAGAAAGGGAAATTGACATTTTCATTTTTTCAAAAATGTAAAATATAAGTGACATCTTTTTGAACTGTTTTTGTTTCTCTCATTGTGTATAGACATTCACTTTCATTGTGTATATTTTATCTTAAGATGAAATAAAAGTTCAAAAAATACATTATGTTTTTTTCATAATCCAAATAGTAAAAAATGACAATTTGAAAAAGTTAAAAACTTTTCGAGATATTTGGTAGTCCTAAAAAGGACTTTTTTCCTGCTTAAGTCATCGTTTAATAATTTTCAAACGATGACTTCAAGCAAGGATATTGTTTGACAAGTTTACCTTGCCAAGCACAGTTCATTGTTGAAGGTATGAACTCCGACAAATCAGGGTAGAGATTACCCATCTTCACTGCAGGTTGCCTAGTATGGTAATCATACCCTCGTCTTAAATAGAATGTAACCATAATCTGCTCAATATCTTTCTTTAGCTCCTTCATTTTCTTATCTGATTTCTTTTCACAGCCAAACAGCCGACGGAAGAATTTCACTAATCGGTTCATAGTTGAAGAATAGAATTTTAAATCGTAAGAGTGGTATATAAATGATAATTTCATGACCTACTAACCTACTGACCTAAGTTAATAAATCGTCAAAGTTTGAAAAAACATTATGTTTAAAGTGACCTACTGACCCACTGACCTATTTCTTTAAATCTTTAAAGATTTAACACAAAGGTAGTTTAGATCACGTCCGCGCTCAATAGTATAAAACCACGCTAAAGTTATTTCATTTTCACTAAATCATGGATCAATTCCGAGATCAGGTAGCTTTGATGGCAGCTCAGCTGAAAGCTATAAGCGATCAGATGGAGCTGCTTCAAATTCAACTGAAGCACACGGAAGAGAAGAAGACAGAGGAGGCACCATATACGCCATTCAACTCCCCGAAGATGGTTCATTACACTATCCCGGAGACAGAGAGTTGGGATGATGATGATGAGCCACCATTTAACCCAACTTCGGGGTATTCAGCTTTGGCCGTGAAGCGGATCGTCAGGCGGGCACAGTCAATGTGTCCTGCCTGTCGAAAAGTTGGGGGCTGTGAACATTAGTTCTACAACAACCCCCAAAACAAAATGCCCTTTTTAGGGCAACCAGAGAACTAGAAAGTTCAACTTTCCTTCAATTTGTCAGTATACATAAACAGAAAACAAAATCAGTCCTATCATTTAAAGTCTTGAACTCATAGGGGAAAGAAGACTAATACAACAATCAACAATGTTCAGACAAAAAGTAATGATGTTCTATAAACAGAAGACCGTTTATCTAGAAAACTGTTTTAGATGTAAAAAAATCAAATATTGTTATATGTTTTCTCTCGAGGATATATGTATTTCTTGTTTTGAAATCATAAAGCGTAGAATTCTGCACATGGATCCAAAAATGATGACATCATAGACAAAGAAAAAAACAAAATCAGCCCTGTCATTTAAAGTCCTGAACTCATAGGGAAAAGACAAATACAACAATCAACAATGTTCAGAGGGAAAGTAATGATGTTTAAACAGAAGGCCGTTTATCTGGGGTACTGTTTTAGATGTAAAACAATCAAATATTGTTATATGTTTTCTCTCGAGGATATATTTTCACAGGAGTTGTGTAATTCAGAGGACTATATATGTATTTCTTGTTTTGAAATCATAATTCGTAGAATACTGCACATGGATCCAAAAATGATGACATCATAGACAAATAATGACGTTATCGTAAAACAAAAGTGACGTCATGTATCACACTTCGCTTAGCGTTTACTGAGAAAGGCCACATTTTACATTTGACTTTCAAAGAGTAAAGACGTGTATTCTGTGAGAGAAAATGGAATTCAACTTGAACGATTTTCTACAACCAGACACTGGTAACAACGATTTGTTGTCACAGGCTATGACAATGAGCATGAAAGAAGAGAATTATCAACCCGTTGAATATCAACCCGTTGTACAATAGCCAAGCGATGATTTAAAGAACATCTTTGAGGGAATGCGGAATTATCATCCCGTTGTACAACAGCCGACCGATGATTTAAAGAACATCTTTGAGGAAATGCGGAAGATTAACAGCAGTCAGAAATCTACATTGAACACGATTGTTACAGAGTTGAAGACATTCAACAAAATACTGGAGGAATTAAAATCTTTGAACAAGAACGTTAACAAGATGATCCATAATGTGGAGAGAATAGCGGATCAACGAACAGGCTGTATCTCTACACCGGTAAAGGTACCAATTCAGTTTGACGTTAACAGTAATTCGTTGAAAAATTTGATAGAGCAGATCACCTCTATTATGAAACAGAGAAGCGTATCGCCATCATCTTGTAAAAGGAAATCAACAGATGAAACTCCAAAACAACCACGTAAAAAGGTATGTGAGGAGTCATACAGAATTCAAACAGTTACTGGGAAAGGCGAACATTCCGATCACATTGACAAGATCAAGATTCAGAAAGAGAAAACCCCAAAACAACCACGTAAAAAGACATGTGAGGAGTCATACAGAATTCCAACAGTGAGTGGAAGAGGTGCACATTCCAAGCACATTGACAATTGTAAGATCCAGAAGAGGAAATAGTAGATTGTCTATAAGATCACAACACCCCCAACAGCCCTTTTAAGGGCTACCAAATATCTCGAAAAGTTTTCAACTTTTCAAATTGTCATTGTGTATATTTTATCTTAAGATAAAATAAAAGTTCAAAAAATACATTTTTGTTTTTTTAAATCTCTTTGCAAAAAAATTGATGAAAAACATGTAAATGCAGTAGTTCGTATCCCACAACTTTTCATAGAATAACGTTCAGTTATTTCATTGGTCAAGCTTAATTCTGAGTCAAAAGTAGGTCAATCCGACCTATCGGTATAAATAGCAGAACGTCATTTCATTCCATACACTTTTCGATATCAAAATGGAATTATGCAGAGGCGTGTTAAAAGTCTCCATTGATTTAATTGACGTTGGCCGTAGACTGTATAATATATTTACTGAATTATACGTTAATCGGAGACTACCTCGGGAAATTGATACAATTCGTTATCCAGATGGGGTGTATTTAGTCAGAGTGATGATAGCAAAAGCTACTTATGAGTTCTGTCTCCTTGCAGTTCTCATAGGTACTTCACTGGGTAATTGGTATGCCAATGCCATTCGACTTTAACACCCCGACAAAACGGTCCTTTTTAGGGCCACACCACATACTTAGAAAGTTCAACTTTTTCAAATTTGTCATTGAAAAACGACTAAGTCCAACATCAGAAAAGACCTAAAAACGACTAAGTCCACGGTCTATCCTATCAAGGAGGGTAGACCGGCCCGGTCTACCCTCCAGATTGAAAAACGACTAAGTCCAACTTTTTCCAAAGGAGGGTAGACCGGGTCAGCCGTAAAATAACAGAGTTATCTAAATGACCCCGTTCCCCTTCATACCTTTTTTCCCCGCTGACCCGGTCTACCCTCCTTTGGAGACGAATTTCCTTCCAAAGGAGGGTAGACCGGGTCAGCCGCAAAATAACAGAGTTATCTAAATGACCCCGTTCCCCTTCATACCTTTACTCTTTAAATCCCTTTTAAAAGGAGGGTAGACCGGGTCATTTGCAAAATGACCCGGTCTACCCTCCCTTACTACTATCATGGTACTGGGTAAATTACCAGTACTAACGTTATAATATCCTGGTACCCGGTACGGAGTAAATAACAAATACAACCACTATAATATCTTGATACCGGTACATCACCAGTACTAACGATATAATATCCTGGTACCCGGTACCAGGTAAATAACAGTACTAACGTTATAATGTCAAGGTACCCGGTACAAGGTAAATTACCAGTACTATCGTTATAATATCCTGGTACCGGGTAAATTACCAGTACTACCTTTATAGTATCCTGTTACCGGATAAATTACCAGTACTAACGTTATAATATCCTGGTATCGGCTAAATTACCAGTTCTACCGTTATGATATCCTGGTACCGGGTAAGTTAACTATACTACCGTTATGATATCCTGGTACCGGGTTAATTACCAGTACTACCGTTATAATATCCTGTTACCTGGTACCGGATAAATTACCTGAGCCAAACGTTAGGATATCCTGTTACCGGATAAATTACCTGTCCTACCGTTATAATATCCTGGTACCGGGTAAATTACCAGTACTAACAATATAACATCCTGGTACCTGGTACCGGATAAATAACCAGTTCTACCGTAATAATATCATGGTACCTGTTGCCGGGTAAAGTACCAGTACTACCCTTATAATATCCTGGTACTGGGTACCAAGTAAATTACCAGTTCTACCGTTATGATAACCTGGTACCTGGTACCGGATAAATAACCAGTTCTACCGTAATACTAACATGGTACCTGTTGCCGGTTAAATTACTAGTACTAACGTCTTTTAAAATATCCTGGTACCGGTGCGTCAGTCGAAAAGCTTTACTTTAAATCCTGAGCGTTAAGTAGGGTCGTTACTATCATAATTGTGTCAGTCTTTGGTATGACCCGAGCAGCGATCGAGGTCGGACCCCGGTCTAGGGGCGGACGTCTTACTATTACAACATCATTAACAGTGTTGTCACCAGTTGCCTAGGTCCGGGTTCTGGAAATTTCTGAGGCGCTTTTAAGTGTCTCCCACTCAATTAAAGATACATGTAAAATGTGTCCTCGTGTGCATTGGTGTTACTGAGCACATTAAGTTATCAAGGGATCCCGGACTCCCTTGTACCTTATTCTGTCTCTTGAATGTATCGCTCCGCTTATACATTATATAGTGTACACTATCAATTGGGCATATAGAAGTAAAAAAAAGCTTATGCACAATTAGAGCAATTATTATATATTATATTGCATATATTGTTTTATAATTAATCAGACTTATTTCTTTTTGACTTACCTTTTTGCCGGATAAGATCCAGAATACACAGCTATTAATCCTGTAAAACAGACACTTACTACAAGAACGACAATTTAAAAATCATTTGTTCATCATCGATTCGAATACATATCGTCTATATTAATAGTTGGGTTCTCATTTACACTGTATATGACAGGAGATGTATAGTGTTTGTGATTGAATGATACTAGTAGATGATTTATAGATTTATAGTTCCTATTTACACAATGTATGACCGGAGATGAACAGTGTTTATCATTGAATAGTACTTGTAGTCGGTAAATAGATTGATAGTTCCCATTTACACAATGTATGACCGGAGATGAACAGTGTTTATCATTGAATAGAACTTGTAGTTGGTAAATAGATTGATAGTTCCCATTTACAAAATGTATGACCGGGGATGTACAGTGTTTGTCATTTAATAAGACTTATAGTTGGTAAATAGATTGATAGTTCCCCTAGACCGGGGGTTCGACCTCGATCTCCACTCGGGTCATACACACGACTGACACAATGATAGTAACGACCCTACTTAACGCTCAGGGTTTAAGGTAAAGCTTTTCAACTCATGCACCGGTACCATGATATTATAACGTTATTACTAGTAATTTACCCGGTAACAGGTACCATGATATTATTACGTTATAACTGGTTATTTATCCGGTACCAGGTACCAGGATATTATAACGGTAGTACTGTTAATTAACCCGGTACAAGGATAGTACAACGGTAGAACTGGTAATTTAAGCGGTACCCGGATATTATTACGTTAGTACTCAGGTAATTTATCCGTTACGTGGTAACAGGATATTATAACGGTAGTACTGGTAATTTACCCGGTACCAGATAAAAGGATATTATAACGGTAGTACTTGTAATCTACCTGGTACCCGGTACCAGGATATTATAAAGTTAGTTTACCTGGTACCCGGTACCAGGATATTATAACGTTAGTTTACCTGGTACCCGGTACCATAATCTTATAAAGGTAGTACCGATAATTTACCCGGTACCAGGTAACAGGATATTATAACGGTAGTACTTGTCATTTACCTGGTATCCGGTACGAGAGTATTATAAAATTAGTACTGGAAATTTAATTGGTACCGGGTAGCTGGATATTATAACGTTAGTACTGATAATTTACCCGGTACCAGGATATTATTAAGGTTATCCTGGTAATTTACCCGGTATCAGGTTATTATTACGGTAATACTGGTAATTTACCCGGTACCTGGTACTCTATGATATTATATCGTAAGTACTGGTTATTAATACGAGAATCCCTGCGTTATTTACAGTATCTAGAATTCGTAATTAAACTTACAAATCAGCTAACAGGATATCCAAACAAAAATTGTTTGCTTTAATTTGTGTAAAGGTCGACTTATTCAAATACTGTTTAACTACGCGGCTTCGATCCGTATATATCAATATCATCTCCCATTAACCTAATCTCTCATACAGAAGCATTTTAACGCATCTGCAGCAGATGATTTGTGAAAACATTATGGGGAAAAGGTTGCCAATATTATTTCAACTCTATTCAATTAACAAACTTTTATTAGCAGAGCTTTATCATATTTCTGCCCAGATGTTTTTTAAAGTCGTCTGCTGCCGAGTGTTGTATGAGGGAAAGGGTTAACTTGTGGCTGTGTTAATATGTTCTCATCAATGGGGTCCACTATGGGTTCACTACGGTGCTAACGTACATTGACTATTGTCTCTGTATAAGTGTGTCAGGCGTGATTTATTGGATGAGTTTAACCCTTTTTCACACACAGAAAATCTGCAGCAGACGACTTTGAAAATGTCTACTCAAACATAATCTCTAGAATTTTTAGTATAATTACTGAAAAAAGTTTAAAACATTGTGGCAGAAGGAGAAATTGGAGCAATTTCTCCTTTTGTCAAGACGTTTTCAAAAGTGCTGAGAGTGTCAGGCGTGATTTATTGCTTGGAGTTTACAGCAGTTTACAAAAGAATTTCAACTAAATAAGGGCGGTCAGTTTACCCAAGTAGCTAAGCGATAGAGGACCGCTCACGTGATCCTGGTCTTTTCACATATTACACAATGTATATATGTATATGTTGTTGACCCTTTCAGCGCCGAATCCCCTAAAATAGACTTTTCCATGTTCAAAATCGGGCGACTGCATCTTTTATGATAGATAGATAGATAGATTTTAATTGACTTATATAAATACATGTATATCATCATTAGTCGCCGGGCAGAAGCCCGCGACTTCTATTTTTAATAGGTTTTCGGAAATCACATGGGAGGAGGAGTTATTATTAGAAAAAACCAAATTTAAATGTCTTGAACATATTACAATTGCGTTTGTTTAAAAACACTAAGTTATGACACATCTAAAAGGAAATAAATATTCCGATGTTTTAAGTATTAGTAGTTTCTTTATTTTGACTCGCATCTCTTTTTTGGGGTTTTATTTACGAAGACAAAACCGTCCCCATGAGACTTGCAGCAAGCAGACTGTTATGTGTCAATATCAAGTAAAAATCACGTCGAATTCTCCTTTAAAATAGCAATCTTAACTTACTGAATGTTATTTTCATGTTCAAAGAGATGTCTTGATTTGTGAGGAATTTATTTTATAATGTTTATCCATGTATATCTAAAATATGAACTGTTTCTAAGCTAAAACTGTTGATCGCGTGACTCGCGAATACCAACTGCGTAGATCAATCTCCTTTGCAGAGAGCCGCTTTTTACACTCACTTACAAATACTAAATTATAGGTGATTTAAAATGTTTATTTGCTTCGAAACAAATGAAGAAAAGAACAAACCGAGATAAAACTGGTTTTAATAGAAAAATGACTTTGAACGAACACTCTGCCTATAAAGAGAGTTTCAAGAACGACACCTCTGCGAAGAAGAATGTAGGTCACGAATCGGGTCTTTCGTACAACATTATTTCGTCCTTGACAATTTTAAGTGTCATTAAATTCCCAAAAGGCATATTGCTTCCGATCTGCATATTGTTATGCATCATTGACACAAGGGCGCTCATCATAATATAATTTTAAAACATGAGTAGTTTGTTATTTTCATTATAAAAAAGGAAGGGAAGAATTACAATAAATTAACATGTTGTAGGGCTCAGTTTATGCTCGAAATTAAGTTTAAATTATACAACAATTCCAATGAGATTTAACTGTTTAGCTGATATTATTTTTCGAAGGTGGTCTTATTTGTAAATATGGGATTACATTTCGAGATAAAGAGAAAACTCATGTCTTCAGCGATTTAACCCTTATCTCATTGTTTTAAAAGTAAATTGCTGCAAAGGTGTCCAATGTTGACTTTAATAGGGGAAACATAAAATGACGTGCTATTGCATGCAAATCTTAAATTGTCTGTTTTGTGGTCTTATTGATAAATGATAGAATTCAAATATTCTGACAAACATCTTGAAAAGTGTATGTGGAATTCACAAATCTTATAATTATTTCTTAATGAAAGCACTGTATACATACTAAGACTAATGATTGTCAAGATTACTCAGTTCCATTACTGTGTATGATCAATAATTAGTTGGCTGTGTGTATGGTCAACCTATTTTGGAATGGAGATTGATCATAAACAATGAAAGGCTTCAATTATCATTCACTTCGTTGATAAAACAATGCAAGTTATGATACATTTTCACTTGACCCCGCCCCTGATGTTCCAATATGCCCCTCAGTTGATAACTGTTTATTCAACTGCTATAATGTTAGTGTTATGCATAACTGCAGTATGCATTTCCGGCGACATTGATGCGTTGCATCAACTTTCTCTTGTTTACATACTTTTACATTAATAAAATTAATACGTGAACAAGAAATAATAGTAGTTAACCTCATCTGTATAGATCTAGGTCACCTTATATATCCTATGTAAAGCGGCCATTTTGTTTGGGTGCAGTCAATTTTCGGGCTCATCAGACCGTAACCTTGGGCTCATCTATGTTTAGCGCGAGATAGCAGACGACGCGTTTTTGTGGCGATTGGTTTGACAATCGCCACAATGCTAACAGAAACAACAACAACGAAAACATATTTACATAGTCGGTTTTGAAAAATCGGTTGATATTTTTTTTCCTTACTGCAAACTAATTTACTCACATCCGTTATAGTTCCATCATTGATGCAGAGACGTGATTAATAATAATTATGTCAGTGCTACTTTGGTACCGGATTGTTACTAATATTTGAGTTTTATCAAGACATTATCTACATAAAGTTAAAATATGTAAATATTATCTTCATCATGATCGGGCAGATAATAAATATCATTGCGCGTTCTATCTGCCTTGCAAATACCGATAACGCTGATGATACTCAAATCTGGAAATTCCAAAAGGTTCTATAAATATCTCGCGAGACTGCATGGTTATCTCAATATTATAAACGCTTTATTGTGTAGTTGTTTAAATAAATATATATGAAAGCGTCTAGATGATAAGACAGGTTCACAAACGTTTAAAGGACACACAATGTCAGTGTGTACACACGTTATGTATACACGTCTGCACGTTCTAGAGTCAATTAGCAATCAATGCTGAAAGTGTAGCCTAATTTAGTTTGGAGATCGAGCATTATAATATATGCCTATATTTTTATAAATTGAACAGTTTGGCAAATAGTGAAATTGTGCTTTTTGAGCATGTTTTGTGTTTGTTTTTGCACTCACATTATTCGAAGCAGTTTAACAACCTCAGAGACATATAAATACACTGTGTTTATATGTCTCTGACAACCCTTAATCATGCAATGTGAAGGGACTAAATTGAACAGACCTGTTTAATATCGGACATCATTGAAACAAACACCAAACTAATGGATACTGTTTTCTCTCTTTTATTGATATTTTAGTCATTTCTAAAGTGTAAAAAAATATTTTATCTTAATATGGCCTAGCGACCTGGTGATGAACATGTGATTACCCGAACAATTTAGTTTACAAATAGCCATTCTAATGAGCTAAAACGGTAGTCTATCGAATACCAACTAGATTTTTCATAACTTTGGAATGGCCTAATTTTGAACACATCATGACCAATTTCAGAACGTAACTAAAAATTCACCAAGACAACATTCTGGCAAACTAACATTATTCTACTGTCAAAAGATGCAGGGTTGATACATTCTCAAATTTACCCGCACCAGAGGCATCGCAAGCCCTACACCGATATACTGCTTGTTACTTTGCAGGATTTTCCACACGATCGCCACTACAGTGCCATTGGCGCTTTGATTGACCAAGTAGACGTTGAATAGTAAAGACCGTCGAAGTGTAACCGTCAAAACAAGATTAAACAGCATTCCGCAATTTTTCACATTCGTGGTGAATGAATGTAAGTCTAGAGATCAGGGAATGTATAAGCCTAAGAGTCCACTATGCCATCAAAAAAAGGATCTGGGGTACTCTCTCTCTCTCTCTCTCTCTCTCTCTCTCTCTCTCTCTCTCTCTCTCTCTCTCTCTCTCTCTCTCTCTCTCTCTCTCTCCGCCGAGTTAAACTCGGAGGAACATATCTAAAACCCTCATATATGTGGAACATCCTGAAAGTCCCGCGACCAGACTGATCTGGAGCCAACTTGTTTTGGCCTGTCGAGTAAACATGCCGGGTCTATTTATAACCGCTGTGCAATATACATTTTAAATGTACCGCCCCCTCTTATCAGACAATTTCTAGTTACGGTAGAGTAACTACTAGGTATTCGGTTTACTATTTTCACCATGTGTTATTTTACAGATAAAGTTACTGGGGGAGGGGGATCACTCCTTTAGTTCTCTTATATATTAGGAAGAGACAGTGCTGCAGTTCAAATTATAATAACAAAAAAGAAGATACAATTGATTTAGATTTATACATTTTATTGACATTATTATGAACAAAACATAGTGTACATACATTATAACATAATATGTAATAAGCTTTCATTCACAATCTATACAATCCAACAACTAGATTATCATCAACGTAACCTAATACCCATATGGGTATGATACATACTTCTTCTTTGCGATGACACGTTTGTCAAAAACTAGTTTATAGTCCTTCCTTTCACACTTAGTCAATAACTGTGCAGTATCTCTAACTCTTGAGATTTTGTGGGCATTCACCAGCGATACCACGGCATTAGGACGTTTTGTTACGAAGTCTGTAATAACGTCAAAATTCACATTTAACATGTTTTGCAATTGAGAGTGATCCCTCTGATCTTACAGGTGGTATAATTACCCAGTTTATCTGGGTTTTGGGTTCTGTATGCATAGTTTTTCGGCCCCCCTGTCACGAAGGTCAGTATTCTGTTTTTTGGAACTTCGTCGGTCAGATCCCCTAGATAGTCGCCCAAAGAAGGTTTCCATTCCCCTTTTCGGGTGGAAAAGATCACTGAGTCAGTATCTGCATAGAGTGCCCTGGTGCCAAGATTTTCAAGGTAAGAATAGAGCTTAAGCCGAGCTTGCGCTGTTGTATACGCTGCAATGATGACATTGGTTTTGGGATTAGAGTCCACAAAGTCATGTTTGTATTTCCAGCGCATTTCAACAAATTCTTCGGACACGTAATTGACGCAAGTGACCTCCTCTCTATCAGAAGTCAGTTTGTCGAAGTATATAGTTGGGTCGTCAACCATGTCAACTTGGGCCATGTTTGATCTTTGTCCAAATTTTCCCCAAAAGGAGTTGAGCATCAGTTTGGCAAGTGCTCGCAAACCTTTGTTTTTCTGGATTTTGTCATAGTCCAACAGTATACCTTCCTTCTCATGATACAGTCCTATATACTTTCTCTTGTCTTCTTCGGTCTTACACCAGTCAGGCCATCCACTGGCTTCCTGTTTAATTTTCAGGAATGTATTTACGTACTCTGTAAACAGGCCACCTGTCTTAGTCAATGGGTCATACCGCGATACTTGATCAAAGTGCCACACCTCGAATATCTTGTCAATCTGATACCCCTCCTGCAAAGCTTTTTTAACCTCATCTGTCACCCAAGTCCCGGTCATAGAACGTTCATCGTCCGTGTGTATACATATGTCTTGACATTGGTTTTCTGCACACATCTTACAAAGATGAAACAGTAGTTTACCGTTCATTTTACAAGGTAAGACAGGTTGAAAAAGATCTCTTGGTGGAATAACTTTACATTTTATAAGACCTTCGTAATGTCCAGTGTGTCAAAGTTTTCAGTGATGATTTCAGGATGACCTAACGGAATTTTCCCCGTTTTATTCACCCACGGATACAGAGATGTGACATCATAGTAGTCAATGTCTTCTTCAGCAGTAGCCTTTTTGTACAACGTAAAGGCCTCGGTACGACCACCGTAAAAAGCGTCACGTGGTTCTAATGGAGTAACCAGCTCCAGTTTGTCAATATACGATTTCATAGCTAAATTCTCGTGACATTGTGTGTCAAAGTCAGCTTCCCAAATGCACCTATATGTATACCCTAGGTCTTCTAGATACTTTCTTTTCTCAAGAGTCCTGTCATACAAGTCCCCCATGGTCATTTGTGTCACCGGATTAATTGTAGAACGCGAATATCTAACAGGGTTTCCATGCCAGAAATCACCATGGAATTCCAATACTACCTTTTCACCAGACTCTGTTTCATGGTAACCATCCACGAGATAAGAGCCAATACATTTCTCACGACCATTTCTAGCATGCTGAATATCAAGACCTTCAGTATATGAAATGTATTTCAACCATTGTAGAGCTTTTCTGGATTGTTTTTGCTCTGGGTTGTACCCATGATGAGGAATCAGGGCAATGGTTTCAGCTTGTAGGAAGTTGGTCCGAAACAACAAATTGCATGCGGAGGCGATAGTAATGCACTGGGAAAATGGGTCAATGTTAGTGGCATCCATAAAGTCGTCACGAAACTTCAGAGAACAACGTCGTAGAATGTCGACGTCCGACCTACAATAACCTAGCAGTTCAGACTGAACATTGAATCCGTCGTTTTTATGGTTATCATACCATTTTAAAAATGTATGTCTGTCTTCTGGCTTCATGCCATCGGGATTGTAATACTGAATATCGGGCAGTTTATCTAGTACCAAGGATTGGTTTTCCTTTCTGTTAAATAAATGAGAGAAATAACCTTTTTTCAGTTCAGAGAAGCCAAACATCTCGGGTAGTTTTGCCAGTGCCAAGGGCAAGAAGTTGATAGAATCAATCATTTTGATTTTGCACGATCGTACGATGAGACTCATGATTTTTGCGCCATTAGGTACAATGGTGGGAAGGATGGCATGTTTGTAAAGATACTGCAATATTGGAAATGAATCATAGCCTTGGAAGTTATGACATAAAACCGTTGAGTCGTAGTTATCCTCCGAGAAGAGCCACTCACAGAAATCATTCAGTGTGCTTTCACCCTTGAAAACATGTTCTCGCGGACCACATTGTTCACATTCCTCGGTTTTATCCATACACGCTGTACATACTTTTTGAGCCACACAGAGATTTGGATTGTGTTCATAGCTACCACAGCTAGACTTAAAACAATTCTGACATTTTCCAAAGGCGTCAGGAGTATATCCTCTGTCACACTGTATCAGATCTTGCTGAGTGCACTCAAAGTCGAAGAAGATGAAGGTTTGTGCATTTTCGATCTCGTCTATAGCTATCTCTTCTATTGACATGTGTTCAGTTTCAAAGTTGTCCTCCTCGGGCATCATGTAGCAACGATGGCCTTCTTCAAAGAAATCCTGACACACAGCACAGTAGATTTGTCCACACTTGTGGTTTTTGTCCAACTTCTTGTTGACCGTTTTCCCGCATTCCCTGCATCTGTAGATCGATTTACACGTAGCATTTCCTTGAGCTGTCGTGCTCTTGTGGAGGTCATAACATTGCTGTCCTCGAAAAAAAAAAGTGTGAAAGGGTTTAAGACAACGCCTTAATAAGAGATTTCTTAAGTTTTATCAGCATTAAAATATGCTTGAAAGGCATCGAAATAGCTTTTCATTAACAATGAGTGTTCTTTCCTAGACGCTTGTTAGATCATTGACAAAATTCGCCGTTGCCTAATGGTTAGCCAGGGGATTTAGAACCGTTCGATTCCAAGTCGCGGCGGTCATGGTGGAGTGCCCTTTAGCAACGCACATTTCTTAGTCAAGTACTGGTTTATATACCCAGGGATCATGGCTAAGCGAGCTATCTCCGTGATATAACTGATTCAATGTTGAAAATGACGTAAAACACCATATAAACTGTCATTGAAGATAAGTGTTCAAAGTCAATGGTTAACACTACGTTGTGTATGATGCTTGCAAGGTCAGATTAAACTCCCCTAAAAAATATCCACATTAGATAAATTATATAATTAGATTAGGGTGCAAAAATTCAAATTTCGGGTCTGTAACTTAAAGGTCAAGGTCATGATTCGATGTCAAGTTTAAACATTGTTATAACAGTTGGTTGATTGATTGGGGCTTAACGGCGTTTCAACAATTGTTCAGTCATATCACGGCGGTCAGTTCACCTACTCATGTGTTTCCTAGCTTTCGTAAACCAGTAATCAACAAAAAGTACTTTCCAATCAACTGGCTGCTTTTCCACATAGACTGTACTCCCATTGGTGAAAGACGAATGACGCTTGTCACAGTAACTTTTTATCAAACGTCAGCAAGAATGTTGGCGAGGTGGGATTCGAACTCAAAACTGTGGATTGACATCCCGTGTCGCTACTGACTTAACTACCGGGGCTGATTATAACAGAAAATAACGAGGATAACATACGTAAGTATACTATATCTTTGATCATGATTTCGTGAACGTCAACCAGAGCTCTAGATAAGGGGCTTATACCTATGTTGTGGGTACTCAAAAAAATATTTTGATTTGAAACCCACGTCATAGGGTTTGCTTTGACGATAAGAGAGATTTTGTGGGGTAAAGAGCTGTATACGCCTCCTTATCTTGACCTCTGCGTCAACCAAACTTAGTGTGCATGCATATCAAGGTTTTCAATATTTTTGCCTAGATAATATAAAGGGTGTCTAATGCAGATTCATTGTATGTGGGAAGGGGTTTAGGACCTTTTACTGTAGCTCTAAGGTCAAAGGTCAGACATGGATGCAAAAATGCTTGTGCAGGCTATACCTCCTAGTCATGAATAATTTTTAAACTAATACGACCCAATTGACTTGAAGAGTTGGTGGTGTTTATGCACGAAAGTAGGTCAAGTCACAAATCTAAATCAAGGGTAAAATAAATAGGACAAAAAAAGAGTTTATCGGGGCTTAAGTGTCCAAAGTCATGAATGCATTTTCAACTTTGATGATAGGGTGTGTTGCATGCACAACTAATAATAAGTTAAAGTCAAGATTCTCAATTTTTTTGACAAAATGTCGGAGATCATGTTGATTTGGCAAGCTCAACATGTTGCCATTTGGCAACCTTTTAGTTCAATCTTATATTTCCACAATGTCTTCAACTATGCCAAAATCAGAAGACATATTGTCTCAAAAAACAGCATGTATTTCTATTAAGTGTTTGAATCAGTTTCTTAACTCAACTGTGCATAAAGTGGTCAAGGTGAGCTATTGTGATCACATTTTGTCCGGCGTTCGTCCGGCGTTCGTCGTCAACAATTGCCTTGTTAACACTCTAGAGGCTATATTTTGCATCCGATGATGAGAACATTCACCTCCATCAAATCTTGGACAAGTTCGAAACTGGGCCATATGATGTCAAAAACTAGGTCACTATGTCAAATTGAATGAACATTTTGTGAACACTTCTTCTTTCATGACGTTGTTTATGTGCCTGTCACACTGCCCCGAAATTGACATCAGATGGACACACGATAAAGAAAATGTTCAAATTCGGATTTCATCGTATAAACATCGGGCCATTCGTGATGGCATCTTAAGCCATCGTGTGACAGCCGGTGGAGTTTCTCAGGATCCGGCATCAACTTCGTGACCGGTTCCAAAATCTTTGGCATGCCAAAGAATTGCCGGAAGGCCTTGCGAAGGGTCATTTTCGTGTTGAGTTCGTGTGTCTATTTTGCCCTTCGTAAGGCCTTCGTGGTGGCATCTTGTCAAATCGTGTAAGCTTCGTCTATACTTCGTGTGATCACCATGTGTCATGGTAACGTGGACTCATAAAAAGTCCAGCCTCAGAACATCTTCTTCAGTCAGTCCTGACAAAATCTAGAGAGCACTAAATCACAATTTAGTTCCTGCAGAATGGCATACTTTGATGATGAGACAACCAGGAAAAAGAAGGCAGCAGCATTGCTTCTTTTGTTTCACCTCAAAGAACATGATGAGCAACTCTTACAGGCCCAACACCTTCTCTTACAGGGCAGGGGCAAACAAAGGCGAAGGAGGAAACCGAGGTCTACGTGGGTCAGAAAATAGCTGTCTCACAAAAGAAGAGAACGATATGGCCACTATAGCACTGCTTAATGAGCTGAAGACTGAAGATGAGAAGGCTTTCTTCAACTACACAAGACTTCCAAGAGGCCTCTACGATGAGGTCCTACGAAGGATAGAAGACCGAATAGAGAAGAAGGACACATGGTACAGAAAGTCTCTACCTCCTAGTCTCAAGCTGTCCATCACTCTACGACATCTGGCCTGCGGTGACAATTATCCAAGCCTGTCCTACAACTTCAGAGTTGCTCCAAACACCATCTCTCTCATCATTAATGAAGTCTGTGATGCCATCAAAGCCGAGTTTGCTGCTGAGGTGATCCAGTGTCCTACTACAACTGAAGAGTGGACCGCCATTGCTGAGCAGTTTGAGAAGAGATGGCAATTTCCACACTGCTGTGGTGCTCTGGATGGCAAACATGTGGCGATCACCTCTCCTTGGAATACTGGCTCTGTGTACAGAAACTACAAGGGCTTCTTCTCCATTGTTCTCATGGCCCTGGTCGACGCAGACTACAAGTTTCTCTGGATTGATGTCGGCTCTGATGGTTCCAGCAACTATGCCAGTATCTATAATGGGTCAGAACTCAAGGAAGGCATTGAGAGTCCGAACAACACATTCAATATCCCTGAAGAGAAGTATTTACCTGGTGATGACGTTCCTGTGCCAAACTACATAGTAGGGGACAATGCGTTTGGGATCAACACGCGTTTGATGAACCCGTTTTCCATCAGAAACATGGAGCATCATGAGAGAATATTTAATTACAGACTCTCAAGAGCCAGGCGTGTAGTTGAGAATGCCTTTGGTATTCTAGCACACAAATTCCGGGTTTTGCTGAAGACCATGAGTCAGAGACCAGAGACATGAAGAAAAATCATCACAACTTGTATGATTCTTCACAATCTCATCAGACTGAGATATCCAGCCACCACCAATAACCTGCTGGACTTGGAGTATCAGAACCAGAATGTCATCCCAGGATCATGGAGAAATGACAAAGTACTTCTGGATGTTTACCATGAGACTGCACGGAACACTGGAACCCAGGATGGACGGCAAATAAGAAGATACCTGGGTCACTACTTCACTTCAAAGGCTGGTTCAGTACCATGGCAAGACACGATGATCCTGTAACTATTCTCACAAAGCAGTTGCAGTAAAATGTATACAAAGAAACTAACATTGTGATGACGAACACATTATTTTTACACATTGTATGTTACAAAATGTGAATGGAGATATGAATTTTGTTTTAGAAATATTTATTGAAAATACTTGTTCTTTTTCCCAGTTATTAAATAAACAAGAGGGTCATGATTGTCCGAGATCGCTCACATGATTTTCGCCTTTATCTTTATAAGCCCTGCCCCCTGGTGTCCATTGTTTTCAACCACTGAACATGGCTTGAAGAAATCTGATAGAGGGTCACTCCAGGAACATTTCTACAAATTTATTAAGTTTTCACTATAGCCGTATAAGACAAATTAGACCCGGTCAGTTGTGGCATTGTTTTTCAACTCATCAACATGGCATGTAGGATTCTGATAGTGGGTCATCCAAGGAACATTTCTGCAAAATTATTTGAAAACCGGACCGACACTTTTGGAGAAGAAGATTTTTTTTAGTTTTCACTTAAGGCAAAATAGCCCCGCTTGTTTAAGTGGTTTTCGTTTGGTTGTTATGGAAACCAGAATTCTGCATGCTTCCAAAAATTCTGAAGGAATTCTTTGGAGGATATTATGAGGATGCTTTCTGTGGAGGAGAATATGTTGACGCACGACGGACGCCGGACAAAAGGCGATCAAAATAACTCACCTTGAGCACTGTGTGCTCAGGTGAGGCCCAACATTTAGAAAAAATTAAATTTTCAAAATGTAATACCCCATACTTCTTTAACATAGGCCGAGCCCCGGTAGCTCAGTCGTTAGCGACGCGTGCTGTCAAGCCAGGGGTGGTGAGTTTGAATCCCGGCACGACAAACTTTTTTCCGACGATTGACAAAAGTCAATGCGACATGCGTCAATCGTCTTCCAGCAATGGGCTAAGTCTATGTAGATAAGCAGCCATTTGCTTGGGAAGATTGTTGTGTTGAGTACTGGTGTGAGACAACCAGCAAATGTTTACCGTCGGCAGGTCACGTGAAGCATTCGTGACCTAGTTCTTAAGCATCGTACTCCCAATATCACGTCGTGTAGCCATCGTGTAGCCTTCGTGTGGCCTTCGTGTGACCTTCCTAATTCACAACTTCGTGTTGCTTTCGTGTTTGACTCCGTTGCCATCGTGTGACCTTCTGTAGGCATCGTACTTGCTTCGGCACTAAATTGCCAGTTAATCAAGTTCAATATTTCTATTTATGATAGTAAAAAAGTAAAAAACACATAAACAATCTAACTATTCGGATTGAAAGTCAACAGCGTCCAATGTTATATTTCCAGACAGACTCATTTAAGGATGGTGCATTACCTGATCGCATTGACAAGTGCTCATTCAGATATTCTACCATAGGAAAGGATTCGAATGGTTCAGATTTCAATACGACCTTGAGTCTGTTAATTAGTGCCCTTTTGTTGGTTGACGTTCAATTCGATTCCAAGTGCATGATTGCCTAAAGATAGTGTCTAGTAAATGGGTCGCTAATCAATAACATTATCATCACCCATTTGGCTGCGAATAATATTAGAGTTTTACGACCTTTAGGATATATTGCATGGGAGACTTAGCAAATGTTGTATTGCAGTCCTGCAATGGGAATTAGTTAGTAGTACATTATAAATGTTCATAGTAGAATAGGTAAAAATCATAAACATAGTATTTACAATATTATTAAGTATCTGGAACACCGACCACCACTTTTTTAAAAAAAAGAAATAAGCATTAAAAAATATTTCGTGTTAACAACAAACAACCCCTGAAAAGGACCTAAACAACATGTAGGTGACGGTCGGTATTTAAAAAATAATTTATTAATGGGATGGTGGGGAGAACATTTTTAAATTGAGCATGTTGAAACTTTATCAGAATGTTTGTCTCGATAATATGTAGGTCAAGTTCAAATATGGGTCAAAAAGTAGGTCACTAGGTCAAATTATCCCTCTAGAGGTCTGTATACTATCTAGGGCAAGTCTGAATAAGGGTCATATTGGTTAAGAAACTAGGTCACTAGGTCACATTGAATGGAAATATTGTTAACACTGTAGAAGCTGCATATTTTGCTTCAGCAGCTGAAAATTTGTTCAGAATGTTTATAATGATATTTAGGCAAAGTTTGAGTATAGGTCATGCCGGGTCAAAAACAATGTCACTAGGCCAAATTGAAGGAAAATATCTTGTTAACACTCTGGAGGCCGCATTTTTATCTTCAGTCAGAATGTTTGTCTGAATGATATCTAGGTCAAGTTCAAATATGGGTCATATTGGGTCAGAAATTGTGTAACTAGGTAAAATTAAAGTGAAATCTTGTTAACACTATGGATGCTGCATTTTTAACTTGAGCATTTTGAAATCTTATCAGAATTTTTGTCTTGATGATATGTAGGTCAAGCTTGAATATTGGTTATATTGTGTTAAAAACTCCGGAGGTCGCATTTTTAGATCACCTGAGCCAAAGGCTCAAGGTGATCTATTCTGATCGCTCTCTGTCCGTCGTCCGTCCGTCATTAACTTTTAGCTTTAAACATCATCTCCTCCTAAACCATACGAACAATTTCAACAAAACATCACAGGAATGATCCTTTGATGGTACTCTTTCAAAATTCTTCAAAGATTCAAATTCCAATGAGAACTTTGGTTGCTGCGGCATCAGAAAGGGGGCAAAATGTCCAAACTTTAAAAGTCTTCTTCTGCGAATCTGCTAGTCAGATTCCAATAAATTTTGGCAGAAATGTTACTTGGGTGACCCTCTACAAGAATTGTTCAAGCCATACTGATTGGTCGGAAAACATGGCAGTCAGGCGGCATCAGAAAAGGAGCAAAATGACAAAATCTGAAAATTCCTTTTTTATTAAAGTGCTTGTCTGATTTAAAGAAAATTGAATAGGAATCTTACTTCAGTGATCCTCTACTTAATTTGTTCAAGCCGTATTGATTGATTACAAAATCATAGCAATCAGGCGTCATCACAAAAGGGGTAAATTGAACTTTTAGCTACAAATGACAACTCCTACCAATTTCAACTTGACTTCACAAGAATGTTCCTTTCTAAATTGTTCAAAGACTTACATTCTGTGTAGAGCTTTTGTAGCTGGCATCAGAACATGAATGTGTTTGTTTTTTTAAATCCTTTTCCTCCATAATCTGCTTGTCCGATTACAAGATAATTTGGTAGAAATGTTCATTGAGTGACCCTTTACAAAAACTTTTCAAGCCATAGCGATTTCGTTGAAAAACAGGGCAGCAAGGCGGCATCAGGAAAGTGGCAAAATGACAAAACTTTAACATTTCATTCTTATTAAAGATGTTGTTAGATTTCAAGATACAAATGACCTTTAATGTGACTATTTCTTTAACAGTGTCCACTCCTTGCAGTTTCATTTGCACTCCTGATCAAATTGTCCTAGATATTTGCAGTTAAATATTTGCTACTAATTTATTATCACCCAGTTGATCGATTTAGGGCCATCTTGTCCCTCTTGTTACTTTGAGCAAGTTGAAGCTTTGTCAGAATATTTGTCTTGCTGATATCTAGTCCATTGTCGAATATGGATTATATCAGATAAAAAAAATAGGTCACTAGGCCAAATGAAGGAAAATCTTGTTAACACTCCGGATGCTGCATTTTGAATCTTTGTCAGAATAATTGTATTGATGTGTTTTGCATTGTAAATCACATTGCTTAATTCAGGCGAGCGATCTAGGGCCATGATGGCCCTCTTATCTGTTTTCAGATCACCTGAACAGAAGGCTTAAGGTGATCTATTCTGATCATTTACTATACGTCGTCGTCGTCTTCCATTGTTAACGTTTAGCTTTAAACGACCTCTCCTCCTAAACCACTGGTCCAATTTCTACCAAATTTCACAGGAATTATCCTATGGTGGTCCTCTTTCGAAATTGTTCAAAGAATAAAATTCTATGAAGAATTGTGGTTGCCGCCGTAGCAGCAAAAAAAGGGACGGGGGAGATGTTTACTTCAAAACATGGACACCACGGGGTGGGACTGCTTTGCCTTATATTGCTATAGTGAAATCATTAATAATCTTCAACTCTTAAATTATATGACTTATTTTTAAATAAACTTGTAGTTAAGTTCCTTTGGTGACATTCTCACTGATTCCTTCAAGCCCTGTTGATTGGACAAAAAACGCGATTTCCAGGGAGTGGGTTTCAGTTTTACTGTTTTATCTTATATGGCTATAACAATAATGAAAACTTTAAAAATCTTCTTGGCTTTTACAAATGTCCTTAACTGATAAGCTGTTTCATTTGCAGTTCATTTCCAGCCTTGATAAATAAAATCCCCTTTATTAACAGTAGCATTTGCTACTATACTATCACTCAGGTGATTGATTTAGGGCCATCTTGGCCCTCTTGTTATTTGTTTTAAAAAGGTAAGCATAAAATGTTATTTTAGAATCTTATTTAATTATTTAATATTCTGGCCTTTTTTATATTAAACCCTTTGCCACATACAGACACTTTCTGGCACCCCTGCAGCAGACAACTTTTCAAGACATTGTGGCAAACTTTTATCATTATACTTTCATTTAGAGAGGTTTGCCAAGATATTACTGCCGATACTGCCGTATGTGGTATTTGGTTAACATGAAACCGTCCTAGCACTTCCGTGTTTTAACTCGACTCTGTTCGCCACCTAGCATTACAAGCATTATGAAACCTTCCTAGTCCTTCCGTCTTTCAACTCGACTCTGTTCTCCACCTAGCATTACAAGCATTATCAACCTTCCTAACACTCCCGTCTTTTAACTCGACTCTGTTCGCAACCTAGCATTACAAGCATTATGAAACCTTTCTAGCACTTCCGTGTTTTAACTCGACTCTGTTCGCCACCTTGCATTACAAGAATTATGAAACCTTCCTAGCACTTCCGTGTTTTAACTCGACTCTGTTGGCAACCTAGCATTACAAGCATTATGAAACCTTCCTAGCACTTCCGTGTTTTAACTCGGCTCTGTTCGCAACCTAGCATTACAAGCATTATGAAACCTTCCTAGCACTTCCGTGTTTTAACTCGACTCTGTTCGCCACCTTGCATTACAAGAATTGTGAAACCTTCCTAGCATTTCCATGTTTTAACTCGACTCTGTTCGCAACCTAGCATTACAAGCATTATGAAACCTTCCTAGCCCTTTCGTCTTTCAACTCGACTCTGTTCGCCACCTAGCATTACAAGCATTATGAACCTTCCTAACACTCCCGTCTTTTAACTCGACTCTGTTCGCAACCTAGCATTACAAGCATTATGAAACCTTCCTAGCACTTCCGTGTTTTAACTCGACTCTGTTCGCCACCTTGCATTACAAGAATTATGAAACCTTCCTAGCACTTCCGTGTTTTAACTCGACTCTGTTGGCAACCTAGCATTACAAGCATTATGAAACCTTCCTAGCACTTCCGTGTTTTAACTCGACTCTGTTCGCCACCTTGCTTTACAAGAATTGTGAAACCTTCCCAGCACTTCCGTGTTTCAACTCGACTCTGTTCGCCACCTAGCATTACAAGCATTATGAAACCTTCCTAGCACTTCCGTGATTTAACTCTACTCTGTTCGCCACCTAGCATTACAAGCATTATGAAACCTTCCTAGCACTTCCGTGTTTTAACTCGACTCTGTTCGCCACCTAGCATTACTAGCATCATGCAACCTTTCTAGAACCTCCGTAACTCGACTCTGTTCGCCACCTAGCAATACAGGCATTATGAAAACTTCTTAACACTTCCGTGTTTTAACTCTACTCTGTTCGCCACCTAGCATTACAAGCATTATGAAAGCTATAGAAAAATGGTTATAATAGACAGCCGGTTGTGACCAGTATGAATGCTGATCGTAATAACACTTGAACCGCATCTGACAGTTTGGGGTCATATTGACTCCGCCTTGGGGTCATATAAAGGCACGTTGACGTAACGCTATTGATTGATTCATTTGGGGTTTAACACCATTTACAACGATATTTCACTCATATAGCCATGCCCAGTTCACATCCCATGCATTCTCACGTAAGTACTCCAAACAACAGTTTTCAAAGCAAGACATAAAACGAATTAGATAACACTTCTATGTGTTTGTCAAAATAGTTTTCTAGTGGAACGGCTTATATATGTCTATATAATATGTAGATGGACAGTGAAAATACTGTGTGTACTCAAAAACTCAACAAGGTCTTCTCTCTATATATACAGGCAGATGAGGTTAGACCCTGAATCGATAGTTGTGGTTCAATTAATTTCAGAATCCCAAAGGTCCGTTCGCCCGGCTTTGACACGTCTTAAATATGTGCTTTTCTGACTGTCATTGTTTATTGGATGATATAAATGCAAGAGTGTCCACTTATCTATAGTTCGTGCGCTGTTCACGAGTGAAGATTATTTTAAAACTTTTGAATATCTTTTCGACATAGTTTTACGATAGCACAACGACATTGTAAATGCTGAAGACCCAGATCAGCTTATGTGTTTGTTTAAGTGAAGTATTTGCCCATTTGAAGATCCCTCGGGTCCTGGACTAAAAGTTTATATAAAGAAGAACCAGTAGTACGGATCCTAAATGTAAACATATTTATAAATATAGCACATATTAACCCTTTCCCAAACACAGACGCTTTCTGACGCCTCTGCAGTAGACGACTTTTGAAAACCTTTTGACAAAAGAAGAAATTGCTCAAAACGAGCAATTTCTTCCTTTGCAACAATGTTTTCAGCCCTTATTAATGATTAAACTATCAGATATAGATGTTTACTATATCGTTTACCAGATATATTCAAAGTGGTCTAATGCAGATTAGTTGTTAGTGGGGAAGGGTTAATCACTTTCGATATATGCTAACTAGATATTCAACCAGGCCCAGATAATCTATAATCAAAGTACTGAAAGTACATATATGCGGGGGATGTTGGCTCTAGAGTGTTAACAAGGTTTTCTTTCCTTCAATTTGACATGGTGACCTACTTTTTGACCCAACATGACCCTGGTTAGAACTTGAGCTAGCTATCATCAAGAAAAACATTCTGATAAAGTTTCAACATGCTCAAGCTAAAAATGCAGTATCCAGAGTGTTAACAAGATTTTCCTTCAATATACCTTAGTGACCTAGTTTTTAACCCGGCATGACCCATATTCAAACTTGACCTAGATATCATTTAGATAAAATTCTGACCAAATTTCAAGCTGTTGTAGCCAAAAAAGATGCTTCTACAGAGTTAGCAAGATTTTGCTTTTGCCTAGTGACCTAGTTTCTGACCCAATGTGACCCAATACTGAAATGCAAGGGATGTTGGCTCTAGAGTGTTAAGATTTTCCTTCAATTTGACCTAGTCAGCTAGTTTTTGACCCATCATGACCCATGTTCGAACTTGACCTAAAATATGTGGCTTTTACAGTATTAACAAGATTTTACTTCAACTTGGCCTAGTAACCTAGTTTCTGACCCAATATGACCCATATTCGAAGTTGACCTAGATATATTTAAGACAAACTGCTGAAGCAAAAATAGCGGCCTCTAGAGTGTTAACAAACTTTTCCTTCAATTTGACCTAGTGACCTACTTTTTGACCCATCATGACCCATGTTCGAACTTGACCTACATATCATCAAGACAAACATTCTGATAGTTTCAACATGCTCAATTTGAAAATAAGGCCTCCAAAGTGTTAACAAGATTTCCATTCAATTTGGCCTAGTGACCTAGTTTCTGACCCAATATGACACATATTCGAACTTGACATAGAAATCATTAATACAAACATTCTGACAAAATTTCAAACTGCTGAAGCTGCGGCCTCTAGACTGTTAACAAGCTTTTCCTTCAATTTGACCTAGTGACCTACTTTTTGACATGACTCATGTTCGAACTTGACTTACATCATCAAGACAAACATTATGATAAAGTTTCAACATGCTGAAGTTGAAAATGTGCCCTCTAGAGTGTTTACATGATTTTCCTTCAATTTGACCTAGTGACCTAGTTTTTGACCTCAAATGGCCCAGTTTCGAATTTGTCCAAAATTTGATGGAGATTAATGTTCTGATAATCTTTCATGAAGATTCGATGCAAAATGTAGCCTGTAGAGTGTTAACAAGGGAAAATGTTGACGATGCACGACTGCCGTATTTCCGTTATTTGTCATTGCAGGGATTTTTTAAGCTACCCGCTTTCAAGCTACTCGTTTTCCATATATTTAAAAAAAAAGATCCTTATGTCTAACTTAAATTTCTCAATTATGTTTACAACTTCATGGATAAAAACTTTACATTGTGTACGTTTACTTTGTATAATATGCATACTGTTTAGCTTGTTGGGAAACGTATTTAACTGATCCCTGGACAATCAAGAAAAATTGTCCATTTTAAAAAAAACAGAGGGCAGCACAAAACATTTACACTTCCTGAAAGCTGGTCATGACAATATACGGAGGTACTCAGCATAGCTGAACCCCCCGCATAAAAAAAGGTTCCCTGTGCATAAACATGAACTCTGATGAGTCAATATGAGCCGTCCCGCGAGAAAACCAACTTATGGTATCTGCGTTATGTATAGACCCAGATCAGCCTGCGCAGTCCTCGCATGCTAATCCGGGCCGACACATTCCGTCTCAGGTGGATTGAAATACAGAGTAATGATTCTTGAAACAAAACCTCCACAGGAAGCGAATTATGTCTGTCCGGGTAAGCCCGCGCGGCATGCTTAGGCGGATCAATGTCGATACTTTACGCAGAGTCACCAATGCTGGTTTTCTCGCGGGACGGCTCATATCACGAATGAGTTTCCGTCTGACCTATCGGGGAAAGACAGTATAATGCAAGATTAAGGATACAGGGAGTTATACTTATTACTATAAGAACTTACAGACGAATCTATAATATAACTACAATGAAAGCTATGTGGGAAATGGTTAAAACATGTGCCATTAAGTCTAAATATGAATTTTGTTTGTACCCTACAATGGGGATTTAAAGATAGAATTTTCTATATTTAAGTATGAAAGGCATCTATTTTTCATTTTACATATAAGTGAGGTGAAGTTCATTATTTGTTAGCCATATCATGGCAATCGAGGTCTTGTTGCTTCTGTATTGTATTGTATGTTGGTAACAACTCCAGGTAAAAGAGTTGGGCAGCACCTCATATTTGTCATAGAAACATACAGTTCCCCCTCCACAGATCAACACCGTACAGAGGCAAGTTAACCCTTTCCCACATACAACAAAGCTGCAGCAGACAACGTTTTAGCCCTATCATTGCAAAATGGGTCTTGTTGCTTCTGTATTGTATTGTATGTTGGTATCACATCAAGGTAAAGAGCTGCGCAGCTCCTCATATTTGTCATAGAAACATACAGTTCCCCAGATCAACACTGTACAGATGCAAGTTAACCCTTTCCCACATACAACAACTCTGCAGCAGACAACTTTGAAAGTATCTAGGAAAGCTCTATAAATGTAGGTATAATTACTGAAAAGAGTTGAAAACACTGTGGCAAAAGGGTATATTGCTCGTTTTGAACAATTTCTCCTTTCGTTATAATATTTTCAAATGTCATCTGCTGCAGAGGCGTCAGAAAGCGTTTTTATGTGGGAAAGGGTTAAAGGTGTACAGGCGGCCTAAAGATCTGTTGCTCTTAAGAGATTTGAACATTCTCCAAATAGAAACACTTTTCGAGTCATCTGAATGCTGACCATTTAGGAAAACATTAATGGAAATGGAGAAACTGCTAATGGAGACCAACTGTCTTTCTTTCCTGCAATGTTTTCCACGAAAAAGTATAGTCCATCCTATCAGAGCTCTAGATAACGCGTGTACAATGTATTTCACTCTCCAACCTCCTTTGACGACCCTCAAACCCTATGTTGTGGGTATTAAAAATAATTGTCTCACTAAGATAATTATTTTGAGTACCCACGACATAGGATTATGTATGTTAAGCCAAAACAATAATATTTTTTCAAAAAGGATTTTTACTCCTGCTTAACATTTTCACACATATATAAACACTCTCTGACGCCTCTGCAGCAGTAGATGACTTTTGAAAACGTTGTGGCAAAACAAGAAATTGCCCAAAACTTCTTTCAGAAATCATACATTTAGTTATAAAGATATTCCGTACTTTTGTCTAGATGTCCATGTCGTCTGCAGCAGATTTCTTGTATGTGGAAAGGGTTAATATCTAGTTCTGTCCTGAGTCTTGGACTTTCACACATTAGTTACGACATTATTTACAAAATGGACTGACAATATACAATGTTTTCAGCTTGACTGACCCCCTCAAAAGACCCCCTCAAAGATCAACATTTGTATAGAAATCAACGTGTTTTTAAAGATTGCTGTTTCTGATATCGAACAAACATGTTTTAAACTATAATTGGTAAACAAATACTGGTGAATACTTAAACAATAATTTAAATACTTTAATTGAAATATCTGTTTTGTCAATTTTTTCCTATCCTTTGCTCAATAATTCTTAAGCCTTTCCTACATACAACAAATCTGCAGCAACCGATTTTGAAAACATCTCAGGAAAATGTGGAACATCGCTATAAATGAAAGTAAAATATTCAATGGAAATGAAAACATTGTGGCATAATGAGAAATAGCTCACTATGTGCAATTTCTTCTTTTGCCAGAGGGTTTTCACATTTTGTGTGATGTAAGTTTCTCAAATGCATCTGCATGTAGGAAATGGTTAATTATTTTGGCAACCAATATTGGCTCAGACATGCATGATTAGTTGGTAAGGACCAATGGTTGTTCCAAGATTGCATGTCCTTTTGACTTTTGAAAACATTGTTGCAAAAAGAGAAATTGCTCATAACAAGCAAGTTATCCTTTTGCCTTGATGTTTTCAAAATGATATATTCAATAACTGAACTTTTATATATAGAGATGTTCCATAATTTTGCCTTTATGAGTGGGCGTTCCAGCCTTTGCGAAAGGACACCTAGCGTGTTCTCGAGTAGCGTCCTTTTCACTGATTTGTATACGCTCATTATTTGTTTAGCTATCAATTTCAAGTTTAGCCTGCTATGGTTATAAATAACCAGTGTCTTTGAAACTAAATAATACAACCGTGACATTGTAAGGAGTGAAAAAACTAGAGGGCCCTTGATTAGAGAGGGAATTCGTTATTATCTAACGAAAGCTCTGAAAAGAATTTAAATGGGAATACCCTTGTCTGTCGTAAACATATCGATACCACTGTATACATATATGGAAATGAAAGTTATACAAGGTTAACATATAATTAACCAATCAATCAAAGACAGGACAATGCACGAACAAAGTTAACCCTTTCCCACTAACAGCAAACTGCAGCAGACGACTTTGAAAACATCTTCGCAAAAGTATGGAAACTTTCTATTATTGCATGGGGGAAGGCTTGTTGTTTTTGGTTTTGGTAGGTTTTTCTCTTACGGTGAGGGCTGGTTTGTTGGGCTTTTTGATGATGGGGGATTTAATTGTTTCATCATTGTATGTTTCTGTATTTAAAAAGTAACAAGATAAAAAGAAACAGGTACAAAAAGCAACGGACAAGATAAAAAGTAACAGGTACAAAAAGCAACGGACAACAAGAAACAGGATAGAAAGCAAAACATTTTCCTAAATACAATGAAAATCAATATGTTGAAGTCTACAAATATGAAAAGGACGCAAACTAGCAGAGGGTTAATAATATTTTTTGGTTGTGTTTTATACTTTAATGCAGTGTTCAGTCGGATTAAACTATTTACAACACTACAATAACATAACATTATGTAACTCAAAGTGCTTATATGTTTTCCCTTTGCAATCTTATTTTATATATAATACATGACTGTGTGAAGGAAAACATTGTGGGAGAAGAGAAATTACTCATAATTAGCAATTTCTCCTTTTCACATATAATGATATCTTCTGTCGACAATTATTGAAAATATTAGACCTTCTGTCAGATGTTTAAAAAGGTTGAACAAAACTTTATGGGGAAAAAAGAAATTGCTTATAATGAGCAATTTTCTCCTTTGCACGCAATTTTATTTCTATCAGATGTTTGAAAACGAGGGAAAAAAACATTGTGGGAAAAAGTGGAGAAACGTTGCAATGCACACAATTATATTTCTATCAGATGTTTGAAAAAGAGGGAAAAAAACATTGTGGGAAAAAGTGGAGAAACGTTGCAATTTCATATGGTTAACATTTTGGTAATTGTTTATAATGAGTAATTCCTAATGTGCACGCAGTTAAATTTTCTGTCAGATGCTTGAAAAGGTGTAAGGAAATTGTTTATTGAAATTTTTCTTTTATATGTTACAAATGTATTGAATCAAAGAAAAAAGGAATTAAACCTGAAATAGAAATTAAAATATTAGAACTGTTGCCTGTTGTCCGGTTACCAGTTATCCGTCCAAAAACTTTAACTTTTTGCCCGTTACTTTTTATCCCGTTTCTTTTTTGGCCGATTACCAAATGAGTCACCATCTATAAATAAAGTATTATTATTAGTCGCCGGGCAGAAGCCCGCGACTTCTACTTTTAATAGGTTTTCGGAAATGACATGGGAGGGGGGGTTATTATTAGATTATTTTGTTTAAATGTCTTGAACATATTACAATTGCGTTTGTTTAAAAAACTAAGTTATGAGAACTTATGACACATCTAAAATGAAATAAATATTCCGATGTTTTAAGTATGTGCAGTTTCTTTATTTTGACTGGCATTTACGTTTTTGTGTTTTATTTACGAAGACAAAATAGTCCCTATTAGCTAGACTGAGATACTTTATTTTCATAAACTATGTAATCAAAAGGCGATAACTACAAAACTTTACGTCGCACAGTCTAATTTGTTTACATACGCGCACATGCCTGCAGCAGACTATCGTTATGAAAATCACGTCGAATTCTCCTTTTAATAGATAAGTATCAACATAAACTGGTAACAGAAACAAAAATAAGAAATATTTTGTGAAAATATGTCTCAAATATAAGCCTGTTTCGGTCGTGAACGTCGAAACGCCTTTTCCTCAGTTTGTGACCTAGTTTCATATTGCCATGTAAATCGAAGTAACCGGAAGTAAAATGTAAACTTAGAAAAGTGACTTGTTTATGCAGACAAAAAATGTCGCACGACACATTGATTTCTTAAACGTCACGAAACGAGTGCATGGGTCGAATGTAGGAGACAGAAAGATAATATAGAAATGCTTTTTTTCTCTCGAATGCAGTGGAATAAAACATGCACTAAAGCTTTGCCTGATTTTTTATTCACTTTCTTCGATGTCTGACACTACGACTCGATCTTGACACGAGGGTCAACATTTCGAAAGAATGCTCAAACACCTTATTACAGATAGATAGCTAATAGTAAACACTTAAATGATTAAATATATGTGACATTAAATGTTTATTTGGCTTAAAACAAATTAAGAGAAGAACAAACTCTGATAAACAATAGATTTAGAAATAAAGAAAATCTGCTCTTTCGCACCCAATTAATTTCATACTTGCCACCTATTAAATAGTAATGGGACTCGCAAATGGCATTTCTCTTGCGCCAAACATATATTGTATGCATCAACGATTTAGATAAACAATTTAGCTGATATGTTGTTTCAAGTGTGGTCTACTTTTTAAACATATGAGGATAAATTTTAACATCTGTGAAATATTTATTATAATTATTATTAAAAAGGAGGAAGTTCATGTCTTCAGCAATTTAACCGTTTTCTTAATGTTTTAAGCGTTAAAAGATTTTCATTGTTGCTTCAGACATGAAAAGGGTTTAATAGCTTTTTATTGCATGTAGATTTAAATCCCAAAATGTATTTGTTGTGGTTTTATTGACAAATACAAAACATCCAAAATCCTGACCAAAAGAAATCCTGAAATTTGTAGATCTATGTGGAATTACAAAAAATCCTGGAATAAGTCCTTATGAAAACATTATGTGTATGTTTAGACTAATGAAAGTCAAGAATACATGTGAGTTAAAACATAAATCAATGCAGTCTTTTCCGGCGACATTGATGCCTTGCATCAACTTTCTCTTGTTATTATCATTATAGATTTATAGTTCCGATTTACACAGTGTATGACCGAGGATGTACAGTGTTTATCATTGGATGATTCTTGAAGATGGTTAATAGATTTATAGTTCCCATTTACACAATGTATGACCGGAGATGCACAGTGTTTGTCATTTAATGATACTTGTAGTTGGTAAATAGATTCATAGTTCCCATTTACACAATGTATGACCGGAGATGTACAGTGTTTGTCATTGAATGATACTTGTAGTTGGTAAATAGATTTATAGTTCCCATGTACACAATGTATGACCGGATATGCACAGTGTTTGTCATTGAATGATACTTGTAGTTGGTAAATAGATTCATAGTTCCCATTTACACAATGTATGACCGGATATGCACAGTGTTTGTCATTGAATGATACTTGTAGTTGGTAAATAGATTTATAGTTCCCATTTACATAATGTATGACCGGATATGCACAGTGTTTGTCATTTAATGATACTTGTAGTTGGTAAATAGATTAATACTTCATATTTACACAGTTTATGGTCGGATATGTACAGTTTTCATCCATTAATGATTTGCTTCTCCCAAACGTTTTACAAATTATTGCAGTATTGACGAAGACATTCATAGTCTAGTCAGGCGAGCAGTTGATCTACCATTAGTTCTAATAAACAGAGTTTGAAGATGTGTGGTTCACATTAATCGACATGTGTGCTACCCTAGACATTTCAGCAGCTGTAGAAAAATCTGAGCCGTTCCACGAGAAAACCAACATTGTGGAATATGCATAAAGTATCGGCCCGTATCAGCTTAAGCATGCCGCGCAGGCTAACCCGGACAGACACTTTTCTCTTCCTGTGGATTTCATTACTCTTACTCTTTACCCCTGAGACGGAATGTATAGGCCCGGATTAGCATGCGCGGACTGTGCAGGCTGATCTGGGTAGATACATTACGCAGATTCGTGGAACGGCTCATTTAGAGACAAATTATTTTTGTAATTATTTTAACACTCAATGTCAACTAAGGCTGACACAGTATGCTGTAGAAAGCTGTACACCACTTGCATTCGAGCTCTCATCCACTCCGCCATACTTAGAACGAGGAAGTTTATTTTTCCGTTTAAATATTTCGTTTCCACCAGAGATACAAGAACAACCAATAGCAGAAGGTATCCTAAAGAAACATGGAAGAATGCCTATGAGAAGGGACCATAAGTGTAACTGAGCCAGTCTGTCAAAAAACCTTTTCACACAATGACTACATTTATCTCAAAAGTCGCTATGTACTTAAAAGGAAAGACTTTGATAAAGAGGTCAAGAAAGCGAAGCGCCATCATTGGTATGTTCTCTAAAGGGAATTTTAAGATGATTGTAACGTTGATCAATCCACATTTTGGAAAAGTATTGGTATGGTCGGCATTGGTAATTGAAAAAGGAAAACAATTCCCGAGGAGGTTATTCTTGATGATGCTTCTTCGTCTTCCTGTATAGAAGAGGTTTTAGATAAATGGAAAAATTACTTAACTTCTCTGTATAATAGGACCATGTCAGTCCAGCCTACTTCATCCGATTCTTCTGATACTGATGCTGACTTGTTGCCAATAACCCAATATCTGTGCTTGAGATCAAGAAAGCAGTTGATGCTTCTAAAGGTGGCAAAGCGTATGGAGTAGATGAAATACCCTCTGAAGGCCTTATAAATGATACTACTGTTATGCTTTTACATGCCTTGTTTAACGTATGTGTTATTAATCCAATTCCCAAGTCAGCTAGTCTTAAAGCTAGAAACCCTCTTTCTAACAGATGTATATCGTTGGCCACATCTATATATAAATTATATTGTTTTATTCTAAATGACAGACTCTCTTCTTTGATCGAGGCTAATGATATTATTACTGATGAACAAAATGATTTTAGACGGAATAGAAGCACAATTGACCATCTGTCCTCTTTGACTTATATCATCGAGGCCAGCAATTCCATATTAATTGAGAAGTTGTGGTGGTAGCGTAACTCTTAAAGGCAGACGTGCTGCTGGTTTCGAAGTTATATCGATTGACGAACGCGAGTCATTTTCTTACAGAGTGTAATATGATTCCAGATAACAGGAATGATATCCCTACACCCCAAGTAGCAAGAAACCATCCACATATCATGAATATTGAGTCTTTTATTCCCCCACTGGACAATAATGCAGATATTCTGCTTTTAATAGGCATAGACATGATGTCAGCTCATCACATTGTAGACCAGAAACTTGGAAACTGAGATTAACCCTTTGCTCAAAGGCTCCGTTTAGGCTGGGTAATCATATAGGAGAGTATTGCTTAGATGGGGCTCATGTTCCGCAAATTATCGATTCTATGAAAACATATATGCACGGTAGTGGACACCCTTCATTGCTTGAACCATGTGAAAATGCCCTTAACACACAAACATTGTTTGAAACTACCAAACATGATAACAAGCTTAGTGAGACATTTGAAGAAAAACAATTTAAACAGATAATGTCTGTAGAAATGAAGCGTAATTCAAATGGAAATTGGGAAGCACCCCTTCCATTTAAGGAGTAGAGACCACAGCTTCCGAATAACCGCTATTATGCGTTGAAACGCACAACAAACTTTCTCGCATCTCAGAGTAAGAACCCATTGAAAAAAGAACACACGTTAGATTTCATGAAGACACTTTTAGAAAACGGTCACACAGAGAGAGCTCCCAAACTAAACTCGCATAAAAAGTCGTGGTATCTTCCCTTATTTGGTGTTTAACATTCCCGCAAAAAGGACAAATAAGGAATCTCACCAACAATCTCCTACATGTAGGCGTATTAATTAGGTTCAGAAATGGTAAGGTCATGGCCGACATTCAACAGATGTTTTAGTTTTTCAGTTAGACCAAATCACAGAAATTACTTACGATTTGTATGGCCGGAAGGTAATGACCTCAGTAAACAACTGGTAAACTATAAAATGAAAGTACATGTGTTTGGCAATAGCCTATCTCCTGCTATTGCAAACTATGACTTCGCAAAAACAGCCAACATGTTAGAAGAAAAAGTTGACTCTGATGTTAAACAGTTTGTCGAACAGAACTTTTATGTAAATGACGCGCTATCTTCTCACGATACCAGTAGTGAGGCCATAAACAGTTTGAAACAAACACAGAATTCCTTGCAAGAATACGGCAACTTGCGTCTTCACTAGATTTGTTCAAACATTTAACGATTTTGAAGACTATTTACCACTACAACGAACCCTTGGTGTATGTTGGAATGTTCAGCTAGATACTTTCACGTTCAATGTTATTCCAGATAACAACAATTTTACCAGATGCGGCATTTTGTCGACAATAAACGGACTATATGACCCATTGGGATTAGCGGCTGCATTTACCATCACAGGTAAACTACTGTTACGCGAGAGTACGTCTAGCCAACTTGATTGGGATGAGCCATTGCCACATGAGTTTCAAGAAAAATGGCATACATGGAAAGGCTCTCTGCATATACTAAGTGAAATCCAAGTGCCCAGAATGTATTCAGACATGAAAACATCTGATATACATTATAGGGACTTGTATGTGTATTCAGACGAGCAGCGGCTGCCGTAGCCTACTTAGTAACTAAAGATAGGTTCATGAAACAACAATTGGGTTTCGTTCTTGGAAAAGCAAAGGTCGCCCGAAGCATGGCCATACCATTCCCCGATTATTGGAACTGTGCGCTGCAGTTCTTGCCGTTGAAGTGTATGGTACATGTCGAAATGAGCTTGATATATATTTCAGACAGGTGAAGTTCTTTACTGACAGTAAAGTAGTTCTCGGATATATTTATAATGAGACAAAGCGATTGTTTATCTATGTTGGAAACAGAATAGATCGCATTAGGCACTCAACTAATCCAAACCAGTGGAACTATGTTCCCTCATTGTTAAACCCAGCTGATGACGCGACAAGAGGGGTAACTGTGGAAAATTTGCCAATCAGCAAATGGCCTAATGGTCCAAGATACGTACTACAGCAGAACCGCATTAACCATGGTGACTGAAGAAGATTATGAAGTTCGTGCATTAGTGTCTACATTATCTAAGAGTTACTCCCTAGGCAGCCATATATTTGAGAGATTCTCATCCTGGAAATCAATAATCAGGAGTGAAACGTATGTAAAAACTTCCCTACGGTCTCGATCTCAGCGTTTAACCAAGCAAGACCATACAATTATCATGACAGATTCTCAAGACATTGTGATTAAAGCGTTACAATATGAAGGTTTCTCAAAGGAAATTACTGCCTTGAAAATAACCAGCGCCTTCCAGCTGACAGGTGTATACGTAATATTCCCCCCTTACCTTGATGACGGAGGCACCCTACGAGTCGGAGGTCGCTTGAAAGATGCTGAGCTAGAAACGAACATTTCAAACGCAATCATTGTTCCACGTCACCATCTGAGTAGACTAATTGTGAGACACGTCCATGATAAGACATATTATCAAGGTCGCCAATTTACAGAAGGAGCGATTCGAACTGCAGGTTTCTGGCTCGTAGCTTGCAAACATCACGTTTCAGCGTGCATACATGAATGCTTTCAATGTCGCAAATCGAGAATGTGTCCAGTTAACCAAAAAATGTCAAATCTTCCATTTGATAGACTAGACCCTACACCTCCCTTCGCTCACATTGAGATTGATGTTTTCGGACCATGGCAGATCTGTACCCGTAAGACGAGAGGCTGTCAAGCTAATCCTAAACGTTGGTCTTTGATGTTCACATGCTTGATGATACGGGCTGTTCACATCGAACTATTGGAAGAAATGAGTTCATCTTGTTTCATCAACGCATTCAGGAGATTATGTGCCTTACGAGGGGAAGTAAGAAGTAAGATCAGACTGTGTAACCAATTGTGTGGGTTCAACTACCGATTTAAGTGCCAATGTGATTTGTGTGGAAGATCGGCCTGTAAAGAAATATCTTTTGGACTCCAGGATCAACTGGATATTTAATCCGCCTCCCTCATCTCACATGGACGGTGTGTTGGAGCGAATGATAGGTGTCGCTAGGAAAATTTTACATGTACTGCTTGCAGACGTAAAACAGCTTACACATGAACTACTACAAATCGAGGGCTTGACGTGAAACGGTTGTAACTAAAAACCTATTTTGAAAACCCTGGTTTATGGGCAATTTTGACCCCTTTGTAAACAATGCAAATTTAGGTGCCATTGCTCAGAACGAGCAATGGCACCTAAATTTCCATTGTTTACCAAGAAAAATGATTTAACGATTATAAAGACTTCATGGCGAGGTGATTAACCTTGAGGAAAAAATACTAATTTTAGTTACAACCGTTTCACACCAAGCCCTCGAAACGTTTATGGCAGAAGTGACATCTATTCTGAACGCTCGTCCACTTGTTCCTGTGTCTACCGACTCTGAGGTTCCTTTTCCGCTGTCACCCTCTACGTTGATTACATATAAGACTAATCATGCAGTAAATTACTTCAAGCTAGATGATTTTAATGATAAGGACCTTTTTAAGACGCATTGGAGACGCGTACAACACCGTGCTAACTCATTTTGGTCGCGCTGGAAAAAGTGAATATCTTCTAACACTACAACCCCGTCGTAAATGGCAAGAAAAAAGAGAGAACCTAGAGCAAGATGATTTAGAGCTAATTCGTGATAAATCGGTTCACCGAAACGACTGGCAAATGGGAGTTATCAAGAAAACTCATGTTGGCGAAGATAGCTAAATAGATAGATAGATATTTCTTTATTTACTCCATAAATGAAGAGTACTTACATACATACATACATACATACATACATAGTACGACAAATAACAAAAAATAACAGTAAACAGTCCACATATTAGTTATTTACAGGTTGCTACAAGAGACATACAAGCAATATCGAACATACGCAATTTAAGCATGAGTGTATATGTGTGTTGGAGGAATTTGTTGGGTGTTTGTGTATGGTTGTGGATGCAATAATGGAAAAGGATCATGATGAGGGTGCAGGTTAATCATTCTTCTTCTTCTTCATATGGTTTTATTTACCCTCGCCTATCGGCATAAAGCCATTTGGCGAGCAGGTTAATCATGTATTGCATGCATTCTATATATACGCAACTATATCTGCATGTAAGAAAGTTGACGATTATCCTTAACGAAACGAAACTCAAGGAACAGCAGCATTTCAAATGTTTTGTAAGTTGAATATCCATCAGTAATTCTTTTCACAAAAGAATTACCAGAGCATATCGGATGCTAGAATGTGTCACATAAATATCATGTTATTGATTGTTAAAGAGTTATTTCGACATTACAATATACAATTTCATATAAACAAACATGCTTGTTCGAACGTACGCACACACGGACATATGTACTCACGCACGAACGCATGCACACAGCCCACAGTGTATGAGCAAATAATGGTAAATACAGAAATTATAGAATCATATTTACACATATATACATACCCACACCCACACACATATACATACATATATATGTATACATACCTATATGTACATATACACATATACATGTACATATCAGTATTCAGCCTACTCGAAATATATATATATATACCTTTAAGAAATACATATACACACAATATTTCTACTCAAGTAATGTACATACTTTAGGCACTGTTTAAAACATGCGACTCTGGAGTTATCATCGAGAACAAATGACATAAAGCCAGATAACAATTCAATGATTTGCTCGTCGGGTTTCACACAAATAAATGCGTTGAAATCGGTTTCTCCTAAGGAAGAGAAAAGCTGTACCCAAAGCTTCTCTCGTATTGGTTCGTTTACAGAACAAACCAGTAGCAGGTGTGTAGCTACACATGAGACAGACTCTTTACAGTTTGGACAGTATGTATTATACTTTTTAGAAAACAACCTGGAAATTACATGTATTACCGTATAGCAGAATTTCAAATGACTCCTATATGGTCTGCTGAAATACCATATATTGCATGGTGAAAAGTCATAGTGTAGGAGTTTAAAACTATGTAAAGCCTGGTTGTTTTCTATTGTGGTAATTATTTGGTTTTTCATGAAAGCATTCAAAGATTGACCAACAACTTTCTTCCCTGAATAGGGGTTGGGAAAGTATGAACATGACAAATATTCCGTTAATATATTTGTCAAACCGTACTTTCCCTACACTCGGTAGATGTCGGGCATATAGCCTTTTGCTCTGCTTGGTTTCTGCATAAAGCATTGAAGTCTGTAGTTAAACATATCTTTGATACGCTTATCAGCATACCATTTACATAATTGACCAAAAAGAACTAGCTTTCTCTTGTCTATATAATTTTCTATAGACATAATACCTAAACAGCTCAAGGCGATCACAGTGGGTGTTGAACGCGGCATGCCCTGCATGTGCTTGATACACTGCTTATGTGCTCGTTCTAGAGACTGAATATGTGTCACAGTGAGGCCGTTCCACAACTCACTGCCGTAGAGCGCCTTCGATAGAACAACTGTTTCATACATACGCTTTGGGGACAGTGGGTGCATGCTATTTCGGCTGATTCCAGAATTGTTCAAACTGGAGTGCGTTCTTCTAAGTTTAGATCAACACTCCTTCACAGATTTATACAAGACCCGTCAGTGAAATTATTGTGCTTATTTCAAACAAACAGTAGAAAACAATGAGAGACATGACATACCAATGAGATACCTTATATATAGAGATAAAAAGGGCAGTCATATTAATAACAACTTATAATGTGTAATCAGTATTGAGCAAAATTTATTATTGAATGATAGTATTAGTTATTGAAAATTTAAGTTTCTTGAATTTTGCGACAAATATCGCGTTATGTAAACTATCATTCGTGTTAATGGTTTATGGTGAAATAGTCATTTCAGGCAGGTAGCGTTCTAGAACAAGTTTTTGAAGTTCCTTGGTACCGACGCTTCCGGGACCGATTTTCGTGGTTTTAGACATGATCACGGATCCCACGTTTTCTATTGTTTCTGGTTAAAAATAAAACAAAGGCGTCTTTGGCTCATCGCTCAGTTTGTGGTTGTTTATGACAAAGAAACTACGTAATCACGATGTAACTGTGAATATATAGAAAGCTTGAACATTATTCTACACATCTGTGCAGTAACTGCTCACGTTTATTGATATTATGTGTGTTTTAGGACATTGAAAACTTTGAAGAAAACTGACCCAAATATTTCTGCAGCATTCTGTTTGCCGAACTCATTTATAAAATTAGTTGTTTGAAATATTAAGAACTGTGAACAATGTTATGTTCTCGTTATATCTGTATTGATGATGTACGTTTAGCGGTCACGTCTATATTTCAAGCAGACGCCTGAAGTGTGCTATCGATTTGGTTGTATTTAAAGGGGGATAATCGATGATTTACTTAATTCCAGTAACTCCTGGATTATCTCTCTTTACTCACTCAATAAGAAGGTGCGAACAATGATCAGACGTTTTCAAATTTGGTTATAACGCTGATTTATCGTGCCCGCCCACACAATACAATACAATACAATACAATTGTATTGCAACAGGCAGAACATAATTGAATGGATAACCTATGACTTAAAGTGGCAAACATTGTGGCAAAAGGAGAAATTGCTCGTTTTGAGCAATTTCTTCTTTTGTCACTATGTTTTCAAAAAAACGTCTGCTGTAGAGGCGTGAAAAGCGTCTATATGAGGGAAAGGATTAATTTATAAACGGAATGTGACGTTATAGTTTTTTTGGATTTTGAAAACAACGTATGCAGCGAACTGCTCATAGTATGATGCAACCGAGGGTATTTCTATGATTGATTTTCAAGTCTGTGAAAAACGAGTAATCTTGTTTTTCAATATTCACTATGTATTGCCTTTGTATAAATCATCGTTTCATACTGATATAAAACATAAATACTATAAATAAAACAGTATGAATAAAAATGTAGTTTTATAAAGGTCATATCATACAGGTTACAATACACCAAAAAAACTCCTTCTTTGTTTCCATGTAAATCGACAAGTTTCAGTCCTCAATCGTCACACTTTCTAAGCTTTTCTAATGTAGAACTCCACATATCATTGAAAAGAGTTACCTCCTAGCTTTAAAACAATCCATAGAAAATGTGGGGTCATGCATTATACAAGAAAGAACTCACCAGGCGAAAATGATATCTGTCATTTTTGACCAAATCGGGCCCGGACAAAACCGGTGTTTAGCATTCTCTACTTTCACTTTCAAACAAGGTCAAAATACTAAAAGTGATCAAATCAATCATTTCCAGTGCATCCTATACACATTCACAATGCATTTAAACTCAATGTCATATATTCAATACATTCTGGTGATGGTATACACTCATTTCTACGCAAACAAAGGTTTCTTTTTTAGTGACTATAGTACTGTAGATCAACAAGTCAGCGGATGTATTTTACGCGCGCACAGAACAGAGCATGTCAGTGGGATCGAACCAGACATCCGCGTATACGCGTCAGTATAAGACATATAACATATATATATACCATACCATTTCAATTACTGCCTGTTAACAATGATATATACATACATGTACATGTACATGTACATCAGGTCCAATATACGTACGGTGAAGTATTTTGGTATGATTGTAATGAGATTGACTTTGTGACACAGTAGCGGACAAATCTAGCGGTGTTTTCTTGGACAGTCACATCGATATATATAGCCATACCGAAACCCTTTCCCAAATACAAAACAATCTGAAGCAGATGACTTTAAAAAATCTTGTCAACTATACATGGATAGTCTTTATAAACTAAACTATCGTTATTGAATAGCGTTGAAAACATTTTGGCAAAAAGATAAATTGTTTATTAGGATAAATATCCCCTTTTGAATTGTTTATTAGGATAAATATCCCCTTTTGCCATAATGGTTTTTTTAATCCGTTTGCAGCAGATGCGTCAACATGCGTCAGCAAGTGGGAAGGGGTTATAACAGGATACCATGCACAGAGGAAATCGAAACGATCATTTCAAGAAATGTCATATACACCGGCTTTTTATGTATATGTATTGTTTATATGGCCTTAATATTTAAATAAATTATTTGAATCCCAATAATATTTGATACTAGCATGGAACATATATTCAGGATATATCTAATATGTTCAAATGTATACAACGCTTGCGTGAACTAGCTAGTGCTTTATTTTTAACATTTAGAACCCAGCTTTCGCTAGACATATGAGCCGTCTCGCCAGAAAACTAACATTGTAGGACTCTGCGTAAAGTATCGACCAGAATCAGTCTAAGTATGCCGCGCAGGCTTACCCGGATATACACTGTTCGCCTCCTGTGGATTTTCTGTTTCAGGAATCATTACTGTATACCTCTATCCCCCTGAGACGGAATGTGTCGGCCCGGATCAGTCTGCGCGGACTGTGCAGGCTGATCTGGGTCGATACATTACGCAGCGGCCATACTGTTGGTATTTCACACGGGACGGCTCATATTCATACACTGATATAATTTCTGGTCATCAAACAAATACACGTTAATTTGGGTTTGGAAAATAAGAAATAAATAGCAAAGTAAGCGGACACAAGAAGTCAATTGACTTGTCGGATTTCGACCGCCGATCGGTTTGACGGGATTACATAAATTCTGAGAGGTGAAAGGGAAGCAATTCGGACTGGCTTGCTGGGAAGACAATTTTGATTGAAGATTCCCATCGACATTAGTACTATTCTGGAAAGTCGATATTTTTTTTAAACATGAATATCCCCTGACTGATTTAGGAACATCGTGTAATTTCAGAAATTGAAAGTGAAATCACTGCAGGATAAGGTGATTCCAATTCATGAACCGAAAAAATGATCAGTGAACCTATAAGTTTGTTATTATCGCTGTTTTTGTAGTTTTAAGAGATCTTCAATGTAATACAAGTGTCTGAATTGTTTGGTTTCGATGGAAAGATACTATAATGCTTGTGTCTGGAAAACAAATTGCTTCCCTTTGACCTATCCTAACGTATTTTCTGACAATGTGTTCAATAGATATAACTATAACACGTTTGGGTTGTATTTTCTGACGATGTGTTCAATAGACATAACTATAACACGTTTTGGTTGTATTTTCTGACGATGTGTTCAATAGACATAACTATAACACGTTTTGGTTGTATTTTCTGACGATGTGTTCAATATACATAACTATAACACGTTTTGGTTGTATTTTTTGACGATGTGTTCAATAGACATAACTATAACACGTTTTGGTTGTATTTTTTGACGATGTGTTCAATAGACATAACTATAACACGTTTTGGTTGTATTTTCTGACGATGTGTTCAATAGACATAACTATAACACGTTTTGGTTGTATTTTTTGACGATGTGTTCAATAGACATAACTATAACACGTTTTGGTTGTATTTTTTGACGATGTGTTCAATAGACATAACTATAACACGTTGTGTTTGTATTTTCCATTTAACTCACCCGTGTGCCTGCTGTGTAGAAACTATAAACCGTTGCCAAAATCGAGAGAGAAATAAACTGCCTTTAAAACGTTTCTTTCGCAAATCTTACATCTCTAATTCTACCATTTATAACTATAACAATAGTTTAGGTAAATATTGATATGACTATTCGAACAGAGTAAAGTTGGCATACAGGTTATGGCAAATATCAAGATAACAGAATTACGAACAGTGTATATTCGTAATTCGCATTCACCTTAAAAATACAGTTAATTAAAATAGTTTAAGCAGATACATGTATATACATGCCGAAATTACAAACAGCCGTATTCGCATCTCATTAAACTTTATTCCCCTCAACAAGACTTTAATCAACATTTATGTATGCCGTTCATGTAATGCACATACGCATGTGTGAGCAATAAAGATCAAGATTACCGAGCGCCATTCATGCAATATAAGCAATTAAGTATTTCACTGCCGAATTTCAAAATGTCGACTCTTCCATGTTGAAAATTGTTTCACTACATATTTTGTCCAACAAGAATGTTGGTAAAATGTAGTGTCTAAGTGGCAAACATCTGCATTGTTTGAAAAAGCCTTTAATTGCCTTTGGAATCATAAGGGTAAATAAACACTAAAGGTTGATGAGACCAATCCCAGTAATTCCTCATCTACTGGAATAAATAATTACGTTGGACCATGTATCTTCTCAGGGAAATTAGTGTTAGCAAAATCCCAGTTGGGTCGTTTTAAACAACAATAGAATAATTATGTAAAAAATACGTAAGAACGAGTCGAAAACGATAGCCAAAAATACATTAACAAAACTCGTTTATTACGTAATTCCGCGAAAGAAAGACGAAATAAAAAAAATCATATCAAATTGATACCGTTATAATGTGTGTATTTAAAGGTCCTTCAAAGTATTTCCTTTTTCAGAAATCTAATTGTTCAAACACCATAGGGTCATCGGAATTTTGATACACACATCAAAGACGCCGCTCATGATTGTGAAGCATGACTTAAAGGAAGCAGATGCAGTTCAGTACATTTAAATAACCTGTGCAAACAGACAGGATGTAACTATTTTGAACAAGAAGGCCACATGTCCCTTTTTTCCAAACAGGAAGGCCAAGATGTGCCTATATTGCTCACCTGGCTACCATAGTCTATAATTAAAAGTTATCAAGAGCAGAGAGGGTCAATTCTGACGTAGGGATTAGACGTTTTATATGCTACGATCTATGTGATATTCAGCATGTGAAGTTTAGTCGTTTTATGACAAGTTTAGCCCTGAAACCATTTGGTTTACAGTTTGCTTAACATTCACTGCAACTATAATGTGTCATACAAGCTGAAGTTTCTTAATGTTTACCAATAAACGGTTTTTAATCTGCTCTTACTAGATCAATTAGATAAAAAAAAAGCATAAGTGCTGAAATATTAACAGATATTAACTTAATGTTTAATGCTTCTAGTTATAGTTTAAGTGAGACACAAGCTTTGGGAGGAGAGGGGGGAGTCTATTCTCCTTCCAGTTTAGCAGAAATATGATAACAAAAACGGGAGTATATAAACAAAAATACAAAGTAATTTTAACAAGTTAAAAGATAATTATAATCAAAATTGAGCATTTATGAAATTAAATGCAAAAGTTCACATTTCTAGCCAACATATAGCAAGAATACAATGGTCTGAATGAACAAACTGTATGGGAAGGAACGTTTTAAGTTCAGAATACAACAGAAAATTATAAATAGGAAAAAACATCTCCCCGATTTTTTTTTCTGAGCTTTGATGAATCGGGTCCAACCCATCTTCGCAAGCCAAGGCTAATTTGTCCATTACATTACCATAATAACCCTTGGCTGACGGCTTCTTTAAATTTGAATTTCCCGCTCTGCCACCTAGCGGTTGCATAAATATACATCCCAATTCGGAAACGTTCATCGTCCAATAGAATGATCGGTAACAAACGTCGTCGGTTTTCTGTTAATATGGCGACTGCTTCGCTTCGCTTCAGGCCTCGTCGCTTACAACCGCGAAATACGAAGGAGTAAACAGTTTATAATCCAGAATCTTACAGACGAATATTATAGTGAGATCAATCTACGAAGGGACAGATGTGCTTGTGGCCAAGCGGACCGGTAACGGAAAGTCACTGACTTATGAGTGATTCCCTATCATGTTTCCTTGCACAATTGGCTAGTCATCATTATTGCTCCGCTGACTTCCATCATGGAGGAGCAGTGACGGAGACTTGTTAGCCTTGGATTTATAGCAACATACCTGGGAATGGACTCCAGCCAGAACAAGGAGATCGAGAACGGGACGTTCGACTTCGTTTTTGGAAGCCCGGAAGCTTTTTAAGGGAGATGGCGAACTAGAATGTTGACTGAAAATTATCAGGAAAGACTGGGATTAATTGTTGTGGATGAAGTCCACACAGACAGTCATTCAATGGTATGTAATTATAGCTGACAAAATGATTATCTATATGTTCTTAGAGTAAATGTTGCACCATAATGTTCAATGCAAACAGATCATAATTCTTGGCAAACTAGCACTGACAATGCAGGTTTATGTATTCCCCACCCATCTGTTGTTATATATTGTCTATGTTGGGTTAGAGTTACTAGTTAGGATCGTTGGTATGGAGCCCTGTTGATATACAAGTTCCACCAATGACACCCACTGTTATTTCCAGTATTATTTCTTCTTTTCTTCTTTTTTTCAATTTAATGATTGACTGTGGAAAATATTTTACAATTATAACCATTGTCAAACAGAAAATGGTACAGTATTTACATCAAGCTAGATATAAAACAGGAATAATGATTATTGATATCATAATATGACTCATCTTTAAAAGAAAATTTATTTGAAATGGTCTTATTACTTCTGGTATAATATTTCAATTCATAAGCTTTGAAAGAAAATTAATCATTGCAATTATCATGTAAATTCCTCAGCATATATTATATGTTAAATTAGGGTTTTATCATTGAACTTGTGAATGTGTTATTCTGGCCTAAATACACTTTTAGCAGTCTACAATTCTTAAGTTGACAAAAGGTTTATAGAAAGATTATGTCTCCAATGTTGTTGTAGATCAATCCATTCCTACAGTCAAATAATTTTCACAATATAATGAAATCTCAACAAGTGATGTGGTTTGATCCTTGGACTGACAAAAAACTACAAAGACTGTTCAAGCTTTCAAGACTGTTCAAGCTATATTACTTTGGAGCTCTAGTTTATGTTTTTGTATCTGATTGAAATAAGCATTTAATGATTATAAGTTGAAATAAATATAGATTAAATTCATATTTGCTTGCATGAAAATGAAAATAATAAATGGAGGTCAGTCAGGCTATGATGTCAACATGTTTATACCAGTTCCAAACTAAACAATTGTTATAGTGTTGAAATTAACATTAAACATTTTCCAACATACAACAAATGTGCAGCAGATGACTCTGAATTTAAAAAGGCAAATACAATGATTTTTACTAAAAAAGTAAGTTTTTAATCATTGAATTCAGTTGAAAACATTGTGGCAAAAGGAGAAATTATTTATCTTGAGATTTTTTTCCTTTTGCCATAATGTTTGCACAAGATGATTGCTGTAGAGGTGTGAGAAAGCATCTTCATATGGAAAAGGGTTTCTACATGTATGTACAATATTACATGTAAATATTAGTTGATTGAAACAAATATAGTCTATAGATAAAATTCGCATTTGCTTATATTATCAAAACAAGAAAACGAAAAGATGATGTTAATCAGGTTTGTTATGCCAACCTATTCATAATAAGACTTGAAGAGGACAATGAGACACTGAATTGCTCACCCGAATACAGTACTGCCTGAACATGATGTTGCCTGTTAAAAAAATCTGGCATACAGCAAATAAGCATCTTTTTTTCAAAATGTCAAAGCAGAACTATAAAAAATCTATACAGCTGAAAGTTTAACCCTTTCCCACATAAAAACAGTTTAAAACGCCTTTGCAGTAGTGAGCAGATGACTTCTGAAACATTGTGTCAAATTGCTCATAATGTCTCCTTTAAATTGCTAAATTCTTTTCTATTCTCTATTAAATAAATATTCATAAGCTGTCTGCTTCAGATGCATCAAAATGTGTCTGCAAGTGTAAAAGGTTTAAGACAAAATTGATATTGACAGGACATAAATTAAATGATTAAAAAACATATTGTAACATTGCAACTATATCTTGTTTAATGGAGTAGTACATGTAACAATCCGTTTAACAGGGTTTATAAAATTACTGTTTTATTGGAGTTTACCCCTTTCCCACAAATTACCCTTGGCTTGGAAAGATGCTGCTGATGTTTACGAGAAAAAGGGGAAATTGATTCTTTAAAGTAATATCCCCTTTTCACAAAGTTTTTTGTGTATAATAAGGCTGCTGCTGGGGCATCATAAAATGTCTTTCAGGTAAAAGTCTAATAGTTTAAAACTATACATATGACATAATTTGATTATTTACTTGTTTAATACGTTTGTGAGAAAAGGGGAAATTTGTTTCTGTTTAGGTATATCTCCTTTTTTCACAATGTTTGATTATAATGACTAAAGCTTGTTATTAAAAAATTGTGAAGATTCTGATGAGATTAAGTAAATGAGGCATAGAGAGGATGATCTGATCCAGCACTGTTCAGAAATGCCAATTTGAAATTTTTCCCATATAAACAAGCCAAAATAATCTTTGATAACATTGTAAATGCAGTTGCAGCTTAATTCTTAACATGTTTCTTTTTTAGAATTGCAATGATCTGACCAGTTCAACAGAAGGGAATCAAGATCCATTACCAGCAGCCATTTATATCCCAAAGCCTAAAATTTGTCGTCCGCCACCAGGAAAAAGAAGATGCCTGAAATGTGCCAGTCCTGAGTAAGTTTGTCATGTTGTACACATGTAATTTATACACATCCTTCTTTATGAAAGTGAACTGAGATAACATGCATAGTAATTTTGAGGGAATTGATTGATTGAGGTGTAGCAGAAAAATTCCAAATCATTTCAGCAAAAATATCTCCATAAAATCAAATCTAGGTATAATTATTGAATATATATTGGAGAAAATATTGAAACAAAATGGAGAAATAGTTCATTATCAAAATGATTTGAAGAGTCATTTTCCGCAGATGCATCATATACAAGTTATGTCAGCAACTACCAAACCCAAATTGGATTATAACAGACAAAGAGCATACATTATTTACATGCTTCAATTGCATGGACATATTTGTAGATAATTTGTGGAATGACTTCATCACACAGACTGTATTCATGTATTTAACCTTTTCCACATACAACAAATATGCAGTAGATGATATTGAAACTGTGAACAAAGGAGGAAGTGTTCTTAAAAAGAAATTGTTAATTTTGCCAAATTGCCACAATGTTTTCAAATGTCATCTGCTGAATGAGCTTGCAAGTGGGAAAGCCTTAAAATGGAATATATGACATTTTGAGGGTTTTTAACTTTGTTTCTTTAAACATGATTGTACAACAAAAAGGGCTATTTGTAGGTGACACTCAACTTATAGTATGTACATTTAATCTAGGGGCATTATCACACTTCCATACATGCAACACAACATTGTGGAAAAAGAAGTTTCCTTTTAAGCACATTTTCTAATCTCCTACAAAACATATATAATTATGTCTCCTCCCTCCGGAGGAGACATATTGCTTTTGGCTGCGCCGTCTGTCTGTCTGTCTGTCCGTCTGTCTGTCTGTCAGGGCGTCCACATTTCTTGTCCGGCCTTTATCTCACAACCACTTGGCCACATTTCTATGAAACTTCACAGGAGTCATCGGTACAACGTCTAGTTGCGCATATTACAAGGGCGTTTAATTTGACCTACTTTTGGATGAGTTATTGCCCTTTCTTAAAATTGCCATTTCATTCTTGTCCGGCCTTCATCTCACAACCCCTTTGCCACATTTCTATGAAACTTCACAGGAGTCATCGGTACAACGTCTAGTTGTGCATATTACGAGGGCGTTTAATTTGACCTACTTTTGGATGAGTTATTGCCCTTTTTTTAAAATTGCCATTTCATTCTTGTCCAGGGCGTCCACATTTCTTGTCCGGACTTTATCTCACAACCCCTTGGCCACATTTCTATGAAACTTCACAGGAGTCATCGGTACAACGTCTAGTTGCGCATATTACGAGGGCGTTTAATTTGACCTACTTTTGGATGAGTTATTGCCCTTTCTTAAAATTGCCATTTCATTCTTGTCCGGCCTTCATCTCACAACCCCTTTGCCACATTTCTATGAAATTTCACAGGAGTCATCGGTACAACGTCTAGTTGTGCATATTACGAGGGCGTTTAATTTGACCTACTTTTGGATGAGTTATTGCCCTTTTTTTAAAATTGCCATTTCATTCTTGTCCAGGGCGTCCACATTTCTTGTCCGGCCTTTATCTCACAACCCCTTGGCCACATTTCTATGAAACTTCACAGAAGTCATCGGTACAACGTCTAGTTGCGCATATTACGAGGGCGTTTAATTTGACCTACTTTTGGATGAGTTATTGCCCTTTCTTAAAATTGCCATTTCATTCTTGTCCGGCCTTCATCTCACAACCCCTTTGCCACATTTCTATGAAATTTCACAGGAGTCATCGGTACAACGTCTAGTTGTGCATATTACGAGGGCGTTTAATTTGACCTACTTTTGGATGAGTTATTGCCCTTTTTTTAAAATTGCCATTTCATTCTTGTCCAGGGCGTCCACATTTCTTGTCCGGACTTTATCTCACAACCCCTTGGCCACATTTCTATGAAACTTCACAGGAGTCATCGGTACAACGTCTAGTTGCGCATATTACGAGGGCGTTTAATTTGACCTACTTTTGGATGAGTTATTGCCCTTTCTTAAAATTGCCATTTCATTCTTGTCCGGCCTTCATCTCACAACCCCTTTGCCACATTTCTATGAAATTTCACAGGAGTCATCGGTACAACGTCTAGTTGTGCATATTACGAGGGCGTTTAATTTGACCTACTTTTGGATGAGTTATTGCCCTTTTTTTAAAATTGCCATTTCATTCTTGTCCAGGGCGTCCACATTTCTTGTCCGGCCTTTATCTCACAACCCCTTGGCCACATTTCTATGAAACTTCACAGGAGTCATCGGTACAACGTCTAGTTGCGCATATTACGAGGGCGTTTAATTTGACCTACTTTTGGATGAGTTATTGCCCTTTCTTAAAATTGCCATTTCATTCTTGTCCGGCCTTCATCTCACAACCCCTTTGCCACATTTCTATGAAACTTCACAGGAGTCATCGGTACAACGTCTAGTTGTGCATATTACGAGGGCGTTTAATTTGACCTACTTTTGGATGAGTTATTGCCCTTTTTTTAAAATTGCCATTTCATTCTTGTCCGGTCTTCATCTCACAACCCCTTTGCCACATTTCTATGAAACTTCACAGGAGTCATCGGTACAACGTCTAGCTGCGCATATTACGAGGGCGTTTAATTTGACCTACTTTTGGATGAGTTATTGCCCTTTTTTTAAAATTGCCATTTCATTCTTGTCCGGCCTTCATCTCACAACCCCTTTGCCACATTTCTATGAAACTTCACAGGAGTCATCGGTACAACGTCTAGTTGCGCATATTACTAGGGCGTTTAATTTGACCTAATTTTGGTTGAGTTATTGCCCTTTTTTTAAAATTGCCATTTCATTCTTGTCCGGCCTTCATCTCACAACCTCTTTGCCACATTTCTATGAAACTTCACAGGAGTCATCGGTACAATGTCTTGTTGCGCATATTACGAGGGCGTTTAATTTGACCTACTTTTGGATGAGTTATTGCCCTTTTTTAAAATAAATCACTAACTGACAAAATACAGTCAGCCAGACAAATACCCCTTGGGGGAGACATATGTTTTTCCCAAAAACAACCTCTAGTTTGACCTACTTTTGGATGAGTTATTGCCCTTTTTTTAAAATTGCCATTTCATTCTTGTCCAGGGCGTCCACATTTCTTGTCCGGCCTTTATCTCACAACCCCTTGGCCACATTTCTATGAAACTTCACAGGAGTCATCGGTACAACGTCTAGTTGCGCATATTACGAGGGCCTTTAATTTGACCTACTTTTGAATGAGTTATTGCCCTTTCTTAAAATTGCCATTTCATTCTTGTCTGGCCTTCATCTCACAACCCCTTTGCCACATTTCTATGAAACTTCACAGGAGTCATCGGTACAACGTCTAGTTGTGCATATTACGAGGGCGTTTAATTTGACCTACTTTTGGATGAGTTATTGCCCTTTTTTTAAAATTGCCATTTCATTCTTGTCCGGCCTTCATCTCACAACCCCTTTGCCACATTTCTATGAAACTTCACAGGAGTCATCGGTACAATGTGTTGTTGCGCATATTACGAGGGCGTTTAATTTGACCTACTTTTGGATGAGTTATTGCCCTTTTTTTAAATTGCCATTTCATTCTTGTCCGGCCTTCATCTCACAACCCCTTGGCCACATTTCTATGAAACTTCACAGGAGTCATCGGTACAACGTCTAGTTGCGCATATTACGAGGGCGTTTAATTTGACCTAATTTTGGTTGAGTTATTGCCCTTTTTTTAAAATTGCCATTTCATTCTTGTCCGGCCTTCATCTCACAACCCCTTTGCCACATTTCTATGAAACTTCACAGGAGTCATCCGTACAATGTGTTGTTGCGCATATTACGAGGGCGTTTAATTTGACCTACCTTTGGATGAGTTATTGCCCTTTTTTAAAATAAATCACTAACTGACAAAATACAGTCAGCCAGACAAATACCCCTTGGGGGAGACATATGTTTTTCCCAAAAACAACCTCTAGTTTATGTTCGTTTATGTTATTGTAGATACTACCTTTTTACAAAGGTAGTTAAAATGCATCTAAGATGAAAATGTATGCTATTGAAGAAAATGCTTAATTAATGAAATAAGTTACAACCTTAATAACAGAATCATTTAAGGCATTTTGGATTGCTTTTATTAAATTTGATATCACTTTTCTAAGATTATTCTAGATTACATGGGCCAAACATAATTAAGGCACCATTCCAGGTATTTTGTCAATAAATAATCTATATGGAAATATACTTAAAATAAATTATCATTTATTCTTCTCCAACATAAAGAGACTGAGTGTAATATTTGGAGTTGATATTTGAAAACACTATCTGGTAAATTTTCTTTAACCCTTTCCCAAATACAACAAATCTGCAACAGAAGACTTCTGGTCAAAAATATGGATACTCTCCATAAAAGAAATGACAATATTTGAATAGAAAAACATAATGAAGAAAGGAGAAATTAATCATAATGAGCACTACTTTTGCTTTATTGTATTCAAAAGTCATCTACTGTAAAGGGGTTTGTAAGTGGGAAAGGGTTAATGGAAGAATAACAGAATCTGATGTTTTCTGTCTTGACAAATTGTTTGCAGCAGAAGGCACTTGAACATATTTCCATAAAGGAGACATTGCTTATGATGGTCAATTTTAATTCCAATATTGTTTTCTACTCTCTGATATATTATGAAATAATTCATTTCATTTAACCCTTTCCCTCATAGGTCTGCAGCAGATGACTTTGAAAACGTCTAGGCAAAAGTACAGAAAATCCCTTTATATGAAAGAACAATTATTGAATAGAGTTGAAAACATGGTGACAAAAGGAGGGTAAAGGGAAAAGAGGGTAAAGGGAAAAGAGGGTAAAGGAGATTTCAGAGTTTTTCTAATGGGGGGTTTTCTTAATTTTGTATACTGCAAATTTGATTTATTTTGGAAAATCTTAAATTTATACAAATAAATGTACTAAAATAATGTTATTCTCGCTACATCCAAATACAAAGAATTGCATAAGTAGTTACAACGGAACAACAGGAGAGGTTTAATTTCCTCTGTTGTTTCATTGTTTACTTCTTGCACTTATAGGGAAAATTACAGTTGTGTTCAATTCTGTGTCTGATATATAAATTATAAAAAGAACAACTGTTGACAACAATTCTCATCAATGTACAGTCTTTGAATGAACAAATCTGTCTTTGTATACATAATACATTAACCAAACAACATTAATCATCAGCAACTGCTGCTGTCCTTATACAAGTTTTGCAATATTTATACCCCCAGATACGGTCACGCTTGTCGATCAGTCGGTCATTTTGTTGGTTTGTCGGTCCGTGGACATTTCTTGTTAACACTATTTCTCAGCAATCCTTGGTCAGAATTCAATATAACTTTACAAGAATGATTGATACCAGTTGCACTGGAATTTTTTTAAAATGAGTTATGGTCCCTTGAATTTCTCATACATATGTATATTGTCAGGAACCAGCTGGAGATATTCATCACCTTCAGTGATATTTCTAGTTCCTGGTAAAATCTCTTTTTTCTTTCCTGGAACAAAACTGGACTTGATGACTGTTCACTAGTTTTCTCATCATTTGTTTGCATACAGACTTGCACATTTTTGGAAGAGAGCAAGTGCTTGCTGTTGGGATTTTGGCAGTCTCAGGTCTCACATATAGTGTCAACCTGCCTAAATAGTTTTTTGCCAGTAATACAATCAGTTGATACTGTAAATCAAACTTTATCAATGATAATAATACAAGTTAATTTGATAATGTTTAAATCATTTTTGGTTAACCCATGACCTGACCTATATGTGTAATTTTTGAAGTTATCTGATGCAGATTTAGTCCATGTTATTGTATATTGGAAAGGGTCATACAGGTTATGGGTTGGATCACTATAGTATATATAATAAATATATCATAATTGCCCATACATAATAAATATTTATTTACTTCAGGTGTAATTCCAATGGATATGGTTGTTCTGAAGTCAGAAGACCACACTCTTCAGAATAAGCTTGACAGATGTGACCACTTACACAAGTTTAAACCCAGGAACTAAGCACAAAGCTTGTATTTTTCATTGCAAGTCAGAGGAATAAGGGATAATGAAAGAATCTCATTTGTCATTCTCCTTTTCTCACAATGCTCTCAAAGAATGTACCAAATACAATGCTCATCCTTATTTGAAAACATCATCAGAAGAATAGGGGCACATGTTGATAGGGCATAGAATAAAACAATGGATAAGGATTAACCCTTAATCTGATGTCTTATCTTGACTTTTTCAAAATGAAAATAATAGTATGAAAAATGTTAACAAACTTGTATAAAATGTTTGCAATGAAGAAAACGTTTTGAGACATATTGAAATTATTAACTTTTTCCAACATACAACTAATTTGCACCAGACAAATGAAAACATATGAACAACAATATGTACAACCTTTGAACCAGGAAGTGTAAGTCCTGCAAAAAGAGTTCAAAACACTGTGGCAAAAGGAGAAGCAACTCATCATGAGCAATTTGTACTTTTGCCATAATGTTTTCAAAAGTTGTCTGCTGGAGAGGCTTCAGGAAGAGTGTTGGAGAGGTTTAAAACTTGTACATGTAATTCCGTACCACATTGAAATAATATGAGAAATAAAAAATCATAAAGAAAAACATTTGTTTACTTGGATATATGATTGTGTTCAAAATATATTCTCAATATATTACCCCTAAGAAAGTGTAAAACCTGTGGCAAATGACTTGCCTGTGCATCCACACTAAGGACTCAATTGGATACCGATTTACATAATTTGTACCTTCTATGACCAATTTCGAATAGTGCTGAGTGCGATCAGATGTAAACAAGTCATTTTACACTGGTCTGGGACCTAATGGTTGTTTTTTGGAGAGCCTTACTGAAATGTTCTGGGAAAAGGTGGAATTCATAAAATGAGCGGTTCAAGGCAAACCAACCTTGATCTAATTTTAACAAGTGTACATAAAGATCCATGTTAAAGGATCAAAATAGTTACCGGTACAGTTTCCTGTGACTTTTTATGACTAAATGGTGAATGGCCAAGAATGGTTATGCACACGATAATCCAGATATTCATTGGCACACATGCCTTTAGCTTGGTTTCCAAAATTGATTGGTTGGGGTTAAACGCCTTTTTTCAACAATTTTTCAGTCATATCAACTCTACTCATATGTATTCTGGATTTCTCACACCAGTTCTCCACACAACATACTTTCCAAGCAACTGGCTGCTTTTCCACATAGACTATTAGCCCATTGGTGAATGACACTTGTCACAGTGACTTGTCAAACGTCGGAAAGAATGTCGCCCAATCTGGGGTTCGAACTCACAACCCCTGGACAATAAAATAATGATAAAGCATGAAAAACAGTCAAATTCTTGCTGGTTTATTTATTGCGTCTACCAGCGTAGCAATTGAATTTGAATATAGTACGTAAATTGAATAGAAGAAAAAGTACCATTCATTTTATTAAATTAAAATCTGAACTAAAAATCTTAACCTTTTCTCAGAGACAGACCTAAAATAATGATGTTATTTTAGGTCTTTGCCTTATCTACAGCTAGGATTTTTATTTTGGAAATGTTTTTATCAGGTAAAGGGTTAAATAGAAGTTCTTTGTAAACAATCCTTGATTTCATTTTCAGATTGTTACAATTTTAAATCATCCATATAATAGCCTACAGGAATTTTAGTTTGGAAATGTCTTTACCTGATAAGTAAGTAAGTAAACAATCTCTGATTTCATTTTCAGATTGTTACAATTTTAAATCATCCTTGTAATAGTGCAAACTTGAAAACATTGTAGGGAAAGGAGAGATTGTAAGTTAGCTGTAATATTAAAAAAGGCATGTATAGAAAGAAAAAGGAAAAACAAGATATAAAGCAATACATCAATCTTCCTTGGTCTCATATTGTATGACATAATTTAAAAAAAGAAGAAGACATTTAAACCTTAGGCGTTGTGAAAACCTGTCTCTTTTATCATAATACTATAGATAAAGGCTATTTATAGTAACACGATATTTTATCGTCGATATAGTGTGGTTTACTTTACTGTTTTACTCAATATTATTTTCTCTTAAATACACTGCTAGACGAGAACATAGCGCATAAAAACTCTGTCTGCGAAAATGTCAACACTGACAGTATGGGGTTTCTCCCGCTACGTCTGTTCCGTAACACTTCGCCGAGACAACATTGTAATACGATGCTGTCACCCATCCATTTTGACAGCATGAAAATACATTTCGCTAAGTTTACTTGTTGTTTTTATTTCAACGAAATAGTACTGTATTAATACCGAAAAACCAGGTGGGACGTGTGTTAAGATACACCACTTTCGCCGACACTTTCTTGTTTGTCTAACGTAACGAGGGTTGTTATGGTGGGTGGTGCTCAACTCAAAAAGTCATAGCGTCAATTGTAAAGAGACATTAGATGTGGCGAAAAGGATCTCTACACTTTTTGTTTAGAACATCGTCGCAAATACGGCATTTTTCCACCAACTCCCGGGTTGCTACGGAAGCGGCGGCCATACTTGTTGTAACTAACACGGTTTTGTTCCACGGCATTTCATTGGATGCGTAATACTTTCTACGCATCCAATCAAATTGCAGAGCGGGGGTTTCACTTTCTAAAGAGGCGGTCCGCCAAGGGTACTTATGGGAATGGTAATGTACGAAGTAGCCTTGGCTAGCGAAGATGGGTCCAACCAAACAATTGAAAAGTTGGAAGTTGGAGAAAAGGTAACTTTTTTCTGAGCTTTGACGAATCGGGTCGTTGTTGTTTGTTGACGTTGTTTATCCTCGGACTCGGCATTAATCGGGTCGTTAGGGCCGTAAACCAACCTATTAAACAAGAGGGTCAAGATGGCCCTAAATCGATCACCTGAATGATAGTAAATTAGTAGCAAATATTTAACTGCAAATATCTGTGAAAAATTGATCAGGAGTGCAAATGAAACTGCAAGGAGTGGACACTGTTAAAGAAAATAGCTTATCAGTAAAAGCCATTTGTATCTTGAAATCTAACAAGAACTTTAATAAAAATGGAATCGTAAAGTTTTGTCATTTTACGCCTTTCCTGGTGCCGCCTTACTGCCCTGTTTGTCAACGAAATCAATATGGCTTGACAGTTTGTGTAGAGGCTCACTCAAAGAACAATTATGCCAAATTATCTTGGAATCTGACAAGCGGATTATGGAGAAAAGGGATTTTAAAGTTTGGGTATTTTTCTCAATTTATGATGCCGCAGCAACCAAAGTTATACACAGAATGAAAGTCTCTAAACAATTTTGAAAGAGGACCACCAAAGGAACATTCCTGTGAAGTTAAGTTGAAATTGGTCGAGTGGAATGGTAGGAGTTGTCAATTGTAGCAAAAAAGTTCAATTTACCCCTTTTGTGATGACGCCTTGTTGCTATGATTTTGTAACCAATCAATACGGCTTAAACAAATTAAGTAGAGGATCACTGAAGTAAGATTCCTATTCAATGTTCTTAGTATCAGACAAGGAAAAAATGGAATTCTCAAATTTGGTAATTTTGCCCTTTTTCTGATGCCAACTGACTGCCATGTTTTTAAACCAATCAGTATGCATTGAACAAACTTTGTAGAGGGTTACACAAGGAACATTTCTACCAAATTATATTGGAATCTGACAGGCAGATTCAGAGAAAAAGATGTTTAAGGTTTGGACATTTTGCCCCCTGTCTGATGCCGCAGCAACCGTTATCAATGGAATTTAAATCTTTGAACAATTTTGAAAGAGGGCAACCAAAGGTACATTCCTGTGACGTTTTGTTGAAATTGGTCCTGTGGTTATGGAGGAGATGATGTTTAAACCTAAAACTTAACGACGGACGGACGACGGACAGAGAGTGATCAGAAGAGATCACCTTGAGTCTTCGGCTCAGGTGATCTAAAATGCGTAGCCTAGGAAGTTGGGGGAAAAGTTATTAAATAAAATATAAAGGAATCCGCCGTGGTCGAGTGGTTAGCGTCGGGGATTTGAAACCGGGCGTCCCGGGTTCGAGACCAAGTCGGGGCACGACGGTCGTGGTGGAGACACGTCCTAGCCTAGTACTGGTTTGTTCACCCAGGGATCATGAATAAGTCAACTGTCGCCGTGATATAACTTTGAAAGCGGCGTAAAATCCCAATAAAACAAACAAATGTGTCTAAAGTTTTGTAATAACGGTAGAAGACATACATAAACGGAGAGTGTCTGCTTATTGTTTTCTATGACCATAAAGAGCCCCCGTAGACGAGTGCTTAGCGTAAAGGATACACGACCGGGCCTCCCGGGTTGGATCCCTGCTTGCAGCAGTCATGGTGGTATGCGCTTGGACAATGCACATTTCCAAGCCTTGTACTACTTAGTCAGACAGGGTTCATGTTTAAGTAGGCTGTCGCCCTGATATAACGAAAATACTGCTGAAAACGGTGTTATCCCACATTAAAATAAAACAAATCATATGTCCTTAATTACCTTACAATATGTTTTAATCATACACATGTGGGCAGCTGACTTCTTTTGTGTCATATAAGGATGTATAATTGAGCCGTTCCACGAGAAGACCAACAATATGGACTCTTCGTAATGTATCGACACAGATCAGACTGCGCAGACCGAGCAGGCTAATCCGGGCCAACACTTTCCGTCTCAGGATAAAAGAGGTATAGAGAAATGATTCCTGAAACAGAAAATCCACAGGAGGTGAAACGTGTCTGCCGCGATTAGCCTGCGAGGAATGCTTAGGCTGATCTGGGTCGACACTTTACGCAGTGTTCAGACTGTTAGTTTTCTCGTGGAACCGCTCATATATATATACATAATGTTATACAATACTTACCAATTGTAGTTAAAGAAAACGATTTACATCCAGAGTGGTCGACACAAGCCTTAGAGCACATCAGTGTCGAATATCTGTTAGTTGAAGACACGAAATTCTGAAGATCTGCTGGTGATGGTAGGCCGATTGTCTTAAATCTTCTAGTTTGTATATTTGCACCGGTAAGGCCAAACATGGCTGTTAAAGTTATTACCAGCACGACTGAATTCTGCCACATTTTATGTAATTTTCTGTCGAACGAATGAATTTCTGATAGAGTGGTTATAACGACAGATATTCAAATCGTCTCCTTTATTTTAGGAACTTCTGTAAAATAATCAACGGGCTATCAGACACTCTTCTTACAATTCATCAATCGTCCCTATCAGTTATATTTTGTAAAGTATTAATATGAGCCGTTCCACGAGAAAACCGTCAGTATGGACTCCGCGTAATGTATCGACCCAGATCAGCCTGCTCAGTCCGGGTTAGCCTACGCGGCATGGTTAGGCTGATCCGGGTCGATACTTTACGCAGAGTCCACACTGTTGGTTTTCTCGTGTGACGGCTCATGTTTTGATAATAAACTACGTCAATTGAAACACTGATAAATACTAAAAACCGAGATTATCACATGTCCACAGAAGTTTAGCATATACGAATACAAATTCCGCTTATAGACTAGGATTGTTGAATTATTCCCATCCCATGTGTAAATACTACGAATAGAATTGCAGTATTGCACACGTCTACTCTTTCAGATAATTGATTTGTAAAGCCTTGCAATTCAAGCTTTTAAAGTATTGAAAAACGTGATAAGTCCATTATGTCCCGTGATTATTTCCAGAGAGCCAAATCTACATCTTGTAGTTAGCTGCACTTGCATGTGTATGGATTTATCGAAATATAAGTTCATTTGGCACATTAGAAAATCCATCAATTAATCATTATTGGCTGTTGTTCACTATATCGTCCATGACATGTTATCAGTTGAGAGCCACATGTACACATGCCTTCAAGAACTTCAGCTGAATATCACCATACTCTTGCATTATAAACGCTACAGGTGTAGATTATAATGGTTAGTCTATATCATTAATCTTAATCCTTAATAATAATTTATTTGTTATCATACTTTTTAGAAAGTAATGGTTTAGTTTCAAGTAATTAAAACTCATGAGGCACCTGTTACTATAACTGTTTATTATATGCCTGTACATTTTCCGGTGGAAATACATGCAGATTGACATGCGCAAATACACCACGACAGATTAAAATTCCGTATCTATATGCGGTGTAAATACAAGATTGTGACGTCAGACAGTGCGCGGAATACTTTCAGCGAGGTATCCCCAATAAACAATGTATTGAATCTGTATATTTAATAGTTTTTTCGCTCTTCATAGATCGTAGGTATATAATAAAAGGAATATTACGTTGCGGGAGCGATAAATGGGTACGTATTGCACGACTCGTAGCGTGGGAAAATCCATATCTTACTCGACCTTCGGTCTCGTAAGATATCGATTTTTCCACGCTACTTGTCGTGCAATACAAACCCTTTTATCGCTCCCGCAACGTAATATTCCGTATGTATTATACTGTATGAATACAGTTAATCGATAAATGTAACTCACCTTAGCTTCTCTTCGACTGTAAACCTATTGCTACGAAGACGTCTGGCTTGAACCTAAAATGAGAACAAACACACTTCTCAGTTTAATAATGTTGAACAACTCAATGCTTAAGTACACTATATTGTATACTCAGTTTTAAGCGTTATAGACGGACACCGTGTTCAATGTCGAGAAGGCTAGCACGAACAAGTGTTGGTGTGTGGCTGACTCCAAGATAAAATGTCAGGCATGTCTGCGTAATGTTGCATGATAATATCTGGCACTTAGTTTGTATGATCTGCATATGCTCCATCATTGGACATGAGTTATATACATCTGTTCCAAAATACAGACCATAAGAAACAGTTGCCATCGTCAGGGGTATGGCCTATGATATTCAATCCTCTCTTGCATTTGTTTTTCTTTCAAACTGTTTTTACTCGCCATTATTATTATGTTCAAGATGGGCTTTATGAGATGTAATGCTCTTTTTGTAATCACCAGTCTCTCCATCGCATTGCTTCAGCAGTGTTGGCTTATTTAAATGTAGTAAATAGCAAATTTGGTGGGTATATGAAGAAAAAGCAGAAAAGTAAACATTAATAGTACATATGAAGCATAAGTATTGCATGAAGAAATAGCATTACATCTTTAAAAAGCATTATAAATACCTACAACGAGAATTTTGATGCAAAGCATCAAAGACGCCGCGCATGATTTTGAAGCAGGACTTAAAGGAAGCAGATGCAGTTCAGTACATTTAAATAACCTGTGCAAGCAGACAGGATGTAAATATTTCAAACAAGAAGGCCAAATGTCCCTTTATATTAAACAAGAAGGCCAAGATGTGCCTAAATTGCTCACCTGGCTACCATAGTCTATATAAAAAGGTTACCAAGAGCAGAAAGGGTCCATATTGACGTAGGGATTAAACGTTTTATATGCTACGATCTATGTGATATTCAGCATGTGAGTTTAGTCGTGAAATGACAAGTTTAGTCCTGAAACCATTTGGTTTACATTTTGCTTAACATTCACTGCAACTATAATGTGTCGTATAAAGCTGAAGTTTTAAATCCTCTAACTAGATCCATTAGATAAAAAAACAAATAGGTGCTTAAATATTAACATATATTAAGGTTTATTGCCTCTAGTTATAAGTTAAGTGTGGCACAAACTTTGGAAGGAGAGAGGAAAGTATATTCTCCTTCCAGTTTAGCAGAAGTATGATAGCAAAAACGTGAGTATATAAACAAAAAATACGAAGTAATTAAAAAAAGAAAAAAGAAGATATTTATGATCAAGATTGAGCATTATGAAGTTCACATGTATAGTTTTTTTCAATTTCTTTATTCAAGTAGTTAGGCCTCTGGCCCATATACATTAATATTTACAAATAATACAATATGAATGACACAATTGGAATGAGATATTTTACAGAAACAATTATTGAGATATATTATAAAAACAATTATTGAGATATATTACAGAAACAATTTTTGAGATATATTCTTAAAGTATTGAAATAGTTATATGACTATAAACAAACAAGTAATCTATACATTGTTTAATGATATAATTCAGGCAATATAAAACGGCGAATGAACGAGTGTGTGGTTGATTGACTCTTGTAGTTAATGAATGTGTTGGTGATCGAGAGAATGAGTGAGTGAATGTATGTGTGTGGCTTATTGAGTGTTGGAGTGAATGAATGTATGGGTGTTTGAGTGTTTTGAGTGAATAAGTGTGTGGAGTGAGGGGGATTGTTAGATTGTTTTTGGCGGGCGGTAAAATGAATGGGTTGGTGGATGAGTAGTTGAATATGTGAGTGGTAGAACCAAATTGATAAGTGGTAATGTATGTCGGGCAAACAACTTTACATGTCATTGAATGTATCCTTATTTTTCGAAAAATTGCTTTCTAACATGAAATGCCTCAACGAGATACTTTGCAACAGACCTTATTGTGGCTATGTTATTTAATGTAAAGATACTATTGAATACATGTTCATTTCTACAACGATTCCAATACGGTTTGAAGTAAATCAGTCTTAGTGGTTCATATTTAGGACAATCGAAAAATAGGTGGTATTCATCTTCAACTACAGATACATTTGATTCTTTACACAAAGGACATAATCTCAATGCTCTATCTATTCCAAGGTGCCTACCTCGTTCAATCATAAGATCATGGTTAGAGCACCTAAAATTAGACAACATTTTTCTGTGGACATATGGTATATCTACACTTAGGTATAATTCGGGGGTAAGGGCCGATTTAAAATGCTTATAGGTTAATGCTTTAGAGGTATTGTTTATATTTGAGATCCAAAGTTGAGTAGAATTATCTTCTAGTCTCTGTGTAAACTGTTTGATAAATATATCATCGTTGCCAACATCGTGAGCAATCCAGACGTAGCCATAACCATAAAGATAAAGCAGATCCTTTATACATGTAGCCCAGGTGTGTCTACCAACTGTATCCAATTGTTTTAACATTTCGTAACATTGTTTTGGATATCTTGTATTTTCCATACGAATTAATTTCAACCAGTGTTTGACACATATAGGCATATATGTTATACACAAAGGGAGTCTGCCACATTCTCCTAGTGCCATTGTATCGCAAGTATTTTCAGACAGATTGCATATTTTTTTGCAGAATTGTATTTGTATTCTCTCAATCTTTTTTATATAAGCATACCCCCACAGCTGTGCCCCGTAACATAGTATGGGTTTCACAATAGAGTCAAATACTTTAAACATATCCTTAAGTTCTAGAAAACCAAAATGTCTTCGTATTCTTATTATATGATTAACCGCTTTAAGAGCTTGAAGAGATAGCATTGTGTGTGTTTTGCTCCACGATAACTTTGGCGAAAAGTACAGTCCGAGATATTTATAAACCGATACAATGTCAATTTTTTTACCGTTATAAAACCATTTTTCATTTCGCCTGACGACCCCTCCGTTTCTAAAGACTATAATTTTACTTTTATCTATATTTATTTTCATACCAACGGATTGGGAAAACTCTGCTATACCATCGATCTGCCTCTGGAGCTGAACAACAGTATCAGAGAAACTGGAGACATCGTCAGCAAACAAAAGAAGATTTAACTCTTTTATGGCATTTGAAACAAATATACCTCTTGTAACATTTTGGTTAAAATACTCGATTAAGTCATTTATAAAAAGAGAAAATATTTTGGGACTTCCGGTGCACCCCTGTCAATGCATCGTCTACTTTAACACAAGACTTCAATTGACCGTACATTGATTGCAGTGTATGGAGAAACTTTCCACTGACACCTTTTCTGCTTAACGCGTCCCATAACCTTTCGTGCTTCACATTATCAAATGCTTTCTCAAAGTCTATAAAAATACAGTAAAATCGACCTTTCTTTTTAGATAAATACTTTTGTGTCAAAGACATAAGTATGAACGAGTTATCTATAGTTGAATAATTTTTACGGAAACCAGCTTGGGCTTCGTCTATGATATTGCATTCATCACACCAGTTTGATAGTCTAGTAATTAAAATAGTAACGAATATTTTACATATACAATCAATAAGTGAAATACCTCTATAATTATTGGGATTAGATAGACTGCCTTTTTTGTGAATAGGCGTAATGATACTATAACACCATTCTTTCGGAACAATAGAACTATCACATATTTCGTTGAATAATTTATTTAAGTACGGTAGTGTATCATTTAGCGTATGTTTATACATTTCAGCACAAATTCCGTCAGGACCAGGCGACTTTTGATTTTTTAAAGAGTTTACGCTACGGATGATTTCATCGTCAGTAATTTGTACATTAAGGTCATCACAATTATTATTTAGTACAAGATTCTGTAAAATGTTTTCATTGAAGTTTTCGCTCTCTTTTTTTTTCTAAATTTAACAGATTTTTGTTTAGGGTCTTTTCTGTTATTTATTAGATCATTTCTCTTCTTTCTCTGGTAATTCAACTTCTTACCTTTACATAATGATTTGAATCTATTTTTACAAGTTTTATATGTTTGTAAGTCATTTCTATTATTTGAGAGCCTAAATGTACATAAAGTTAACATTTTGTTACGTTTCGCTGCATTACAGTCATTGTCCCACCATTTAGGATTGCTACTGTTACGACTTTTGACACTGGTGCAGATCATGTTGTCTGCAGAATTACGTAAAACATGTATAAAATCGCTTAGTAAAGGTAAAGCACTACTTCCATGTGCAATTGCTATTTGTTCATTGAACAAACCAAAGTTAAGACTAAACTTTTGTAGGAAATCATTTTGAAAGATGTCATTCCATCTATATTTTTCCCACCTACTTAAATCAGTATTGGGTATAGTCTCGTGATCCGATGAGATGGCTTTAGATATAAAATTAAGTGTACAGTGAAGAGGAAAATGCACAGATGAGTCATTATCATGCACATAAAAGTCTGTAACAAAATCGAAAATATCAGAAGAACATATCATGTAGTCGACCACACTAGCGCCATTATTAGCAGTGCATGTAAAATTTCCATCAGCATCCCCAAAAAGTCTACCATTTAGAGTATGGACATTATAAGCACAACATAAATCAATCAATGATAAGCCAAAACGATTGTACGCTAGATCCTTAGACTTGCGTGGTAAGGAAAAGTCATCAGCGGGATATGCTGCATTGTCCCCAATGATAAAAGAAACGTCATCTTGATTAATGTAGTCTTGGAAATCTTTCATTCTGGCAATTAAATCTCCCGCCAAAAATAGGTTAACATTCGGGTACGCCGATACAATTATACTCAAGTAATCATTTAGCAACTCAATGCCATTTTCATTGCGATTCTGGTATATTGTTGAGAATTCTGGTGAAACATATGCAAAAACAAATATGATATCACAATAAGTACAGTTTATGTTAGCTAGACTAAAATATAAAACGATACAGTTTTCAAATTTTTCAAATATGCGCTTAATAATATTAGATTCTGTTAAAGATTTATTTACAAAAACACTCACACCTCCAGAACCCCTTATTGCAGACTTCTTCTTTATTCGCATATAGTCATACTTTGTAAGACCTGGAAGTACACTAGTGAATTGATCAGCGGCGTACCCCCAGGTTTCACAAAATCCGATGATGTCATAAGCTGAGCACATTTTTTGAAAATTGGAGTCATCCGTATACTTAGCTATACCCTCGATGTTCCAGGAACAAACGCTAAGTGACAAAATATCTTCTTTAACTGAAGAGTCTAGTAAAGAAGCTCTCGATTCGGTGCACATAGTCTGATCATTTCTATAAATTGGTAGATCTAGGCCTCGACCGAATTCCTATTCCCCCTGTGTCTGTCCTGTGCGTCCTTTATAACCGTACATAGGTTCTAGGCGTTGGGTCTCAGCATTGAAAACAAAAGTCTTTTTATCAACCACTAACTTATCGTAACGGAAATAAGCGTGTTTACCGGAGTCAAAAGCTTCTTTTAGAAAGGGTTGTAGTAAGGACCTCGTTTTTCTGACATATTCCGGAAAATCTTCACTTATTTGTACTTTCATAGCCGTTTGCCCATTGTGTGTGACTGACTGTCTTTGATGTTCCCGATCTTTCTTAGAGTTTACGCATCTGCAGCAGACGAATTTTGAAAACATTGTGACAAAAGGAGAAATTAAGCAATGTATTATAGATGAGTTTAAAACAGTGGCATTGCTGAAAACCACAATTGATCTTTGTTTACAATTGTTTTCAATGCCATCAACAGTGTGTGAAGGCATCAGATAGTTTAAAAAGGATAAACCCTTTCAAACAAACAACACATCGGCAGCATCGATTGGGGCCAGTTCACATTCCCATGTGTTTCCTAGCTTTCTCACACCAGTACTCCACACAACATTCTCCCCAAGCAACTGGCTGCTTTTCCACATAGACAGTAAGCCCATTGGTGGAAGACAAATAAAGCTTGTCACAGTGACTTTTGTCAAACGTCGAAAAGAATGTTGGCCGAGCTGGGGTTTGAACTCACATCCCCTTGATTGACAGCTCGCTTCGCTACCGACTGAGCTACCGCGACTCGGCAGCATATAATTTAGAAACAATTCAGGCAAAACTATGGAAACTCTTCATATATATAGATATAATTATTAGATAGAGCTGAAAACATTTGGAAGAAAGGACAAATTTCTCACCATGATATGCGTCGGCATGTGCGAGAGAGTTAATTTGTAAAATGTTGTTCATCTATATGGGAGAGGGTTAACGTATACCTGATCTACTGTTCATCACTATGAGAGAGGGTAGACGTATACCCGATCTACTGTTCATCTCTATGGGAGAGGGTTAACGTATACCTGATCTACTGTTCATCTCTATGGGAGAGGGTAACCGTATACCTGATCTACTGTTTATCTCTATGGGAGAGGGTAAACGTATACCTGATCTACTGTTTATCTCTATGGGAGAGGGTAAACGTATACCTGATCTACTGTTTATCTCTATGGGAGAGGGTAAACGTATACATGATCTACTATTTATCTCTATGGGAGAGGGTAAACGTATACCTGATCTACTGTTTATCTCTATGGGAGAGGGTAAACGTATACCTGATCTACTGTTCATCTCTATGGGAGAGGGTAAACGTATACATGATCTACTATTTATCTCTATGGGAGAGGGTAAACGTATACCTGATCTACTGTTTATCTCTATGGGAGAGGGTAAACGTATACCTGATCTACTGTTCATCTCTATGGGAAAGGGTTAACGTATACATGATCTACTGTTCGTCTCTATGGGAGAGGGTAAACGTATTACCTGATATACTGTTTATCTCTATGGGAGAGGGTAAACGTATACATGATCTAGTGTTTATCTCTGTATATCTGATATACTGTTTATCTCTATGGGAGAGGGTAAACGTATACCTGATCTACTGTTCATCTCTATGGGAGAGGGTAAACGTATACATGATCTACTGTTCATCTCTATGGGAGAGGGTAAACGTATACCTGATCTACTGTTCATCTCTATGGGAGAGGGTAAACGTATACATGATCTACTGTTCATCTCTATGGGAGAGGGTAAACGTATTACCTGATCTACTGTTTATCTCTATGGCAGAGGGTAAACGTATACCTGATCTACTGTTCATCTCTATGGGAGAGGGTAAACGTATCCATGATCTACTGTTCATCTCTATGGGAGAGGGTAAACGTATTACCTGATATACTGTTTATCTCTATGGGAGAGGGTAAACGTATACATGATCTAGTGTCTATCTCTGTATATCTGATATACTGTTTATCTCTATGGGAGAGGGTAAACGTATACCTGATCTACTGTTCATCTCTATTGGAGAGGGTAAACGTATACCTGATCTAGTGTTCATCTCTATGGGAGAGGGTAAACGTATACCTGATCTAGTGTTTATCTCTATGGGAGAGGGTAATCGTATACCTGATCTACTGTTTATCTATATGGGAGAGGGTAAACGTGTACCTGATCTACTGTTTATCTCTATGGGAGAGAGTAAACGTGTACCTGATCTAGTGTTTATCTCTATGGGAGAGGGTAAACGTATACCTGATCTACTGTTTATCTCTATGGAAGAGGGTAAACGTATACCTGATCTACTGTTTATCTCTATGGGAGAGGGTAAACGTATACCTGATCTACTGTTTATCTCTATGGGAGAGGGTAAACGTATACCTGATCTACTGTTTATCTCTATGGGAGAAGGTAAACGTGTACCTGATCTACTGTTTATCTCTATGGGAGAAGGTAAACGTATACCTGATCTACTGTTTATCTCTATGGGAGAGGGTTAACGTATACCTGATCTACTGTTTATCTCTATGGGAGAGGGTAAACGTGTACCTGATCTACTGTTTATCTCTATGGGAGAGGGTTATCGTATACCTCATCTACTGTTTATCTCTATGGGAGAGGGTTATCGTATACCTGATCTACTGTTTATCGCTATGGGAGAGGGTAAACGTATACCTGCTCTACTGTTAATCTCTATGGGAGAGGGTTATCGTATACCTGATCTACTGTTTATCGCTATGGGAGAGGGTTAACGTATACCTGATCTATTGTTTATCTATATGGGAGAGGGTTATCGTATACCTGATCTACTGTTTATCTCTATGGGAGAGGGTTATCGTATACCTGATATACTGTTTATCTCTATGGGAGAGGGTTATCGTATACTTGATCTATTGTTTATCTATATGGGAGAGGGTAAACGTATACCTGATATACTGTTTATCTCTATGGGAGAGGGTAAACGTATACCTGGTCTAGTGTTTATCTCTGTATATCTGATCTACTGTTTATCTCTATGGGAGAGGGTAAACGTATACCTGTTATATTGTTCTCTATGGGAGAGGGTTAACGTATACCTGATCTACTGTTTGTCTCTATGGGAGAGGGTAAACGTATACCTGGTCTACTGTTTATCTCTATGGGAGAGGGTAAACGTATACCTGATCTACTGTTTATCTCTATGGGAGAGGGTAAACGTATACCTGGTCTACTGTTTATCTCTATGGGAGAGGGTAAACGTGTACATGATCTACTGTTCGTCTCTATAGGAGAGGGTTAACGTATACCTGTTATATTGTTCTCTATGGGAGAGGGTAAACGTATACCTGTTATATTGTTCTCTATGGGAGAGGGTTAACGTATACCTGATCTACTGTTCATCTATATGGGAGAGGGTAAACGTATACCTGTTATATTGTTCTCTATAGGAGAGGGTAAACGTATACCTGATCTACTGTTTATCTCTATGGGAGAGGGTTAACGTATACCTGATCTACTGTTCATCTCAATGGGAGAGGGTAAACGTATACATGATCTACTGTTTTTCTCTATGAGAGAGGGTAAACGTATACCTGTTATATTGTTCTCTATGGGAGAGGGTTAACGTATACCTGATCTACTGTTCATCTATATGGGAGAGAGTAAACGTATACCTGATCTACTGTTCATCTCTATGGGAGAGGGTAAACGTATACATGATCTACTGTTCATCTCTATGGGAGAGGGTAAACGTATACCTGATCTACTGTTCATCTCTATGGGAGAGGGTAAACGTATACATGATCTACTGTTCATCTCTATGGGAGAGGGTAAACGTATTACCTGATCTACTGTTTATCTCTATGGCAGAGGGTAAACGTATACCTGATCTACTGTTCATCTCTATGGGAGAGGGTAAACGTATCCATGATCTACTGTTCATCTCTATGGGAGAGGGTAAACGTATTACCTGATATACTGTTTATCTCTATGGGAGAGGGTAAACGTATACATGATCTAGTGTCTATCTCTGTATATCTGATATACTGTTTATCTCTATGGGAGAGGGTAAACGTATACCTGATCTACTGTTCATCTCTATTGGAGAGGGTAAACGTATACCTGATCTAGTGTTCATCTCTATGGGAGAGGGTAAACGTATACCTGATCTAGTGTTTATCTCTATGGGAGAGGGTAATCGTATACCTGATCTACTGTTTATCTATATGGGAGAGGGTAAACGTGTACCTGATCTACTGTTTATCTCTATGGGAGAGAGTAAACGTGTACCTGATCTAGTGTTTATCTCTATGGGAGAGGGTAAACGTATACCTGATCTACTGTTTATCTCTATGGAAGAGGGTAAACGTATACCTGATCTACTGTTTATCTCTATGGGAGAGGGTAAACGTATACCTGATCTACTGTTTATCTCTATGGGAGAGGGTAAACGTATACCTGATCTACTGTTTATCTCTATGGGAGAAGGTAAACGTGTACCTGATCTACTGTTTATCTCTATGGGAGAAGGTAAACGTATACCTGATCTACTGTTTATCTCTATGGGAGAGGGTTAACGTATACCTGATCTACTGTTTATCTCTATGGGAGAGGGTAAACGTGTACCTGATCTACTGTTTATCTCTATGGGAGAGGGTTATCGTATACCTCATCTACTGTTTATCTCTATGGGAGAGGGTTATCGTATACCTGATCTACTGTTTATCGCTATGGGAGAGGGTAAACGTATACCTGCTCTACTGTTTATCTCTATGGGAGAGGGTTATCGTATACCTGATCTACTGTTTATCGCTATGGGAGAGGGTTAACGTATACCTGATCTATTGTTTATCTATATGGGAGAGGGTTATCGTATACCTGATCTACTGTTTATCTCTATGGGAGAGGGTTATCGTATACCTGATATACTGTTTATCTCTATGGGAGAGGGTTATCGTATACTTGATCTATTGTTTATCTATATGGGAGAGGGTAAACGTATACCTGATATACTGTTTATCTCTATGGGAGAGGGTAAACGTATACCTGGTCTAGTGTTTATCTCTGTATATCTGATCTACTGTTTATCTCTATGGGAGAGGGTAAACGTATACCTGTTATATTGTTCTCTATGGGAGAGGGTTAACGTATACCTGATCTACTGTTTGTCTCTATGGGAGAGGGTAAACGTATACCTGGTCTACTGTTTATCTCTATGGGAGAGGGTAAACGTATACCTGATCTACTGTTTATCTCTATGGGAGAGGGTAAACGTATACCTGGTCTACTGTTTATCTCTATGGGAGAGGGTAAACGTGTACATGATCTACTGTTCGTCTCTATAGGAGAGGGTTAACGTATACCTGTTATATTGTTCTCTATGGGAGAGGGTAAACGTATACCTGTTATATTGTTCTCTATGGGAGAGGGTTAACGTATACCTGATCTACTGTTCATCTATATGGGAGAGGGTAAACGTATACCTGTTATATTGTTCTCTATAGGAGAGGGTAAACGTATACCTGATCTACTGTTTATCTCTATGGGAGAGGGTTAACGTATACCTGATCTACTGTTCATCTCAATGGGAGAGGGTAAACGTATACATGATCTACTGTTTTTCTCTATGAGAGAGGGTAAACGTATACCTGTTATATTGTTCTCTATGGGAGAGGGTTAACGTATACCTGATCTACTGTTCATCTATATGGGAGAGAGTAAACGTATACATGATCTACTGTTTTTCTCTATGAGAGAGGGTAAACGTATACCTGTTATATTGTTCTCTACAGGAAAGGGTAAACGTATACCTGATCTACTGTTTATCTCTATGGGAGAGGGTAAACGTATACCTGATCTGCTGTTTTTCTCTATGAGAGAGGGTAAACGTATACCTGTTATATTGTTCTCTATAGGAGAGGGTAAACGTATACCTGATCTACTGTTTATCTCTATGGGAGAGGGTTAACGTATACCTGATCTACTGTTCGTCTCTATGGGAGAGGGTAAACGTATACCTGATCTACTGTTTTTCTCTATGAGAGAGGGTAAACGTATACCTGTTATATTGTTCTCTATGGGAGAGGGTTAACGTATACCTGATCTACTGTTCGTCTCTATAGGAGAGGGTAAACGTATACATGATCTACTGTTTTTCTCTATGAGAGAGGGTAAACGTATACCTGTTATATTGTTCTCTATGTGAGAGGGTTAACGTATACCTGATCTACTGTTCATCTATATGGGAGAGGATAAACGTATACCTGATCTGCTGTTTTTCTCTATAGGAGAGGATAAACGTATACCTGATCTGCTATTTTTCTCTATGGGAGAGGGTAAACGTATACCCGATCTACTGTTTTACAATCAGAATGCTGTACTTCTGAACAGATGCCATACCTTCATTAACATCTCTAATTGCATTCTTGGCGTCGGAATTTAAAATCATTTCTTGTGGTAGATAGGGCATCGATAAGCCGTGTGCATTTGACAGCTCCACTTCACAATTTCATTCCAAAGATATCCATATTGGTATCAGCACCGCTCCATATGTGAGCCAATAGAGATGACACAAGGTCACTCTTAATGAAGTTAACAATTTCAGCTTCACTTTCTGGAAGTGTTGCGCGACCTTTAGGAATACTTCCTTGAAATCCCAACTCGCACAGGCTCTGTATGCATTCTAGTAACGTATTGTCTCTAGCGTATCCTGCAATCTTTGCCTCAATAAGTTTACAGTGATGTATGTATGAAGTACTGACCAGCAACAATTTAAAACTTTATCCTATGAATAAAGGTACCCGATTCTCATTGCTGCACCTTTAAGTCAGCAAGCCCTGCTGCAATTCCTTGTTGAAGTAATGTTAAAACTTTGCAGGATACTTTTAGTCATGGAAATGTAAACATTGAAGCCATTGTCTCGCTGCTCTAAGTCTGTATATCCATCCAAGTACCATTTTAGAATCAAATCAAACACGGAGAGAAGGAAATCATTGTTCTGGTCCCTGGCTTTGAAGAAGTGCCGTTTCATGCTGTCAGGATGGGATGAAGGCATGATCCCTTTTAGTATGGCATCCATATTCTCCTCCTCGTGACCTTCTTAAATTCTTTACAAGAGGATCATGCCTCGAACGCTCACCTGATCAATTCAAGGTGATTTGTCAAGCCAGCCAAAATAACTCTGTTTACGGTCAGGTAAGCGTAACCAATAGGCCCAGTATAGATCTACTAACACAAGGCGAAATAACCCATCACTTTGTTGACTGTCTTTTGTCAAATTAATATGAAGTGCGGTAACTGACCCAACAAAATGTTTATGTACCCATGCTTTTGAACAATCAACATGGCTTGAAGAAATCTAATAGAGGTGTAACGTAATTGACTATTTTAGATTTGTTAATGTTCTAAGCTTTGTATTAGTATACTTTGTAAATGCTGTAAGCATCATCACTGAATAAACATGGCGGCCTCCACAACGCAGTTTGTTATTACATGGTGTCAGTAAATCGTGAATCATCCACGTCCGCAGCTGAAATTAAACGCTGAATTTAGGTGAATCATGGCGACTAACATTCAGTTCGATCATCCAAGGATGGATTGGGTGCGAGAGACCTATACAGCAAGTATCATCGATTCAAACAGCACGTAGAATTTACGTGCCAGGGCCCGCTCGCCGGAACGGATAAGAAGGTTCTTGCCGGCTGGATGGGAATGTGGCTTGGCCAAGAGGGTAGGGAAGTCTTCAAGACTCTACAATGGGCCGATGATGAGAAGGAAGATCATGACAAAATCTTACAGAAGTTCCAAGACTACGTAAGTCCACAAAAGAACAAACGAGTTGCACGATTCAAGGCGCAACAACGGAAGCAAAAAGAAGGTGAAACATTTGATTTTTTCATTAAAAACTTAAAATTGCTCGTTATGGATTGCGAATATACAGATTCAAACGATATCTTAATCGACCTGATCATTAATGGTATAAGGCAACCCAAAGTTCAAGAGAGAATGCTGAACAAAGGGAAAGACCTGACTTTAAATGGTGCAATTGAAATCTGACAACAATTTGAACTTGCCCAATCACAATTAAAAGTCATGCGTGGTGAAGAAATCCTGCAGATTAAATCAAAGAAATCCTTCGACCAATAATCAAAGCCAACATTTAAGAAACCTTGGACCAAAGAAAAAACACAACAAAAAACCAACTGCACTAAGTGCGGCAGGCTACATGAGGCAGGTAATTGTCCTGCAAAGGGAACCAAATGCAGCTACTGTCATTTAAATGACCACTGGACTAAAGTGTGTCGAAAAAGACTAAACTCTGTAAACAAAAAAAAAGTGTATACTCTACAGGATAATGATGACATGTTGCATATCGACATATGCACTGACGTATGTACCACCTTAGACTGTGACAAATGGGACACAGAACTTGTGATTGAAGGGAAAGCCACACATGTTAAGATAGACACTGGTGCTAAATGTAACATTATAACTAAAAGTGCACTCAATGACCTACCAAGAAAACCAAAGCTCGGTAAATCAGCGAGGACATTGAAATCATTTACTAACCATATAATTCGACCAGTTGGAACCGTCAACTTGCAAGTTAGTCACAAGGGAGACAAGCACCAGATACAATTTGAAGTCGTTGACATTAAAAATGAAAATATTCTCAGTGGGAATACAGCTGAACAAATAGGCATGATACAACGTATTCTGGGAATACTACAGAACCAGATCCCAGAACCTGATCATGAACTATTCCGTGAGTTTCCAGAACTTGTGAAGACAACCGGTACTCTACCAGGGGAGTACAGTATCGAGATAGACGAATCAATCCCAGAAGTTGTGCACCCGGTGCGCAAACTTCCGGCCGCGATTAAACCGAAAGCCATAGAGGCACTACGCGAAATGGAGGAAAATGAGTATGTCACGCGAGTGGACGAGCCCACAGAATGGGTAAGCTCGATGGTAGTCTCGCTCAGGAAGGACAACATTAGGATTTGCTTAGATCCTAAAGATCTAAATAAAGCGGTAAAACGCGCTCATCACCCGATGAAAACGGTCGAGGAAGTAGTACAAAACATTCCTGGCGCGAAAGTGTTTTCGGTGCTCGACGCGAAATCCGGCTTTCTTCAAATCAAGCTCGATAAGAAGTCCTCTTACTTGACGACTTTCAACACGCCCATAGCCAGACTTAGATGGTTACGCTTGCCATTCGGAATAAAATCCGCGCCGGAAATCTATCAGAAAGTAATGGACAATATGATTTCCGGAATCGATGGAGCTGTCGCGATTATAGATGACATACTCATATCAGGGAAAGATGTCGCAGAACATGATCGTATACTTAAGGAAGTAGTGTCTAGAGCAACGAGCTAGAACCTAAAGCTCAACTTCAATAAATGCTTGATTCGACAACCGTCAGTTCCATACATGGGTCATCTTGTGACGAAACATGGGCTGAGGGCAGATTCAGGCAAAGTGTCCGCTATCGTCAATATGCCCGCGCCGACTGACAAAGAAGTAGTCTGAAGACTTCTCGGTCTAGTACAGTACCTCGCAAAGTTCATACCGAACATGAGTGAAATTGACGCGCCAATATGAACGCTACTCAAAAGTGACATTGAGTTCGAATGGGGACACTCAGGAAAAGAGCTTCGAAAAGCTCAAAGAGCTTTGCAGCTCACCACCGGTATTGTCGTACTATGACGTTAACAAAGAAGTACAAAGCGATTCCAGCAAAATCATTTTGAGCCGTCATTATGCAAGGCGACAATGTTATCGCGTACGCGTCGCGCGCTCTAGAGAACAGTTGTTTGCCAAACCACTTCTCGCGGCACCTATGCGTATTCAAAAAATGATGCTACGCTTAGTGGTAATCAGCAATTGTTCAGTGTGCGCAGAACATCAAAACCAGTAACCGGTAGAACCACTAAAACCAACGCCAACACCTGATCTACCATATGACATGGACGTTTGTGACGTTTTTCAGTTTCAATCAGAGAAATATTTAGTAATTGTGGACTATTACTCCAAGTACATTGACACGGACAAGCTAGGATCCGAGACAACGTCAGCTATTACCAGTGTACTCTTGAAAGTGTTCAGTTCACATGGTATTCCGAGCACCCTCAGATCCGACAATGGACCACAATTTAGTTCATCAAAGTTTAAGAGTTTAAGACTTTCTGTGAGGAACATGGAATCATTCATCAAACTTCCATCCCGCACTTTCAAAGCTCGAACGGGGAAGCTGAACGAGCTGTACAGACTATTAAACGATTGTGGAGCAAGTCTCAGAACAAAAACTTGGCTCTGTTGGACTACAGGACAACCCCTATGGATGGAGTGAATCTATCGCCGGCACAGCTTTTTATGGGAAGGAGGCCCAGAAACTTGCTTCCTGCCTCCAAAGAAGTACTTAAACCTAACTCAGTTGATCACAAAGCAGTCAAAACGCACTTTGACCACCAACAACAACGTCAAAAACTGTATTACGATCAGCAAAAGACCTCGTGCCTCTCTATGAAGGACAAAATGTGAGGATAAGTACAAACTCACAAAATACAGCATGGAAACCCGATGTAGTAGTTAAAAAACACAAGCCTAGGTCGTACGTTGTGCAGAGTGAGAACCGTCTGTACCGACGCAACCGCAAATACCTACGTATGGCTACCGAAGGAGCAAACGACACGGCACAATCGACCGGACCAGACGACATCCCTACGCAGACAACCGTGGAGATACCATCGCCTGCTCTGGACAGCCCCGCGCCAAAACCCAAAGTGCCAGACAAACAAACGTGTACTGGTGACTACCAGAGCCGCTCTGGCAGTCAGTGTTAATGGGCATAATACTCCCCAGTGTGACACACATTTAGATTTACTTTAATTGAAGCCAAGAAAAACACTTAAACAAAAAAATACTTATTATACATTTAATTGTATTAGATCAAGTCAGATAACAAGATTATACAATTGGAACATTTAATGTAAGAGTTATTCCTCTTTGACTAAGCCTAGAGATCCAATTGACATCTGCTTTTATATTTGTGTATCATCATTTATAACACACGAGACATTTAATAGCTTTAGTTAAACCAACCTATTTGTTAAGTTGCATCTAGTCAATTAACTTTGTTAAATACATTCATTTATAAATCATCTAGTCAGTAGATCTAGTCTTACATAATACTGCTTATAACCAGTTTCTAAGTTTCTCATTTGTGAAGAAAGAGGGATGTAACGTAATTGACTATTTTAGATTTGTTAATGTTCTAAGCTTTGTATTAATATACTTTGTAAATGCTGTAAGCATCATCACTGAATAAACATGGCTGCCTCCACACAACGCAGTTTGTTATTACAAGAGGGTTACCCAATGAACATTTTTACAAAATATTTGAAAATGAGCCAGATACTTTCTAGGTTTTCAATATAGCCTCCCCCGGCGGCCAGATTTTGTGACTAATCAACATGACTTGAAGGAATCCGAGAGGGTAACCCATGGAACATTTCTACAAAATTATTTGCAAACCAAAATTCTGCATAGATCTCAAAATATTGAAGCAATTTTGGTAAAAATTTAGAGGATGCTTGCTGTGAAGCTTCAGCTAAATTGATCAACTGGTAACAGAGAAGTCTGATCTGATTCACAGTGAACATTGTTCGACTAGGACTATTACTCGTAGAAGGTTTCAAGTCTAAACTTTAGTAACGCAGTATTCATCTTGATCCTTTGATCCATGGATGTGCTTACAGGTGTAATATAATTATATATACGTAAATGTTGATTTTCCTACAAATATCGTCCAATTGGACAGTAAAATGTGTGACAGCAGGTTCAAGTCTTTATTGGAAAGCAATTGATTGATCGATCGGTGCTTGACGCCGCTGTCAACAATTTTTCAGTTATATCACGGCACTTCCTGTGTGAGTTTTCATTACTACTTGTCCATTTATCCCGACAACAGCCAGTCTGTCGCAACCCTGAGCGCCAAGGAGGGCAGCCATTACTACCACTTTTAAAGTCTTTGGTGTGACCTCCCACACCCAAGGCGGACGCTCTACCACTACAACACCGAGGCAGTTATTGTCAAGTAAAGTAACTCATGAACAAGAGATGATTTTAAATGTTCATGAAGTGGCCACCATCAAGTAAATTCTTACTGAACTAATTAAATTATTCCCACAAGCCATAGTTATTTGAGGTATCTGCACCAGATGAATTTTGAAAACATTTTTGCAAACTGAGAAATTTAATCATGAATGTGAACAATTTCCTTTAGCACAGGTTTGTTCAACTCTAATAGAGTCTATGCACAAACAGGAGCTGTTTTTCAAACATTATGATTCCCCGAACGTCACATTGTAAGGAACATGTTGAAGGTCACTGTGAACTTGACCTTTGAATGGATGACCTTAAAATCAATAGGGGTCAGTAGTGGTCATGCCCAACATAATTAAACATTTATTTCCATATTTTTACCTGGATATATTTCGAAGTTGCAGATTTGCCACTGAGTAAATCTGTATTGCTTACAATGGCCCAACTTTACTTTGACTTTTTGGTAACATATCTAGTAGGTCAAATAATTGACAGAACCATCACATCTTTATTGGCAATCAAAGTTTATAATGAATAAGAGATAATTAACATTAATGACCATCTTCAATACATTTTTTTTTAATTAAATCTCATGATCCCATCATCACAGAATATTACAATGTGAATCATTACAAGCAACATCAAAGTGTTCTATTCCCTTAAACAGACGACTGCATACAGAAAACAAGTTTAACAAGAGCTGTCGGAGGACAGCGTGCTCGACTATATGCCGCTTATTCACATAGAGCACTATTTCATTATATTGCACTTAAGTACTATTAAATCATATTATATACTCTATATGTAAAAGCAACTGAATAGATACATACATTTAAATATATATAATTTAAAAATCAAATTTCCTAAGTCAATCAAGGGCCATTACTCCATATTTAGGATACAATGGAGTTATCTAACCTAAGTGTACGATGGTACTTAACACATGTGTGAAGTATGAAGTGATTTGAATGATGTAACTTTTACGTTGAGCTAAACGCAAATGTTAAAACTGACCTAGTCCAAAATTAGCAGAATCTTAAAAAAAGGTTTTCCAAATGTTTGACACAATGCAAAACCCGTTTGATATGTTGAAGAATTATATTTGATAAATGAATGATCACAATTAGAAAGAAATGTAACCAAAAATTATGTATTTATCTAAAATTCTAGAAATCAAACAAAAATCATGTTTTTTACCACCTAAAAGTCACACTCGGCATCTTCAACATACAATGTGAAGAAAGGTAGTATATGTCCTTATATTCCAAATATGAAAGCCCTAGCACAAATTCTTAATGAGACAAGCAAATTCAGAGAATTATGGTCCCCCGCTTTGGGGGTTTTATTGGTTGGGTTGCAACGCTTCCTGGCATATTGTAACTGTCTTTTCTGTCTAGAGAAGGCTTTATTGTTTATAGTAATATGTCAGTTGTATTTGTGAAGTCTAAACAGATTGACCTCATCAAATTATATGGAAAATTAAATCATCCAAAAAGCGGTTGCAGAGAGATAGCCCGGAAATGAATTAAGTCATACATAGCCGGATGGTGGGGTAAAACTCCGTGAAAAATCATCCAACCGGAACGCAAACACGATATGCGCATCTACACTTGGTGGTGATCCTTCCTATAAAGTTTCATCAAATTCCAAAAAGCGGTTGCAGAGAAATAGCCCGGAAAAATGAATTTAGTCATACATAGCCGGATGGTGGGGTAAAGGGCCATAACTCCGTGAAAAATCATCCAACCGGAACGCAAACACGATATGCGCATCTACACTTGGTGGTGATCCTTCCTATGAAGTTTCATAAAATTCCAAAAAGCGGTTGCAGAGAAATAGCCCGGAAATGAATTTAGTCATACATAGCCTGATGGTGGAGTAAAGGGCCATAACTCCGTGAAAAATAATCCAACCGGAACGCAAACACGATATGCGCATCTACACTTGGTGGTGATCCTTCCTATGAAGTTTCATAAAATTCCAAAAAGCGGTTGCAGAGAAATAGCCCGGAAATGAATTTAGTCATACATAGCCTGATGGTGGGGTAAAGGGCCATAACTCCGTGCAAAATAATCCAACCGGAACGCAAACACGATATGCGCATCTACACTTGGTGGTGATCCTTCCTATGAAGTTTCATCAAATTCCAAAAAGTGGTTGCAGAGAAATAGCCCGGAAATGAATTTAGTCATACATAGGTGTAAAGGGCCATAACTCCGTGAAAAATAATCCAACCGGAACGCAAACACGATATGCGCATCTACACTTGGTGGTGATCCTTCCTATGAAGTTTCATCAAATTCGAAAAAGCGGTTGCAGAGAAATAGCCCGGAAACGAAAGTGTGACAGCGTGACGGACTGACGAATGAGAAATAATAGTCCCCGCGCTTTCGCGAAAGCGGGGGACAAAAAATTAACAAGAGGCCCATGAAGGCCTATGCTCTACTGGTATGGTTCTTTGGTCATTTTCAATCCAGAGCATGTATGTATGGTGAAGATCGGATAGTAAATGGAGGCTCTTTTGTGTTCACAAGCTGTATTATAGCAATTTTTACAATTTCATGGGCCATAATCCAGTCTTGCATTGGCAGATCTGGCTGGATTACCAAGCTCTAATCAATATTTAACTACTATCTAAGTTTGGTGAAGATCAGATAGTAAATAGAGCCTCTATTGTGTTCACATGCTCAATTATAGCAATTTGGACAATTTCAAGGGCCATAATCCAGTCTTGCATGGGCGGATCTGGCTGGTTTACGAAACAAAGGAACCGAGCTCTCATGGATATCTAACTATTGTATAAGTTTGGTTGAGATACAATCAAAAGTGAAGACTGTATTGTGTTAACAAGCTCTTTTATAGCAATTTTGACCATTTCAAGGGCCATAATCAAGTCATGCATGGGCGGATCTGGCTGGTTTTCGAAAGGAACCGAGCTCTCATGGATATCTAACTACTGTATAAGTTTGGTTGAGATACAATCAAAAGTGAAGACTGTATTGTGTTAACAAGCTCTTTTATAGCAATTTTGACCATTTCAAGGGCCATAATCAAGTCATGCATGGGCGGATCTGGCTGGTTTACGAAACAAAGGAACCGAGCTCTCATGGATATCTAACTATTGTATAAGTTTGGTTGAGATACAATCAAAAGTGAAGACTGTATTGTGTTAACAAGCTCTTTTATAGCAATTTTGACCATTTCAAGGGCCATAATCAAGTCATGCATGGGCGGATCTGGCTGGTTTTCGAAAGGAACCGAGCTCTCATGGATATCTAACTACTGTATAAGTTTGGTTGAGATACAATCAAAAGTGAAGACTGTATCGTGTTAACAAGAAATTGTTTACGGACGCACGGACGAATCGCCATGACATAAGCCCTTCTGGCCTTTGGCCAGTAGAGCTAAAAAATTAAATGAAAATGTCAACTTGCCCTAAAACTTTAACCACCCAAAATCATGTCTTTTACCCCAAAAAGAAGGTCACACTCAGAATCTTCAGCGAAAGGTATTAGATGTAATTATATTCCAAATATGAAAGCCCTAGCACAAGTACTTATTCAGAAAAAGTTAAAAAAATAAAATAAAATCCTAGTTGCCCTAAAACTTTTAACCACCGAAAATCATGTTTTTCACCCCAAAAAGAAGGTCACACTCGGCATCTTCAGCATTCAATGGGAAGAAAGGTATAAGATGTAACTATATTCTAAATATTAAAGCCCTAGCACAAATTCTTATAGAGAAAAATTAAAAAATTAAATGAAAATGCCAACTTGCCCTAAAACTTTAACCATACGCCGACACGAGTAGTAAAGCTCTCATATTCTTCGAATAGTCGAGCTAACAAGAGGCCTAAATCGATCACCTGCATGATAGTATATTAGAAGCTAATATTTTACTGCAAATATCTGGGAAAATTTGATCAGGAGTGCAAATGAAACAAGAGGGCCATGATGGCCCTGGATCGCTCACCTTAATTATACAATGTACTGCAATGCAAAACACATCAAGACAATTATTCTGAATGCAACCTCCACAGTGTTAACAATATTTTCCTTCATTTGGCCTAGTGATCTATATTTTTTTTATCTGATATGACCCATATTCCAAAATGGACTAGATATCATCAAGACAACATTTTGACAAAGTAGTAACTTGCTCAAAGTAAAAATGCGGCCTCCGGAGTTTGAACAATATTTTCCTTTATTGACCCATATTCGAACTTGACCTAGATATAATTCAGACAAACATTCTGACCAAATTGTGGCATCCAAAGTGTTCACAAGATTTTCCTTCAATTTGATCTAGTGACCTAGTTTTTGACCCAGCATGACCCATATTCGAACTTGGCCTACATATCATCAAGAAAAACATTCTGATAAAGTTTCATCATGCTGAAATTAAAAATGCAGTAGCCAGAGTGTTAACAAGATTACCCTTCAATTTGGCCTAGTGACCTAGTTTTTAACCCGGCATGACCCATATCCGAACTTGGCCTAGATATCATTTAGACAAACATTCTGACCAAATTTCAAGCTGCTGCATGAAGCAAAAAATGCGGCATTCAAAGTATTAACAAGATTTTCCTTCAATTTGACCTAGTGACCTAGTTTTTGACCTGGCATGACCCATATTCAAACTTGGCCTAAATATCATTCAGCTCAACATTCTGACCAAATGTCAAGCCGCTGAAGCAAAACATGCGGCTTCTACAGAGTTAACAAGATTTTCCCTCAATTTGGCCTTGTGACCTAGTTTCTCATCCAATATGACCCATATTTGAACTTGACCTAGATATCTTTAAGACAAACATTCTGACAAAAGCTGCTGAAGCAAAATGCGGCATCCAAAGTGTTAACAAGATTTTCCTTCAATTTGACCTAGTGACCTTGGTTTTTGACCCGGCATAACCCATATTCGAACTTGACCTAGATATTTTTAAGACAAACATTGTGACAAAATTTCAAACTGCTTAAGCAAAAATTGCGGCCTCTGGAGTGTTAACAAGATTTTCCTTCAATTTGACCTAGTGACCTACTTTTTGACCCAACGTGACCCATGTTCGAACTTAACCTACATATCTATAAGACAAACATTCTGATAAAGTTTCAACATGCTCAAGTTGAAAATGTGGCCTCCAGAGTGTTAACAAGATTTCCCTTCAATTCGACCTAGTGACCTAGTTTTTGACCTCATATGGCCCAGTTTCGAACTTGTCCAAGATTTTATGGAGATAAACGTTCTGATAAACTTTCATGAAGATTGGATGCAAAATGTAGCCTGTAGAGTGTTAACAAGCTCAAATGTTGACGACGCACGCCGGACGGACGCCGGACAAAATGTGATCACAATAGCTCACCTTGCACTTCGTGCATAGGTGAGCTAAAAACTGCAAGGAGTGGAAACTGTTCAAGAAATAGCTTATCAGTAAAGGCCATTTGTATCTTGAAATATAACAACAACTTTAATAAGAATGGAATGATAAAGTTTTGTCATTTTAACACTTTCCTGATGCCGCCGTTTCTCAACAAAATGAATATGGCTTGAACAGTTTTGTAGAGGGTCACTCAGGAACATTTCTACTAAATTATGGAGGAAAAGGATTTTTAAAATTTGGGTATTTTCTCACTTTCTGATGCCGCAGCAACCAAAGTTCTACACAGAATGCAAGTCATTGAACAATTTTGAAAAAGGACCACCAAAGGAACATTCCTGTGATGTTTTGTGGAAATCAGTTTAGGAGGAAATAATGTTTAAAGCTAAAAGTTAATGACGGATGGACAGAGTGATCAGAATAGATCACCTTGAGACATTCACAATAAATCATCTAGACCACTTTGTTCTCAGGTGAGCTTTTAATATCAGTAAATTGAATTATTGAACACACATTGGCTCAAAATATTGACAAATACATAACAAAGAAAAAATAAACAAAAGGGCTATGTGGCCCTGTATCTCACATTTCGGAGAGTAACCTTTTTGCCAAATAATCTTGGGTCGGACAAATATTTTCATGGCAAATATTGTAAGGAGGAAGCCTCCTAAGGAAGACAGTGGTGCAATGGAAGAGCGTCGGCGTCTCATACCGAAGATACCTGGTCCGAGTCCTGTGATGAACATGAAAATAACAAAGATAAATAAGCCAGAGGACCCTGTATCGCACACCAGAGTACTTAGGACAGTAACCTTTTTGCCAAATAATTTTGGATCAAACAAAGTTTTCTAAAAATGAAAGTGAAATCAATTGGACAGCTTCAGAGAATATTGAAGTTTGGAAATGTTATCCCCCTTTCTTATGCCATCTATTGTCAATGTTTTTCAACAATTCTTTATATAGTGTTAACTTAAAAACATGAATGCCACCTCATCTTCTTTTAAAATTTAAGTTTTCTTATTTTGCCCCCTTTTTGATACCGCAGTAAGCACTTCTTTTTACAATTTTGAAAGGATCATTACTGTAAACTTTGGTTGAAATTTGCTATGGACGCTGGGTGATCATTAATGCTCTTTGTTTTCAGGTCAGCTAATATCCTACAGGCCATGGCTAATCCTGGAAGGCATACAACAAATTCAGCATTTATTTTACCTGTCAACTCTAATGCATACTTAATAAATCAGCTTATTGATTCACAAAATGTGTGATCTGAAACAACACTCACATTCCTATCACAGGATCAAAAGCTAGCGATAAGGGGAATATTTCATGCTCTTAAATTCTTCAATTATCTCTAATCCCTATGTTGTTGGTATTGAAAAGAATCATCCAATAACCAAGGCGATTCTTTTGAAAACTCATAACATAGTTTGATTTGAGTGATAAGAGTGGTAATCTGCAAAAACCAACCTTAACCATTTCCCGCCTGCAGACGCATTTTGACGCAATAGCAGCAGACGATTTATGAAAACATTGTGGCCAAAGGAGAAATTGCTCATAATGAGCAATTTCTCCTTTAGCCACAATGTTTTCAACTTTATTTAACAATAAAGCTATCTTTTATTAAGATTTTTCCGTTTTCGGTCACTCACATTCAGTCATCCGCTGCAGAATTGTTGTATAAAGAAAAGGATTAACATACTTATTACACCAGTGAAAAAAGACATGCATGTTCATCCATTGTAAGGATGCAAATGGACACTGCTTCACAGAAGTTTCTTGAAACCTTCTATGTTTTATTGGTAAACAGTGCAGTGCCAAATCACTATGTAGATGTGCTGGCTGATCTGGAGCTAGACTGGTTCCAAATGCCTTAATTCTTTCCCACTTGCGGACAACTTGAAAACACTGACAAAAAGAGAAAATTATCAATTTCTCCTTTTGCCGCAATGTTTTCAATTCTATTCCATATTATACTTTTCTTTATAGAGCTTATCCATATTTTTTCCTAGATGTATTTAAATTTGTCAACTGCAGATTTATGGTATGTGGGAAAGGGTTAAGGTAAGTTTTCACAGAGCTTCACTCAATAAAAGATACTTTTTGGGATAAAGGCCATTTTATTCCTTTCATATCAGAGAATCTTCAGTATCTGATTTTCTTTTCAATAGTAAATCTAATAAGGGTTGAGCAAAAGATTGTAGCATCATACATACAGGCAACATTGGTTTCTTTGAACACAGTTTGGTTTTGTTTTAACCCTTTCCCTCATACAACAATTCTGCAGCAGACGACTTTGAACATATTTTGTCAAATAATGGAAAATCTCTATAATAGAATGGATAACCTATGACTAAAAGTGTAAAACATTGTGACAAAAGAAGAAATTGCACGTTTTGTGCAATTTCTTCTTTTGTCACTATGTTTTCAAAAAGCCGTCTGCTGCAGAGGCGTCAGAAAGCGTCTATTTGAGGGAAAGGGTTAAGATAGTTCTGAAACATTTTTATTATGAACACAGTCTGGTTCTGTTTAATTATAATTCTGGAACATTTTTATTATGAACACAGTCTGGTTCTGTTTAATTATAATTCTGGAACATTTTTATTATGAACACAGTCTGGTTCTATTTAATTATAATTCTGGAACATTTTTATTATGAACACAGTCTGGTTCTATTTAATTATAGTTCTGGAACACTTTTATTATGAACACAGTCTGGTTCTGTTTTACAGTTCTGGAACACTTTCATTATGAACACAGTCTGGTTCTGTTTAATTATAGTTCTGCAACACTTTTATTATGAACACAGTCTGGTTCTGTTTTACAGTTCTGCAACACTTTCATTATGAACACAGTCTGGTTCTGTTTTACAGTTCTGCAACACTTTTATTATGAACACAGTCTGGTTCTGTTTTACAGTTCTGCAACACTTTCATTATGAACACAGTCTGGTTTTGTTTTACACTTCTGGAAGACTTACATTATGAACATGGTTTTGTTTTATTACAGTTCTTGAACACTTTTATTATGAACACAATAAGATAAAAGGTTAACAGCACCTAAATGATCTATGAACACAAACTGGAAATACAGTCGATCACAATAACAGACATATATATATACATGAAATTCACTTTTGCTTGCATTATTAAAACATGTAAATAAATAGTGGGGGCCAATCAGGTATAAAATCTCAACTTTATCATAACAAAAAGGTTAAGCTTGAATACTTCTTTATACTAAAATTTAATGTTCTTAGTCTGTGGTTTATTAAGAAGATAATGCTTTTGATAACGCAACCATTAATGAATTTTATCTATATTTGCAGTATTTCTACCTCTGAACTTCACATGTTATGGTTAGACATACAGCCCCCATGGGAATGCACTTAGCCTACCACAAGCTACTTCTCCAATACAAACACTTGAGATCATGCTTTGACTCACATATGTGGCATGCCTTAGGAGAATCACATTTGGCATTTATAACTGCCAGCAAATTGTACAATCCGATCCAAATGTACATTGTTGATCAGAAGTGTCTTGAAACATTCTATGACTGCAGGGTTGTCAAAATGTTGTGTTGCAACAGATTAAAGAGAAAATTAACTAAATCAGACTGGGGGTCAGGTCAAGCGCAAAGCCCTTGTAGGAGGTCCAGGGGAGCGTAACTAAGATCAAAGAGTGATTTTAACTGATAATTTTGATTGGCAATTGGTTAATTTGACAACCCTGTGACTGATTGACTAACTTTGCAGAGCCAGATCATGAGCAGATTCATCTGAATCTACACTGACCTTTGGCTGGGCTGTCATAGAGTATGGTCCATTTGTACAGAGGTCCAGATAAGGAGAGGTATACATCTCTTTCCCCCACAATATCTCCCTTATCAACCAACCTAGCCCTATGATGTGGGTACTCAAAAGAATCTCCTCATTGAGACGATTCTTTCGAGTACCCACAACATGGATTTGAGAAATTGCAAAACGACCTCTGTACATGCAAATTGATCTATTTTACAAATGTCAGAAATAAGATAAAAAAAATTGCACCATATATATAGCAAATAACAAATTTAACAAGATGTGTTTGTGAAACACAATTGCCCCTAGGCAGCAACAACGTTTTACTTAAACCCTTTCCCACACACAACAAAATCTGCAGAAGACAACTTTGCAAACATCTAGTCTTTTTGTGGGAAAGGTTTAAACTTTCGACATAGTCAGACAAGAGAACAACATGGACTATCCCAGAGCTACATTGGATCAATCTTCTTCATCACTTGCAGCATCAAACATCTGAAACAGACAAAACCATTGTACATAATACAAGAGTTGTGCGTAGGTATGTTATTCAAAGTAATTTGGAACCGGAATCAAGTAAATTTCCTCATAGGACAGTTTCGCTCAACTGAATCACACTTCCTTTTTATTTTTGCTTCATTCTGCAGCAATATTTGTACTTGCAGTATTCCACTGATGTTATCCAAAATATATACAAGTTCTTACACAACTAGAATTAGACAGATCCCTACAAAAGGGACGTTGTTCATCTTCTAGAATATAAATTAAACTTCCTTTGTTGTTGGTACTCAAATTGAGTAGTCAAATAATCATCTGAGCCAGAAACTTGTATTGAGTACTCATTTCATAGCATGACGAGATTTAGACGCTTTTGACGCCTCTGCAGCAGACGGCTTTTTTAAAACATATAGACAAAAGAAATTGCTCAAACGAGCAATTTCTCCTTTTGCCACAATATTTTCCACTTTTAGTCACAGGTTATCCATTCAATTATAGAGATTTTCCATCTTTTGACAAAATATGTTCGAAGATGTCTACTTCAGGATTGTTGTATATGGGAAAGGGTTAAGGGTCATTTTTTGTGTACTTAAACTTATATGATACACAAACCCTATGTTGTGTGTACACAAAAGAATCGTCTAACTCAAGACGATTCTTTTGAGTACCTAAAGCATAGTGTTTGATAGAGCTATAAGAGAGATATTGTGGACAAATTACTAGTTTACTACCCATGTTCTATCCCTCCGGACCATATATTTCCAACAATCTTATCTAATTTTCTGTTTGATCTGATAAAATTTAGTCTAAAAATAATTCCCACTTGCAGACAACTTTTGAAATTTCTCCTTTTGCAAGAATGTTTTCAATTCTATTCTATGATTAAACTTTCATCTATGGAGATTTTAGACATTTTTGCCTATGTGTTTTCAAGTTTTCTGCTGCAGAATGTATGTGGGAAAGGGTAAAAGCAAAGTATGGAACCTGATCATAACCATAACTCACCCCTAACAGATTTTTGGGTTCTATGGCCGCTTTATTAGTAGTAGTCCCTTCTTGTATTTCGGCAATAATTGGGTTGAATGTAGGGGTGACCGGCCTGTCTTCCTCTGTCCAACTCTTGTTAAAACTGTCATCAGCATGAATTGGGCTGGCTGAATGTCTTGAACTTCTACAACATTTAAGATTTCATGTACATTCATGGTATATCTAATCAATTGATTTGCTAATTTTCTGTTGATATATTCATTTTCTGTTATATCTGCCTCACATAAATTTATCTTACCCAGCAAAAAAGCATATATCTTATCTACATACACAAAAATATATCTTCAAAGTCAAGTCAAGGAATTTAGAATTCATAAACAATCTGAAACGAGAAATTAGCAAAGTACTTGACAAATGAGTCAATATTTAAACCTTTCCCACATGTAGACACATGTTTAACACATCTGCAGCAGACAACTCATGAATATAATGTGGCAAAAGGAGAAATATTCGTAACTTGAAATTTCTTCATTTGCCACAATGTTTTCATTATTTGTGAATTTCAATATTTTTGCCTAAGTCTTGTAAATGTCATATGCTACAAATAAGTTGTAAGTGAAACGAGTTAAAATGCATAAAAGTAACGTTACTATTCCTAGAGACCATTAACATATATCATTTAATTTATTTGGGTTTTACGCCGCTTTCAACAATATTTCAGTTATATCAAGGCGACAGTTCACTTATTCATGATCCCTGGGTAAACAAACCAGTACTAGGCTAGAAAATGTGCCTTGCCCAATGGCACTCCACCATGACCGTAGTGCCGCGACTGGGGATCGAACCCAGGACATCAAGAAACTTAAGTAAAATGTGACCTTTACCTTTGACCCCAAAGACTACGAGTCTGAAAATAATTTGGTCTATAGTTCTGTTTTGAACAATGTTTTCAAGGCTATACTTCCACAGTCCATAGAATGTCAAATTACCTTCATATCAGGTAAATCAATGCAATAACAAATTGTATGTATACTCACTCCCTCGAAGGTGGTCCCACAGGTGAAGAACTCATTGGAGAAGGGATGTGGCTGTAATGTCTCTGTCTTAGGGCTGGTGTAGTATATGCATTACGAACTGGCACTCTTCTGTAACACACAAAGGTAGCAAGGTTATATCTTACAAACTGGGGGGGGTGCTTCAATGTCAGAACACATTGTCACTCGATAGAGCTCAAGAAAAGGTGCATATTTCATGTTATTAACCCTTTCCCACATACAGATGCTTTCTGACCATTCTGCAGCAGAGGAGCAAAGGTCAGAATACCCTATCTTATCTAGTCTTTTAATATGATCAAATGTAGTCTGAACCCTTTCCCAGTTTCCCCTGCCAACAACATAGAACTTAATTAACTGTGTAAGTAATAAGGGAGATTGTAAGGCAAAGATCTATTTACTCTTCTTCATCTAGGCCAGTTTTCACATGGGTCGACTGCTTGTCCATACAAATACATAATTTCATGTAAAAGTTCATGTATAACAAACAAACAAAAACTTGTTAGATTGATGTCCTTGAAGCTCCTCAACCTAAAGGATAAATATCACTATAAAACCTAAGGCTATCAGAGTGAAACATGCATGGCTATATTTCCTGACAGTCGTTAATATTTCTCTAAAGACAGTTTTCACCAAATCCCTGTAACCATGCATTTATAAGGTATGACTTCATACGGACAAAAGCATAAGTATTTCCCTCTGCCTGCAGCTGACATTAACGATACATACCTTATAAAATCTTCTTGTATACTTATATCTGACGAACTATCTAATGGTGCACCAATTGAATTATTTAAGCTTATTTCATGGTCAAATATTTCATCTGAAATGACAGAAAGCAAGCAATTTAGCCATTTAACTAATGGTAATCCAGAAAACTTTTAATATCTGTGCAGCAGATGTCTTATTATAAATAAGTATGAGAAAAGGAGTAATTGCTGATTAAAACAAGAGCACCACATACAGCACAGGCGCTCGACTGATAGGGAGAAAACAGAAAAGAAAAAAAATGAGCTAAACAAAAAACCTTAACCGGATGACCACACCGCCGCCGACGCCAGGGTCATGACAATAGCTCTCGTTTTTTTCAAAAGTCGAGCTAATAAGAAATTTCTGATTGTTCAATAATATTCTAAACTCTTAAAATTGCATCCATTTTCCAGATATATCATTATATATCTTTCTTCAGATAATTTAAAAGCTAACAACTGAAAATATATAAGATAACAATAAACATCATTTGTAAAATAATTTTTCTGGGTCTAAACAATAGTTTTACACTGTCTTATGTCAGTCTAGAACATCTAACTGCAAGTTTTAAATAATGTTCAACCCAATCTTTTGATTAAACTGGCTACAATCAGATTGTTGGAAAAATGTACGTCTTGTGCTCATTGATCTTCGGAAAGGTAATGGCCAGACTTCACATTAACTAGTTACCCGATATATTTTACGTTGTCAGCTGATTATGGTGACTGAAGTCATCCATATCAGGTAAAGGGATAATAAAAATGCACCCAGACCTTTTCACTGAGAACCAATCAAATCACTCAATGTTTAAGGCCACATTCTTACCATCAGAGGTACTTTGATCCAAACCAGACATGGAAAAGCCCGAGCCACTGGACTGAGTTGACCTCGTTCGTCTTCTATTGTACAGATTCGTTATTGGCGATGTAATCATTGTTAACATCATTAAAATCATCTGCCAAAATTTGTATAATGAACCTTTCACTGTATTTATCTGTAACAGAAACAAGATGGTGAACTAAATAGTGAATCTAAATGAGACTTGAACCTTGTGTTGTTTGCCGTCTTCAACATTATTTCAGTGATATCATGGCGACAGTTCACTTATCCAAGACGCCTGGGTAAACAAACCAGTACCAGGCTAGAAAAGATGCCTTGCCCAAGGGCATTCCACCATTGAATTGATTGGAGTTTAACACCAAGTTCACATACCAGGGAGTTTTCTGTCTATCTCAGACGCAAGGGGCTGTCTTTCCCATGAAAGATGCTAGTCAGTACAACTTGTGTCATTCATAAGAAAGTATGAATGGCCTAGCTGGGGTTTGAACTTATGACCATTAAATAACCAAATTGTAATCATTGATAGAACTTATTTATTTAACATGTGGAATTAACCCTTTCCCACATACAAACACTAACTGACACCTCTGCAGCAGACAACTTTGGAAAACATTGTGACAAATATGCAATTTCTGCTTGTGTAACATTGTTTGCAACTTAATTCAATAAGTATACTTTCATTTACAAAGATTTCATCTTTTGCCAAAATGTTTTCAAGGTTGTCTCCAGCAGACATGTGTATGTAGAAAATGGTTAATTATCTATTTTGTGAAGAGTGTCCTAGAAACATGCTCCTATCTTATAATTGTTCAGGTGGTGTAGGACCATTGTATACATTTCAAGCATAAACCCTTTTCCGGCAAACAACAAATCTGCAGCAGAGGAATTATTAGTCATATGTGAAATCAATATAAATGCAAGAGTAATTATCAAGTTGAAAGTAGTGCAGTGCAGCATAAGAGAAATTGCTCAATATGAGAAAATTCTCCTTTTGCTGCAATTATTTAAAGTCATTTGGTACATAATGCATCTGCAAATCAGAAAGGGTTAAGAGGACATCAGGGGATATCAGCCTTTTTTATAGCATTTGACAAATGCTAGCCAGACCAACCAATCTAAATTACAGTTTTGACTAGCACATAGTGCATAAGTACAATCTGAATACACACCAGATGGCAACTACATCTAGGGCAGTGTCCAATCTAGGAGGGGCAATCATGCTCATTCTCAAACTGTTGAATAGTCCCCCCTAAATTTGTATGGAAACGGAGGGGGGGATTTTGTTTACATGAAAAATGCCTCAATTTGTTCATAAAATATATTTTCCGATAACATTCCCATCTTGTTTTTGAATCCTAGATTAACCCTTTCTCTCATACGACAATTCTGCAGCAGACGACTTTGAACATGTTTGTCAAAAAATAGAAAACCTCTATAATTGAATGGATAACCTATGACTAAAAGAGGAAAACATTGTGTCAAAAGGAGAAATTGCTCGTTTTGAGCAATTTCTTCTTTTGTCACTATGATTTCAAAAGACCGTCTGCTGCAGAGGCATCAGAAAGTGTCTATATGAGGGAAAGGGTTAAACACTGCTAGGGTCAGATAAAAACAAAACTTACAGCACTTTTCAGCATATACTCTCTAGTCCTCTTCTTCCACACCTGTAAAAGGTACAATTAGACATTACAGATTATGCCAGAGGTTCTAAACAGGAAACTGATGCAATATCTCTTTCTTAAGTCAAGCTAAACTGGTACAACGTTTTCAGTAGCATGCATACCTTAAGAATTCGCGGTAATTAATCCATAAGTCATTAAATGTTTTACAAAAAACATATCCCTCATAAAAGGATATATTCAAATAAATTAAAAGAAAGCAACTAGGGCATGAAACATTGTCATAAGATCCGGTCATTGCGACCAGTCATACCAGACTATAAAGCTACTGTGACTGGACTTTTAACAAATGTTTAAAAGCTAAGTTTTCCCAAGCTAAAGTAGCAATAGTGATTTCTTACCTTTCTAACTGAAGGAAATGCAAGACATTGATCAGCTGTTGGTCTTGTCTTTATATCTGGATCCAACATCTGTCTTATGACATACTTCATATCAAAGGATTTATCTGAAAATTAATTAGAACTATTCTTTAGGGTGATTCCAGAATTAATTGTATGGGGGGATAGGAAGGCACTTTTTGAAAGATCCCACTACCCATTGTTTGAATAAATCTTGATTACCCACCACCTGTTATTTTGAATTTACTTCTTACCCCACCACCTATAATAATAACATTTATTTGTGTCCACAAAATCCACAACCCAACAATTATTAACTATTAACTATTCTCCAACCTCTACCCTATACTTAAGTTTAAAAAGTTACTAATGTTGATTGAAATTGCATCAATTAAAGAAAGAGAAGTATTCAAACATGCAATTCCAAATTGAAACAATAACAATATATTAATAAATATATTTAAAACAACTTCGGACGTCGAACACGGTGTAAAATTTCAGTCTTCCAGTTTGCATTAAATCCGTCAAAATCTTTGTCGGAATTCCCCTTGTCAAAAACCAAACCATTCATCAACATTGTTATTTACTTCCGAAAATGATAAATTCTACATGTTTCCATCTAAAATAGGATCAATGACTTTGTCTGAACTAATATCAATGTCATTCCCATCAGTCCGCTCACTCGATATGTCCGACATCGTGAGAAATTGTCAAAAAATAACAAAAACAAAGTGACTTATTTTTTCATTCCCTTGTTTGCTGTTTTGTTTTCAAAATTAGAGGTTATATCTGTGCATCCGTACTCTCACTTTCCAACAGGAAAGCAGAAAGCTATGACATTTTACGGACACGTGCGAGGTCACCAGGCAAAATTGGCAGGAAAACGAAAGTAGCCTACACTTTTTAGCGTATCTCGACGCGAAAGGTAAATACACCTAAAAGCGTATCCCGTAATTAATTAAACGAGTGTGCACATAACCCACCACCATCCTTGTTTATTTTTTTCAATCAATAACAACAATCTTTGTAATGACCCAACCAAACATAATATCATATTTTTTTAAACCCCACTACCCATCATGCCGTCAGACTCCCCCATACAATCAATTCTAGTTGCCCTTAGATTCATCTTGCAGTCCATTTAACCTTTTCCACAGAGAACCAATCTGGAGCAGACAACTTTGAAAACATCAGGGGGAATATCAGAAATCTCTCAAAATGAATGTAAAATCTTTACATTAAAGTACAATTATAGAATATAAAGTAAAAAACATTGTGAGAAAAGCAAAAACTGCTAATAGAGAGCAATTTCTCCATTTGTCACAATGTTTGAAAATTCGTCCAATACAGACAAGTCTGGTACAGAACATTGCAATACGAATTCAACTCTGAGACCAGAAAATAATCAGGTAAGGCTGCATCTCAGAGAAGTCTGATCCCAATATTCTCTGTTCAATTTCTTAGCATACAAGACTCGAGGTAGCCTCTTGAGTTAACATGCAATTTCAGACGCCGTGCAAGAAAACCAACATTGTGGACTGCGTAAATTATCGACCCGGATCAGCTAAAGCATGCCGCACAGGCTGACCCTGACAGACACTTTTCTTTTTCAGGAATCATTACTCTTTACCTCTATCCCCCTGAGACTGAATGTGTCTGCCCGGATCAGTCTGAAGGAACTGCGCAGGCTGATCTAGGTCGACACATTATGCAAGAGCCATAATCGCGGGACGGCTCATTTCATTAAACTTACATTAACTTCTAAACCACCATAGGTCAGTTTTACCTTTGACATGCTTCAGGGTGAAGTCAATAATATTTGTAACATTTTCCCTTCATATTTCAACCCTTTCCCACATACAACAATTCTGCAGCAGACACATTTCAAAACACATAGACGGATATAGGAACAAGAGGGCCATGAGGCCCTGGATCGCTCACTTATTTTTTTTTTCACTTTAACTTTATGGCGGCCATAGTTTCCTACCAATCAACTTGGCTTGAAGGTATTTGATAGAGGGTCACCCTAGGAACATTTCTACATAACACTTTGAAAATCGGCCTGACACTTTTGGAGGTGAAGATTTTTTACGTTTTCACTATAGCCATATAATGCAAAATAGCCCTGCCCACTGGCGGCCATGTTTTTCGACAAATCAACATGGCTTGAAGGAATCTGATAGAGGGTCATCCAAGGAACAAAATTATTTGAAAATCTGCCAACCAGTTTGGGAGAAGAAGAAGTTTTTTTCATTTCGTTGCCATGGAAACCAGAATTCTGCATAGATCCCAAATATTTGAAGGAAATCTGGTGAGGTCATTGAGAGGATGCTTTCTGTGAAGTTTCATCACAATTGACCGACTGGTTACTGAGGAGAAGAAGTTGACGCACGCCGGACAAAAGGAGATCACAATAACTTAACTTGTGAGCTAAAAATATGTCTGATTGAAAAAATTAATATTGGATACAGTTGAAAACATTATGGCAAAAGGGGAAATTGCTCACTTTTGCTACAATGTTATTAAAAGTCGTCTGCTGTAGAGGTATCAGAAAGCCTCTTTATGTGGAAAAGGGTTAGAAGAACATTCCATAGTATAAATTATATGAATTCTAGTTGTAAACTTTCTTTTTTCTCATAAAGTTTTCTATTTTATCCCGGAATTGTACTATTTGTCTAGATTTCCCAGACAGTTTATTAAATGTTTTCAGGTTAACATGAAGATAAGCCCTAATCATTCACCTCTTAAAAACTCATCAGGAAGCAGTCCTCTTCGTAGTGAATGCCAGCCTCCCCCTCCCCTTGGAAGGTCAAGGTCACTGGCCAACTCCAACATTGATATCCCCAGACTGAAAAAGACATACAAAAATGCTGCAATTTGATCATACCACAACATGTCAAATTGCTAGACTCATGTCAGTAAAATAAAAATCTTTTGTTTTATGGATATTAGGTTGGAACTGAAGCCCAGTTAATAATTGTAATCAAACAAAGAGACAGTGACCCATGCTGTTCAACATAGTCCAGTTGCTGCCTTCATACAGAACAGTTATAGCTACATCTTGAAGATGTAATAATTAATTACAACTGTTTTGCATTAAGCCATGACAAAAGTCCTTGTTTGAAGTTTGTTTTTGTTTTATTGGGGTTTTATGCCGCTTTCAACATTATTTCAGTTATATCACAGCTACAGTTCACTTATTCATGATCCCTGGGTAAACAAACCAGTACTAGGCTAGAAAATGTGTCTTGCCCAAGAGTACTCCACCATGACCGTCGTGACGCGACAGGGGATCGACCCCGGGACACCCGGTTTCAAATCCCCGACACTAACCACTCGACCACGGCGGATTCCACAAGAAATAATACATGTAGTATGTAATTTTGGTACTATGGTCTTAATTGCTCTTCGAGTTTCCAGTTGAAAACTAGAACTGTCCCTGAAGGTGACTAAATATACCCATTACATTTGATTGCATAAAAAAACAAGAGGGCCAAGATGGGCCTAAATCGATCACCTAAGTGAAAGTAAATTGGTAGCAAATATTTAACTGTAAATTTCCGGGAAAATTTGAGCAGGAGTGCAAATGAAACTGCAAGGAGTGGACACTGTTAAAGAAATAGCTTATCAGTAAAGGCCATTTATATCTTGAGATCTAAGAACTTTAATAAGAATGGAATTATATCATTTGTCAGTGAATTTTGTCAGTGTGCGCATTTCCTTATGCCGCCTTGCTCACCTGTTTTTCAACAAAATCAATATGGCTGGAACAGTTTTTGTAGAGGGTCACTCAAAGAACATTTCTACCAAATTTTCTTGGAATCGGACAAGCAGATTATGGAGAAAAGGATTTTAAAGTTTTTTGTTTTTTTCACTTTCTGATGAGCAACCAAAGTTCTACACAAAATGTTAAGTCTTTGAAAAAATTTGAAAGAGGACCAACAAAGGAACATTCCTGTGAAGTTAAGTTGAAATTGGTCCAGTTGAATGGTAGGAGTTGTCATTTGTAGCCAAAAGTTCAAGTTTTGCTATGATTTTGTAACCAATCAATACGGCTTGAACAAATTAAGAAGAAGAACACTGAAGTAAGATTACTATTCAATTTTCTTAAAATCAGACAAGCATTATAAAAACTGTCTGAGGACAGCTTGCTGGACTTTTTTGTGCTTGCCAATAAAACGTAAAAAGATTTTTGTAAGTGTTTAAGCTATATATCTCATATTGTTTTGAAAAAATTTGATTTTGTATGAATAACTTAACCAAATTATTAATCGAAAAAGGGCCATAACTCTTTAACAAAACTTGACAGAGTTATGTACCCTTGTCTGTTGATGGAGGTAATGATGATAAATAAGTATTGTAAGTGTATAAGCTAAATCACTAATGGTTTTGAAAAAAAGTGGGGTGGTATGAAAAACTTAACCAAAATTCCAAGGCAAAAAATGGCCATAATTCTTACAAAAACATTGGCAGAGTTGATTGAGGTAATGATGGTGAAAAACCTTGACAGAGTTATGTACTCTTGTCTGTTGATGGAGGTAATGATGGTGAAATAGTTTTGTAAGTTTCAAAGCAATATCTGTAGTGGTTTTGAAAAAAAGTAAATTGGTACAAAAAACTTAACCAAAATTCTAAGTCGAAAAAGGGCCATAATTCTTACAAAAATCTTGACAGAGTTATGTTCTCTCGTCTGTTGGTAGAAGAAAGGATGGTGAATAAGTGTTGTAAGTTTCGAATCCATATCTGTAATGGTTTTGAAAAACAAGAGGGCCATGATGGCCCTGGATCGCTCACCTGATTTTTTTTTTTTCACTTTAGCCATATAAGCCCCGCCCCCTGGCAGCCATAGTTTTTGACCAATCAATATGGCTTGAAGGAATCTGATAGAGGGTCACCCTAGCAATAATTCTACAAAAATATTTGAAAATCGGCCAAACACTTTCGGAGGAGAAGATTTTTTAAGTTGTCACTTAAGCCATATAAGGCAAAATAGCCCCGTCCTGTGGCGGCCATGTTTTTCGACTAATCAACATGGTTTTAAGGAATCTGATAGAGGGTCACCTAAGGAACATTTCTACAAAATTATTTGAAAATCGGCCTGACACTTTCAGAGGAGAAGATTTTTTAATTTTTCACTATAGCCATATACGGCAAAATAGACCCGCCCCCTGGCGGCCATATTTTTCGACCAATCAACATGGTTTTAAGAAATCTGATAGAGGGTCACCTAAAGAACATTTCTACAAAATTATTTGAAAATCGGCCTGACACTTTCAGGAGAAGATTTTTTAAGTTTTCACTATAGCCATATAAGGCAAAATAGCCCCGCCCCCCTGGCGGCCATGTTTTTCGACCAATCAATATGGCTTGAAGGAATCTGATAGAGGGTCATTCTGGTGAGGTCAATGTGAGGATGCTTCCTGTGAAGTTTCATCCCAATTGACCCACTGGTTACTGAGGAGAAAAAGTTGACGGACGCCGGACGCCGGACAAAAGGCCATCACAATAACTCACCATGAGCACTTCGTGCACAGGTGAGCTAAAAAGTGAATTGGTACAAAAAACTTAACCAAATTTCTAAGTAAATAGTTTTGTAAGTTTCAAAGCAATATCTGTAGTGGTTTTGAAAAAAAGTAAATTGGTACAAAAAACTAAACCAAAATTCTAAGTCAAAAAAGGGCGGCCCTAATTCTAACAAAAATCTTGACGGAGTTATGTACTCTCGTCTGTTGGTGGTAGTAATGATGGTGAATAAGTGTTGTAAGTTTCAAAGCAATATCTGTAATGGTTTTGACAAACAAGAGGGCCAAGATGGCCCTAAATCTATTTAACTGCAAATATCTGTGAAAATTTAATCAGGAGTTCAAATAAAACTGCAAGGAGTGGACACTCAGTAAAAGAAATAGTTTATCAGTAAAAGCCATTTGTATCTTGAAATCTAACAAGAACTTTAATAAGAATGGAATTATAAAGTTTTGTCATTTTGCACCTTTCCTGATGCGGCTTTGCTGCCCTGTTTGTCAACGAAATCAATATGGCTTAAACAGTTTTTGTAGAGTCACTCAAAGAACATTTCTGCCAAATTATCTTGGAATCTGACAAATGGATTATGGAGATGGAGGTTTTTAAAGTTTGGGTATTTTTCTCAATTTCTGATGCCGCAGCAACAAAAGTTCTACATAGAATGTAAGTCTTTGAACAATTTTGAAAGAGGACCATCAAAGGAACATTCCTGTGAAGTAACGTTGAAATAGGTCGAGTGGAATGGTAGGAGTTGTCATTTGTAGCTAAAAGTTCAATTTACCCCTTTTGTGATGACGCGAGGTTGCTTTGATTTTGTAATCAATCAATACGGCTTGTAAAAATCAAGTAGAGGATCACTGAAGTAAGATTCCTATTCAATTTTCTTAATATCAACAAGGACTTAAAAGCAAGAGGGCCATGATGGCCCTGGATCGCTCACCTGATCTATAGGATTCATAATATGAAGCATGTAGATTTTATAATTTTCAAATTGAGCCAGCACTTTTGGACAAAAAGATTTTTTAAGATTTGGCAATTTTCCCCTTTTCTGATGCCGCAGCAACTAAAGTTCTACTTGAAATTAAATTCTCTGAACAATTTTGAAAGGGGACCACCTAAGGACCATCCTGTGAAGTAATTTTGAAATCTGGCTAGTACTTTTGGACAAGAAGATTTTAAAGTTTTAGCAATGTACATATAAGGAAAACAAGCCCTGCCCCGTTGCGACCATGTTTTTCAACGGATCGGAAATAATTAAACAATCTTCATAGAGGGTGCCCTTAGGAACATAAATTGTGTGCAAAATAATTTTTAAATCGGGCCAGCACTTTTGGACAAGAAGTTTTTTTAAGATTTGACAATTTTCCCCTTTTCTAATGCCGCAGCAACCAAAGTTCTACTTGGAATTAAATTCTTTGAACAACTTTGAAAGGGGACCACCTTAGGACCATTTCTGTGAAGTTATTTTGAAATCTGGCCAGTACTTTTGGACAAGAAGATTTTTAAAGTTTTAACAATGCACATATAAGGAAAACAAGCCCCACCCCCTTGCGGCCATGTTTTTCAACGGATCGGAAATATTTGAACAAGCTTGGTAGGGGGTGCCCCAAGGAACATTTATGCCAAATAATTTTTAAATTGGGCCAACACTTATGAACAAGAAGATTTTTTAAGATTTGGCAATTTTCCCCTTTTCTGATGCTGCAGCAATGGAAGTTCTACTTGGAATGAAATTCTTTGAACAACTTTGAAAGGGGACCACCTAAGGACCATTTCTGTGAAATTATTTTGAAATCTGGACAGTACTTTTGAACAAGAAGATTTTTTAAAGTTTTAACAATGCACATATAAGGAAAACAAGTCCCGCCCCCTTGTGGCCATGTTTTTCAACGGATCGGAAATATTTGAAAAATCTTGGTAGAGGGTGCCCTAAGGAACATTTGTGGAAAAAATAATTTTCAAATCGGGCCAGCACATTTGGACAAGAAGATTTTTTAAGATTTGGCAATTTTCCCCTTTTCTGATGCCGCAACAGCCAAAGTTCTACTTGGAATTAAATTCTTTGAACAACTCTGATAGGGGACCACCTAAGGACCATTCCTGTGAAGTTATTTTGAAATCTGTCCATTGGTTTAGTAGAAGAAGTCATTTGAAGGAAATTGTTAACAGACGGACGGACAGACGACGACGACGACGACGACGGACATTCAGTGATCACAAAAGCTCACCTTGCACTTCGTGCATAGGTGAGCTAACAAGAGGCCCAAGAGGGCCAGTATCGCTCCACGACCATAAGGCAAAAATCAAATCTACAAACAGCCCTGCGCCCTGGTGGCCATGTTTTTGACCAACCACCATGGCTTAAAGGAATCTTGAAGAGTGTCACTCAAGGAATGTTTCTGCAAAATTATTTGAATATCAGACGGCCACTTTCGGAGGAGAGGATATTTTAAGTTTTCACTATAGCCATATAAGGCAAAATATCCCCGCCCTCTGGCAGCCATGTTTTTCAACCAATCAACATGGCTTGAAGGAATCTGATAGAGGGTCACCCAATGAACATTTCTACAAAATTATTTGAAAATCGGCTGAACACTTTCGGAGAAGAAGATTTTTTAAATTTTCACTATAGCTATATAAGGCAAAATAGCCCAGCCCCCTGGCGGCCATGTTTTTCAACCAAGCAACATTTCTTGAAGGAATCTAATAAAGGGGCACCCAAGGAACATTTCTACAAAATTCTTTGAAAATCGGCCTGACACTTTTGGAGGAGAAGATTTTTTAAGTTTTCTCTTTAGCCATATAAGGCAAAATAGCCCCGCCCTCTGGCGGCCATGTTTTTTAACCAATCAACATGGCTTGAAGAAATCTGATAGAGGGTCACCCAAGGAACATTTCTAAAAAATTATTTGAAAATCAGATATTTTTTAAGTTTTCACTATAGCTATATAAGGCAAAATAGCCACGCCCCCTGGCGGCCATGTTTTTCAACCAATCAACATTTCTTGATGGAATCTAATGAAGGGTGACCCAAGAAACATTTCTACAAAATTATTTGAAAATCGGCCTGTCACTTTCGGAGAAGAAGATTTTTTAAGTTTTCACTATTTTTTTCTTTTGGTTGCCATGGAAACCAGAATTATGGATGGATCAAAAAAAATTGAAGGAAATTAAGAGAGGACATTGAGAGGATGCTTCCTATGAAGTTTCAACCAAATTGACCAAATGGTTAGGGAGAAGTTGTTTAAAAGAAAAAGTTAACGCACGCACAGTTGCACGCACAACGGACAATTCGCCATGACAATCGACTGGCTTTCAGCCAGTGGAGGTAAAAAATGGAATTTCCAAATTTTGTCATTTTGCCCCTTTTCTGATGCCTCCTGACTGCCATGTTTTTCAACCAAACAGTATGCCTTGAACAATCTTTGTAGAGGGTCACCCAAGGAACATTTCTACTAAACTATATTGGAATCTGACGTGCAGATTCAGAGGAGAAGATTTTTAAAGTTTTGACATGTTGCCCCCTTTCTGATGCCGCAGCAACCAAAGTTCTCAATGGAATTTAAATCTTTGAACAATTTTGAAAGCGGGCCACCAAAGGAACATTCCTGTGAAGTTTGGATGCAATTGGTTCTGTGGTTCAGGAGGAGATGATGCTTAAAGCTAAAAGATAACGATGACGGACAGACGATGGAGACGGACAAAAAGTGATCAGAATAGCTCACCTTGAGCCTTTGGCTCTACGTGATCTAAAAAGGGAATTGGTACAAAAACCTTAACCAAGGTGTGACACAAACGCCGATGCCGACGCCGGGGCGAGTAGTATAGCTATAGCCTTTTCTTCGAAAAGTCGAGCTAAAAACTGGATTTTCAAATTATGTAATTTTCCCCCACTTTCCGATGCCTTCCGACTGCCACCCTTTTCAATAAATCAGTAAGGCTTGAACACTTTTTGTAGTGGGTTACCAAAGAAACATTTCTACCAAATTATATTGTAATCTGACAAGCAGATTCAGAGAATATTTTTAAAGTTTGGACATTTTTCTCCCTTTCTGATGCCGCAGCAACATAAGTTCTCAATGGAATTTAAATCTTTGAACAATTTTGAAAAGGGGGCCATCAAAGGAACTTTCCTGTCAGGTTTGGTTGAAATTGGGTTTGTGGTTTAGGAGGAGATGATGTTTAAAGATAAAAGTTAACGACGGACAACGGACAGAGAGTGATCAGAATAGATCACCTTGAGTCGAAGCACAGGACTGGTGATCTAAACAAGAGGGCCATCATGGCCCTGGATCGCTCACCCAATTTATTTTTTTCACTTTAGCTATATAAGCCCTGCCCCTTGCCGGCCATAGTTTTCGACCAATCAACATGGCTTGAAGGAATCTGATAGAGGGTCACCCTAGGAACATTTCTACAAAACTATTTGAAAAATGGCCTGACACTTTCGGGGGAGAAGATTTTTTAAGTTTTCACTATAGCCATATAAGGCCAAATAGCCCCGGCCTGCGGTTACTCATCAACATGGCTTGAAGGAATCTGATAGTGGGTCAACCTAGGAACATTTCTACAAAATTATTTGAAAAACAGGCCTGACACTTTTTGAGAAGGAAGATTTTTTTCAGTTTTCACTATAGCCATCAACTTGACTTGAAGGAATCTGATAGAGGGTCACCCAAGGAAAATTTCTACAAAATTATTTGAAAAGCGGCCAACCAGTTTAGCAGAAGAATTTTTTTAAAGTTTTTTTCGTTTGATAGCCATGGAAACCAGAATTCTGCATGGATATGAAGTAATTTAGGTGAGGGCATTGAGAGGATGCTTTCTGTGAAGTTTCATCGCAATTGACCCACTGGTTACAGAGGAGAAGATGTTGACGGACGACGGACAAAAGGCGATCACAATAACTAAAGTGCTGAGGTGAGCTAAAAATAGCTCAAGATGGGAGAATGAAAGAACACCTAAGTGAATATGATCATTATTAATGTCATGTTATTACAGATAAACATGTAAAACAAGTTACATTAAAATATCTTAAAAACAATCAACCAACAGTTGAGTCTGGTATAACCCGAAGACATTTTGTTTACAGTGGTATAATTAGAGAGTGAACTTGTATTTTGTAACCGTGAGATTAAGCTCTTTGGCCCAATGCATGGCATTTCGACTGCATGACCACATCAAACCTCAAAATTCCTTGGACACATCTGTACAATCAACTTAGTACTGGAAATGACTGCATTTGAATATTACAGATGAATACCTTTCTTACCAAAGACCTAAAAAGATCTTTGGATTAAAAGGCTGTGTATTGCCATGGTCTCACATATGCCTTATTGACAAAGAAGTTAACCATGACATTTGGTTCAAAGCCATCTAAAAATGTTGTTACTGTGTATTGCTACTGTGTATTCACCTGAAAATATCCGCTGGTTTGCCAAATCGACCTTGCATGAGTTCTGGAGCCAAGTATTTAGGGTCACCTTCTTGAGATTCTGAGAAATCATTACCCTGAAAATAATATGGATAAAAAGATTAGTTCTTTTAAAAGTAACAGGTCAACTGAATGTTTAACAGACTTAACTCTCTCTTTTTTTCTGACATAGACAACAATTGATGTATCTGCAGTATAAACTTTTTGAAAACAGAATTGCAAAAGGACAAAATTTCTCCAAACCAATTTTACCTATTCCCACAATGTTTTCAACTTATATCAAAATCGTATTCCCAATTTCTTCTTAAATGAAAATGCTCTCAAAGCCAACACAGAAATTTTTTATATGACCTATTTTTCCTTATTCTAAGAAGTTTTCTGCAGCTGCAAAAGTGCCAAAAGTCACCTATGTTTCCAACAGAATACCTTTAAAACGGAATTTTGATAAACAATTTTGATCTTTACCTGGTTTTCGTAACTCTCACCTATGCAGATGATTTTTAAACAAGATGGCCATGATGGCCCTGGATCACTCACCTGATTTTATTTGTGTTCACTTTAGCCATATAAGCCCCGCCCCCTGACGGCCATAGTTTTCTAACAAGAGTACCGCAAACGGTACATAATACGCCCGTCAGGAACTTCTTTGTAAGTTTCCTCTTTGTTTTGATATATTGTTTGTTTGTAAAAAGTTAATAAAGTCGTTCAGGAATAAGTTGTTAAAGAATAATGGGAAACTATCAGGTCAATAGCTCAAAGTATGTATGAAAAAAGTGCGGAAAACCAATATTCTAAGTCCAAAAGGGGCACAACTCATTCAAAAATTGACGAAATCAAAGGAAATGTGAACTTAATCTGTGACACTTAATTACAAAGCGGCCTTAAGCCATATACATAATTTCAGCTCAATACATCAAAGCATGTAGAAAAAAAGTGCGGAAAACAAATATTTTAAGTACAAAAAGGGGCATAACTCATTCAAAAATTGACAAAATCCCAGGAAATATGAACTTGATCTGTGACACATCACTACAAAGCCTTATACAAAATTTCAGCTGAATAGCTCAAAGTATGTAAAAAAAAGTGCGGAAAACCCGAACGGACGGACGGACATGACCATACCATAATACGTACCGTTTTTAAGAAACGGTTGTATAAAAATCAACATGACTTGAAGGAATCTGATAGAGGGTGAGTCACCCTAGGAACATTTCTACATTTATATATAAGGAAAAATAGCCCAGCCCCCTGGCGGCCATGCTTTTGGACCAATCAACATGGGTTGAAGGAATCTGATAGTAGGTCATACAAAATTATTTGAAAATCTGCCAACCAGTTTGGGAGATGAAGAATTTTAAAGTTGTTTTCGTTTCATTGCCGTGGAAATCAGAATTCTGCATGGATCCCAAAATTTTAAGGAATTCTGGTAAGATCATTTAGAGGATGCTTTCTGTGAAGTTTCATCCACATTGACTCACTGGTTACTGAGGAAAAGATGTTGACGGACGCACAACAAAAGGCGATCACAATAACTCACCTTGAGCACTTCCGTGCTCAGGTGAGGTAAAAGGGAGAATTTACTCCTTATTTTCAAATAAAGGTATTAACCCTATCTTCTAACATACTCAATTACAAAATGTTCAATGTATTTTCTCACGTGTTTCAAGCAGACCAATCTAAAAGTTTCAAATCTTGTAAACAGTTAAATGAATCAAGTTGATTATTCACAATCTAAAAGTTTCATATCTTGTAAACAGTTAAATGAATCAAGTTGATTATTCACAATCTAAAAGTTACATATCTTGTAAACAGTTAAATGAATCAAGTTGATTATTCACAATCTAAAAATTTCATATATTGTTAATAGTTAAATGAATCAAGTTGATTATTCACAATCTAAAAGTTTCATATCATGTAAACAGTTAAATGAATCAAGTTGATTATTCACAATCTAAAAGTTTCATATCGTGTAAACAGTTAAATGAATCAAGTTGATTATTCACAATCTAAAAGATCCATATCATGTAAACAGTTAAATGAATCAAGTTGATTATTCACAATCTAAAAGTTTCATATCGTGTAAACAGTTAAATAAATCAAGATGATTATTCACAATCTAAAAGATTCATATCTTGTAAACAGTTAAATGAATCAAGTTGATTATTCACAATCTAAAAGTTTCATATCTTGTAAACAGTTTTAGGAATCAAGTTGATTATTCACAATCTAAAAGTTTCATATATTGTAAACAGTTAAATGAATCAAGTTGATTATTCACAATCTAAAAGATCCATATCTTGTAAACAGTTAAATGAATCAGGTTGATTATTCACAATCTAAAAGTCATTGAGAAAGCATGAGACCTTGGCGAGATCAATGACGAGTCCAAAATCTCCCAGTTTACAAACACCATCATTAGAAATAAATATGTTGTCTGGCTTTATATCCATGTGAACTAGGTTATTATCGTGGAGATGTTTCACAGCCTGAAATATATGGAGAGAGATATATACAGATTACACATTTCATTTCTTTGGGATAAGCAGTCCTTACGTATTTCAGTTTTAATCGTGGGGACCGAACACAAGGACTAGACATTATCATAATGCCATTGTTAGAATACTGAAGGAGGGCACTTACTCAAACATGACTGTACAAACTTTGGCGCCTAGAGAAATACAAGAAAACTTGAGGGGTTTGCGAAAAACATCTTTCCTATATCTCAACCCAACTAAAAGTAGTGAGTACTCAAAACAATTGTCCCATTGATTGAGACAATTATTTTGAGTATCCATATCAAAAGGCAAGAAAGTGAAATGAGAATTTTAGGACATGAAATGTGCATTCTTTCTTGTATTTACTGTTGTATTCTATATTTAAAACAGGGACAAATATTTAAACAAGAGGGCCATGATGGCCCTATATCGCTCACCTGATTTAATAGAACTTCAATAGTTTTCAAAGTTTTATACTCTATAAATATAAGGACAAGCCCCAACCCCTTGCGGCCATGTTTTTCAACGGATCGGAAATATTTGAACAAGCTTGGTAGGGGGTGCCCCAAGGAACATTTGTGCAACATAATTTTTAAATCGGGCCAACACTTATGAACAAGAAGATTTTTTAAGATTAGGCAATTTTCCCCTTTACTGATGCTGCAGCAACCAAAGTTCTACTTGGAATGAAATTCTTTGAACAACTTTGAAAGGGGACCACCTAAGGACCATTTCTGTGAAATTATTTTGAAATATGGCCAGTACTTTTGAATAAGAAGATTTTTTAAAGTTTTAACAATGCACATATAAGGAAAACAAGCCCCGCCCCCTTGCGGCCATGTTTTTGAACGGATCGGAAATATCTGAACAATCTTGGTAGAGGGTGCCCTAAGGAACATTTGTGCAAAATAATTTTCAAATCGGGCCAGCACATTTGGACAAGAAGATTTTTTAAGATTTGGCAATTTTCCCCTTTTCTGATGCCGGCCGCAACAGCCAATGTTCTACTTGGAATTAAATTCTTTGAACAACTTTGAAAGGGGACCACCTAAGGACCATTCCTGTGAAGTTATTTTGAAATCTGTCCATTGGTTTAGTAGAAGAAGTCATTTGTAGGAAATTGTTAACAGACGGACGGACAGATGACGACGACGACGGACGCTCAGTGATCACAAAAGCTCACCTTGCACTTCGTGCATAGGTGAGCTAAAAACAATTTGTTTAATGTTTTCATTACAAAGCATCATTAAAAGAATGTTCAATGGGCTTAACCAGTTTATGGATATTAAGAAAGATACATAGGTAACCAAGTCAATAGATCTTACCATTAATAAATCCACCATGAATTTCCAAAGCTGTGACTCAGGTATGTCATGATGATTCTCTGCATAGTTACTCAAACTGTGTTAAAGAGATCGTACAAAATGTGAAAACACGAAATAAACATTTACTTATTCTAAGCTTAACCCTTTCATGGATATAAAACGGCTCAAAAAGTTATTCCTTCCTACCCTTTCCCTCATACGATAATTCTGCAGCAGATGACTTTGAACGTATTTTGTCAAAACATAGAAAATCTCCATAATTGAATGGATAACCTATGACAAAAAGTGGAAAAGATTGTGGCAAAAGGAGAAATTGCATGTTTTGTGCAATTTCTTCTTTTGTCACTATGTTTTCAAAAAGCTGTCTGCTGCAGAGGCGTCAGAAAGCGTCTATATGAGGGAAAGGGTTAACTCAAATAATTAAATTATCATTTGCCCTGATTTACTAGGTGTTGTCATGCTTTTCCACACACAATGAATCTGCAGCAGACAACTTTGAAAAAATCGAAGAAAAGTTTTGAAAATACAAATGAAAGAACATTGTGGCAAAAGGAGAAATTGTTCATTTTGAACAATTTCTCTTTTTGCCATTAAGTTTTCAAAAGTTGTCTGCTGCAGACGCAATAAAATCTCAATTTCGAAAGGCTTCGTAAATGTACTTAATTTATCTAGATGAGGGTAGATTAAATTGGACAAATTTATTCCATTCTGACAATTTGTGTCAGGGCCTCAGCTGTCGGTCGCCAATTGCGAAGAAATAATCAAAGTGCCGCAAGAAAAAAAGAATTTGCGAAAATGCTTGCGTAAGAAAATTTTGTTTTATAAATGCTCTAAGCGGCGTATATTTTCAACGATATAAGCATTCTATTGACTGTTTCATCTCTGTGTATGCGACTCGCAATAACTTTAACAGGTAACCTGTCTTGATATTTGACAATGTGAAGGTCAAGCGACTGTTGTTTTTCACACGTTTTATCAATACATCTGATATATTCATATTCTGATATACGAGACATATTCATGTTTTAAATGGAACAGAAATGAAAAAAATGTGCTTTTCATATATCTTATGTTATTTCATAAATAATACATGTGCTATTGCTAAAGACATGAATAAAATAAACTTATACCCTTTATCCGTTGATTTTTAATTGGCCTTCAAAGTTGGCTCAATTTTGGCTCCTTTTTTTCCAATTTGGCGAAAGAAAATAAATAGCCAGGGGAGGCCCTGAGGTGCCTTTATTTGCAATTGAGGTAAAATAATGTTATCTATTGAGAAAAGTTCTGCGAGGCATATATGTATACATGAGGTTAACATAAATTCCCATACCTAGTTTTACAGAGCTCCACTAACAAGTAAAGGTTCTGCCTCTCTTCCCAAGCTTTGTAAATTCTAACACAGTTTTGGTGCTGTGGCAGCTTCTCTTGTTTCGCTACCTCTTGAAGTTTTCTTCTCCTACAGACAATATATATACATTACATTAATTTAACCCCCTGACCAACATACAGCAAATCTGCAACAGACCACTGAAAACATCTAGACAACAATATGAACAAGAGGCCCAAGAGGGCCAGTATCGCTCCACGGCCATAAGGCAAAAATAAAATCTCCAAACAGCCCTGCCCCGTGGTGGCTATTTTTTTTACCAACCACCATGGCTTAAAGGAATCTTGTAGAGTGTCACCAAAGGAATGTTTCTGCAAAATTATTTAAAAATATGCCTGACACTTTCGGAGGAGAAGATTTTTTAAGTTTTCACTATGGTCATATAAGTCAAAATAGCCCCGCCCTCTGGCGGCCATGTTTTTCGACCAATCAACATGGCTTGAAGGAATCTGATAGAGGGTCACCCAATGAACATTTCTACAAAATTATTTGAAAATCGGCTGAACACTTTCGGAGAAGAAGATGTTTTAAGTTTTCACTATAGCTATATAACGCAAAAAAGCCCCGCCCCCTGGCGGCCATGTTTTTCGCCCAATCAACAATTTCTTGAAGGAATCTAATTAAGGTTCACACAAGGAACATTTCTACAAAATTATTTGAAAATCGGCCTGACACTTTTGGAGGAGAAGATTTTTTAAGTTTGCTCTTTAGCCATATAGGCAAAATAGCCCCGCCCTGTGACGGCCATGTTTTTTTACCAATCAACATGGCTTGAAGGAATCTGATAGAGGGTCACCCACGGAACATTTCTACATAATTATTTGAAAATCTGCTGAACACTTTTTGAGAAGAAGATTATTTAAGTTTTCACTATAGCTATATAAGGCAAAAAAGCCCCGCCCCCTGGCGGCCATGTTTTTCGCCCAATCAAAATTTCTTGAAGGAATCTAATAAAGGGTCACCCAAGGAACATTTCTACAAAATTATTTGAAAATCGGCCTGACACTTTCGGAGAAGAAGATTTTTTAAGTTCTCACTATTTGTTTCTTTCGGTTGCCATGGAAACCAGAATTTTGAATGAATCAAAAAGATTTGAAGGAATTTAGTAGAGGACATTGAGAGGATGCTTCCCATGAAGTTTCAACCAAATTGGCCAAGTGGTTAGGGAGAAGAAGTCGTTTAAAGGAAAAAGTTAACGCACGCACGCACGGACGCACGACGGACAATTCGCCATGACATAAGCTCGACTGGCTTTCAGCCAGTGGAGCTAAAAATCTCCATAAATAAAAGTTTCTTTATTTAATAAAGTTGAAAATACTGTGGCAAAAGAAGAAATTGCTAATTATGAGCAATTTCTCCTTTTGTCATAGGGTTTTCAAAAGTTGTCTACTGCAGATACGTCAAAAGGCGTACACATGAGGGAAAGGGTTAAATAAAAGTGTCCCAAATAAGCCAGATACATTATTTAGCTCAGAGGACAATTTATGTGACTGATCTACATCCCCTGTGCCAACATGGATTAGGTCTACATCAAACAGACATCGCGAGTGATTTAAATTAATATTTAAACTTTGTTCACAACTTTTTAACTTAACGTTACCAAACTGCAGATGCATTTTTAACAAGAGCTGTCACAGGACAGCGCGCTCGACTATTCCACCGCTTATTTAAGTTACTGAGATAATGTAGTTGCATGCAAAACATTAACCACAATTTCTTAAAGGGTGATAATTTACATTATATGCAGGATAGAGTTACTTAACTTGATTATTCTATTAACTAATAGGTGTGATGGTTAGGAAGGCAATGGAATGCATCAAGTAATTAATAAGAAAACAAGAGCTGTCGGAGGACAGCGCGCTAGACTATATGCCGCTTATTCACATAAAGCACTACTTCATTATATTGCACTTAAGTACTATTAACCCTTTCCCTCATATGGCAATTCTGCAGCAGACGACTTTGAACATGTTTTGTCAAAACATAGAAAATCTCCATAATTGAATGGATAACCTATGACAAAAACTAGAAAACATTGTGGCAAAATTTTCCAAGTAATTCAAGGGCCATTACTCCATATTTAGGAAACAATGGAGTTATCTAACCTAATTGTACGATGGTCCTTAACAAATGTGTGAAGTATGAAGTGATTTGAATTATGAAACTTTAACGTTGAGCTAAACGCAAATGTTAAAACTGACCGAGTCCAAAAATAGCAAAACCTTAAAAAAAGGTTTACCAAATGTTTGACATCATGCAAAACCCGTTTGATATGTTGAAGAATTATATTTGATAAATGAATGATCACAATTAGAAAGGAATGTAACCAAAAATTATGAATTTATCTAAAATTCTTAAAATCAAACAAAAATCATGTTATTTATTCCCAAAAAGTCACACTCAGCATCTTCAACATACAATGTGAAGAAAAGTATTATATGTAATTATATTCCAAATATGAATGCCCTAACACAAGTACTTATTGAGAAAAATTAAAAAATTAAATGAAAATGCCAACTTGCCCTAAAACTTTAACCAATCATGTTTTTACCCACTAAAAGTCACACTCAGCATCTTCAACATATGTGAAGAAAGGAATTACATGTAATTATATTCCAAATATGGAAGCCCTAACACAAGTACTTATTTAGAAAAAATTGAAAATTAAATGAAAAAGCCAACTTGCCCTAAAACTTTAACCACCCAAAAGCATGTGTTTTACCGCAAACAGAAGGTCACACTCAGCATCTTCAGCATATAATATGAAGAAATGTATTAAATGTAATTATTTTCCAAATATGAAAGCCCTAGCACAAGTACTTATTCAGAAAAAGTTAAAACAAGAAACCGCTGAAGACGGTAAGGCCGGATTGTCGGCAATTTGACCTTGAAAATCGACAAACCAAGGTCAAGGTCAAAGTAACCATAGAAACCAATAGAACTTGTTACTGGTTACCTTCAGGCAAAGTTTCAAGTTTGTAACCCTTTCCAGTGCTGAGATTGCCTCAACCTGAAACTTTAACCGATTTTGCCTCAACCTGAAACTTAACCAAAATGTTGACGGACAGACAGACAGACGGACGGACAGACAGACATCGCCAATCTATAGACCGTAATTGCTAGAGCAATCCAGCCAAAAACTGTTGAAAGCAAATTAAAACACAATTTGCTGTGATATAACTATTAAAATATTGAAAGCAAATTAAAACGCAAGTTGATGTGATATAACTATAAAACTGTTGAAAGCGGAGTAAAACGCAATTTGCTGTGATATAACTATATAACTGTTGAAAGCAAATTAAAACGCAATTTGCAGTGATATCACTATAAAACTGTTGAAAGCAAATTAATACGCAAGTTGTCGTGATATAACTATAAAACTGTTGAAATCAAATTAAAACGAAAGTTGCCATGATATAACTATAAAACTTTTGAAAGCAAATAAAAACGCAAGTTGCCATGATAAAACTTTAAAACTTTTGAAAGTAAATTAAAACACAAGTTGATATAACTATAAAACTGTTGAAAGCAAATTAAAACGCAAGTTGCCGTGATATAACTGTTAAACTGTTGAAAGGGGAGTAAAATGCAATTTGCTGTGATATAACTATATAACTGTTGAAAGCCAATTAAAATGCGAGTTGCCGTGATATAACTATAAAACTGTTGAAAGCAAATTAAAACGCAAGTTGCCGTGATATAACTATAAAACTGTAGAAAGCAAATTAAAACGCAAGTTGCTTTTAACTTTAACCAAAATGTTGACGGACAGACAGACAGACAGAAGACAGACAGACAGACAGACGGGCAATAGCAACATGAAGGTCAAGAGTTATCATGGAAATCAAAAGAACATGTTAGTGGCTACACACAGCCCAATTTTCAAGTTTGTAGCTCTTTCCATGTCCGAGATTTTGCTTCAACCAAAAACTTTAACCAAAATGTTGACGGACAGACAGACAGACAGACGGGCAATAGCAAGGTGAAGAGTTATCATGGAAATCAAAAGAACATGTTAGTGGCTACACACAGCCCAATTTTCAAGTTTGTAGCTCTTTCCATGTCCGAGATTTTGCTTCAACCAGAAACTTTAACCAAAATGTTGACGGACAGACAGACAGACAGACGGGCAATAGCAAGGTGAAGGTGAAGAGTTATCATGGAAGTCAAAAGAACATGTTAGTGGCTACACACAGACCAATTTTTAAGTTTGTAGCTCTTTCCATGTCTGAGATTTTGCTTAACCAGAAACTTTAACCATTTTGCCTAACCTGAAACTTTAACCAAAATGTTGACGGACAGACAGACAGACAGACGGACAGACGGACATCGCCAATCTATAGACCGGAATTGCTTGAGCAATCCGGCCAAAAATAAAATAAAATCCTACTTGCCCCAAAACTTTAACCATCATGTTTTTTACCCCAAAAAGAAGGTCACACTCAGCATTTTCAGCATTCAATGTGAAGAAAGGTATAAGATGTAACTATATTCTAAATATTAAAGCCCTAACACAAATTCTTATAGAGAAAAATTAAAAAATTAAATGAAAATGCCAACTTGCCCTAAAACTTTAACCGCCCTAAAACTTTAACCACCCAAAATCATGTCTTTTACCCCAAAAAGAAGGTAAAACTCAGAAGCTTCAGCATACAATATAAAGAAAGGTATTAGATGTAATTATATTCCAAATATGAAAGCCCTAGCACAAGTACTTATTGAGAGAAAAAAAAAAAAAAAAAAAAATCCAACTTGCCCTAAAACTTTAACCCCCGAAAATCATGTTTTTTTTCCCAAAAGGAAGGTCACACTCAGCATCTTTAGCGTTCAATGTGAAGAAAGGTATAAGATGTAACTATATTCCAAATATGAAAGCCCTAGCACAAATACTTATGAATGAAAATCCCAAATTGCCCTAAAACTTTAACCGGACGCCGACGCCGGGGCGAGTAGTAAAGCTCTCATATTCTTCGAATAGTCGAGCTAAAAAAGGGCCATAAATTCATCGGATAGAGTTATCATACTTGATTATTTACATAGGTGTGATGGTTGGGAAGGGTTGTATAAAGTTTCAATGCAATGCATCAAGAAGTTACTAAGAGAATTTCTAAGTAAAAAAAAGGGGCATAATTTGCATAAAATGCAGGATAGAGTTATCTAACTTAATAATCTACACAGGTGTGATAGTTGGGTAGGGTTGTAGAAAGTTTCAATGCAATGCATCAGGTAAATACAGAGATATGGACTCTTAATTTAGTTGCACGCAAAACTTTAACCAGAATTTCTAAGTAAAAAAAGGGCCATAACTTGCATAAAATGCAGGATAGAGTTATCTAACCTGATAATCTACATAGGTGTGATGCTTAGGTAGGGTTGTATAAAGTTTCAATGCAATGCATCAAGTAAATACTGTGACATGGACTCTTAATTTAGTTGCACGCCAAACTTTAACCAGAATTTCTAAGTAAACAAGATGCGTTTGTGAAACACTGATGCCCCCCCCCCCCCCGAATGGCAGCATCTAGGTCAGAGGTCAAGGTCGCAAGGTCAAAAAAAAATACTGACAGAAAGGTCATGTCACAAGGAATACACATGTGAAATATGGTAGCCATACTTGTTATGGTTCAAAAGAAGTGGTCAAGGTTAGTTTTTTTATACAGACAGGCCAAAAACTAGATGCCCACGAATCGGTGATTCCGGGGGCATAAAAAGGGCCATAACTTGCATAAAATGCATGATGGAGTTATCTAACTTGATAATCTACATAGGTGTGATAGTTTAGTAGGGTTGTAGAAAGTTTCAATGCAAAACATGTAGTATTTAAGTACTTGCATGCAAAACCTTAACCAAAGTGTAACATGGACGCCGACGCCAGGGTGAGTAGTATAGCTCTCATATTCTTCGAATAGTCGAGCTAAAAAGGAGAAATTATTCATCATGACAAATTTCTCCCTTTTCCACAATCTTTTCAACTCTATGTTAATAATAATAATATACATTAATTAAGAGATTTCAAATACTAGTGCCTAGATTTTTTTAAGTCAGATGATTGCAGATTTTTTGTATGTTGGAAAGAGTTAAAGAAATCTATAGAGAGCTAGAACAACAAGTTACTAACCCTTTTCCACATACATATGCTTTCTGACACCCTTGCAGCAGATGACAATTGAAATCATTGTGGCAAAAGAGTAAAATTGCTCCGGATGCGAAATTCCTCCTTTATGAGCAGCAAGACATTTCCATAGTTTTAGCCCACATGTTTTCAAAGTGGTCCACTGCAGATTTGTTGTTGAAAAGGTTAATACAATTGACACAGATATTTCGTTTCAGCTAGTTACCTGTCTGATTCCCCTCTAAACCTTTCTCTTGACTTTTTAACAGCATAATATTCGCCATCTTCTTTACTTCTTACTTTAAATACCTGCAATAAATAACAATCACACAACTGTTTTCCTTCTTCTTGAATAGTTCACGGTTTCTTATATTTCTGGACATCTTTGGAAGCATTTGAGACGAACAATGTGACATTTCATTTAATTAAGAAATTTTGAACTTTCTTTTAATGGATATTTTCATGTGTTTTAAAGAAGAAAATGGTTTTACATCGATTTCCTATTTTTCCACATTTCAATGAGTCTAGTCAGATTTTAATGAATCTGAATCCCTGCATGATATTCCTAAAATTGTAATACTAGTGATCAATCGTATATAAATATGTTAAAAATAAATTCAAATAGACTGAAAAAATGTTGACTAATGAGTGAAAGCACTGAAAGTTTGAAACCCAAGTTCTTACCTCGCCAAAAGAACCGGCACCAAGCTGACAGATAACTTGGAAGCATTGGTTAAAGTACAAGTCTCTACTGTGTTCATTGTAGCCTGGGCTTAGCACAGCTGATAAACAGTCAAGGTAAAATAGAATAAACATACAATCAATTGGATATGATCAATTTCTGAATTAATACATGGATAGTAAATGTCATTTAGTTCACCAGTTTTTGAAACAACCACAATTCCAAAGACAATTTATTATTTGATCAAATTAAGGTACATTTGCATTGGATTCTTTTTAATTTATTGCAGAAGTAAAACTAATGTATCCTTATTTCGATAACTTTTTGAAATATCAGATTGGACTTATTTAATATATGACCTGCTGAATTACTTCTCTCTGCCATTGATGCCAACGAAACTTAAGCTATTTGCAAATACTTCCAAGAATATATTCTTTTTCTGCAACTTGCTCAATTCATAAAATCATAAATTGCTCCTTTGAAATTTTCGGTTGCAACATTATATGGATATGTTCTTGTCAAACTTTATTTCTTAGCTCTACGAGTTCAGTGACAGATGAATAGGATTTAAATAAAGATAACGCCAATGCTGGATGGACGACGGACAGAGAGTGATCAGAATAGATCACCTTGAGCCATCGGCTTAGGTGATTTAAACAAAAGGGCCATGAAGGCTCTATATCGCTCACCTGAATTATGCAATGTGATTTCTAATGTAAAACACATAAAGATAATAATTCTGACAAAGATTCAAAATGCAACTTGCAGAGTGTGAACAAGATTTTCCTTTCATCCTAGTGACCATAATTGAACATCGACCAGATATCATCAAAACAAACATTCTGATAAAGTTCCAACTTGCTCGAAGTAAAATGCGAGCCCCAGAGTTTTAACAATATTTTCCTTCAATTTGGCCTAGTGACCTAGTTTTTAACCCATATTCAAAGGTGGCCTAGATTTCATTGAGACAAACATTCTGACCAAATTTGAGGATGCTTCTACTGTGTTAACAAGATTTTCCTTCAATTTTACCTAGTGACCTAGTTTTTGAACAGACATGATCTATATTCGAACTTGGCCTACATATCATCAAGACAAACATTCTGATAAAGTTTCAACATGCATAAGTAAAAATGCAGCCTCCAGAGTGTTAACAAGATTTTCCTTCAGTTTGACCTAGTGACCTAGTTTTTGACATCATAACGCCCAGTTTCTAACTTGTCTAAGACTTGAGGGAGATGAATGTTCTGATAACTTTCATGAAGGATGATCGGATGTAAAATGTAGCCTGTAGAGTGTCGTTAATAAGGCAATTGTCGACGATGCCTGACAAAATGTGATCACAATAGCTCACCTCGAGCACTTCATGCACAGGTGAGCTACAAATCAAGCTACAAGTTATTCAAAATAACTGTATGTGCATTTGTATGTTCTTAACCCTTTCCTTCGTACGACAATTCTTCAGCAGACAACTTTGAATGTATTTTTGTCAAATCTCCATAATTGAATGGATAACCTATGACAAAAAGTGGAAAACATTGTGGCAAAAGGAGAAATTGCACGTTTTGTGCAATTTCTTCTTTTGTCACTATGTTTTCAAAAAGCTGTCTGCTGCAGAGGCGTCAGAAAGCGCCTATATGAGGGTCATCTCAGTCAGAGGATTCTTTTAACCCTTTCCCACTTGCAGACGCATTCCGACGCATTTGCAGCAGACGTCTTTTGAAAACATAGTGACAAAAGAAGAAATTGCACAGAACGTGCAATTTCTCCTTTTGTCACCATGTTTTCCACTTTTTGTCATAGGTTATCCATTTAATTATAGAGATTTTCTATGTTTTGACAAAATACGTTCAAAGTCGTCTGCTGCAGAATTGTCTATGTGGGAAAGGGTTAAGTACCACAACATAGGTTTGAATGAGTGCTTACAGAGATATCATGGAGGCAAAACCTGTTTACTCTTCCTTATCTAGTCCTCTGCCAAACAGGTTCATTCATAAATTTGAACAAAAAAAGGATACAATCATTGCTAGAACTTCTAAAGGACACCAATTGTGCTCTATTCTCTGTACGATGAGGAAATATACGACTGACAGGAGGTGCACTTTTTACCGGAGGTCTTGGAGGTATGGAATCTCTTGGAGTGCCTCTTGACTGAAATGAATACAATTATAAATACATGTCATGATAATGATATAATATAGAAGATAAGTACTTCACTAACCTGCAAAATTACCTCTTAATCAATTTGATCCTTTCCAATAGACAGAAGTATTTAATTGCATGCGTAGCAGACAAATTATTTATCTAAAACATTGTGACATAAGGAGAAATCATATCAATAATTATTCTGTTGCCTAAATATTGTTGAAAAGGTAATGGGTTGTTGGCACAACTATTATTTGAATCATTTCTACAGTACAGCCTTGCTGTAAACTTAGAAACCTGTTTTCATAGACTTTGGTAGAGTGGTTGACTTCTTCACAAATACTTTATAAGCATTGCACATCATGATGAGTGCCTGGAAGGATGACAAGCAGTGGCTAAACTCCATGAAGGACCCTTAACATGTTAAATTAAAATGTAACACGTTACAGAAGGTGGCAGAGGTGGGATACAGGTAGACATCATAATCATCCTCGGACCAGAATGAAATAAAGATCGCCACTTAAGTGACTTAATTTTTCGCGACTTTTGATAAATATTTTAGCCATTTGTGGACGTTTCGAAGACATTTTTGTCATTGACAACAAGCATAGTTTCCAACAAATATTTATATGCAATCTCATCAATGGGTCCACTAATTGTTTGTACTCACCCATAATTAAATAGATGTTTTCCAATCAAAAATGACAAACTTACATTGTCATTAAATCATGAAAGGCCTACGTCGATCGTCGAAACCTACTTCAAAAAGCATGCAGATTTATTTAATGCATCTATAATTGCCAATTATTATATGTACAGCCTTTAATGTATCAATATCGCTCAGAGTTGTTGGTCAGTCAGATTAAAAGCTGAATTAACACTTAACAACAATAAAACAAGTGTCATATACAAACTTTCAAAATGATAAACAGGTGTCGTAAAGTGGTCACTGGTTCCAGACATTGTATCAAATAGCGGTGCATTATCTTAGATTACGGAAACAGTCACTGTATGTCGTAAATTGATATCCAAAACAGGTAAATATTTATGATGAAAAGCTTTCGCCACTTTAAAATAATCTTCACATTTGGCGAAAGTGGCAAGCGACAGCGCGGATCCTGGTTACCAGTGACATAACATAGGTCCACTCTAGTGTACTGTTAGCAACTTACTGCACTAAGAGAGAAGTTGTGCGACTTCTGGTCACAGTCGAGAGAACAGAGGGAGAAATGTAAAAATAAATAAATATTGTGTAGCCTTGCTATTGAACTTGAAGCCAACTTTTATCAGGAAGTTGGTTGAATGATGATTGTCTTTCTCACAAAGTTAAGCAATGTCATTATGTGCATGGCGGTTAGTGCCTTGATGGGTGACCAGCTGTGGCTTAACTCCATAAAGGACCCAGTACATCATGCTATTGTAGTGTCTGGATGTGGTGGCAAGACATGATTGCCCGGTTAGCTCAGTTGGTTAGAGCACCAAGCTAGTGTTATGGGGGTCGTGGGTTCGAACCCCACATCGGGCGGACATTTTTCCCCTCTTATGTTACTTTAATGGTGTCAGAAGTAAACTGGAATGCGCCTGGAGGTGCTGTGGGAGTTGCTGAGGTTGATACCTGGCTCCCAGAGGTTAAGAGGGGGAGGAGTGTAGTGTCTGGATGTGGTGGCAAGACATGATTGCCCGGTTAGCTCAGTTGGTTAGAGCGCCAAGCTAGTATTATGTGAGTCGTGGGTTCGAGCCCCACATCGGGCGGACATTTTTCCCCTCTTATGTTACTTTACTATCTGGACTGTTCATCTGTGGTGTTATGATATTCCAAATTTATAAGATACTAGGAAGTGCCCCTGTTGAGCATTTTATTCTTTTCGCATGACGTTTGGAACACCTATTTCTGAACATGTTTTCAAAGCAAAAGTTCAATTCAGTGTTGATTTTTTGATTTTTGTTATTCTGCTTTCAACAGTATTTCAGTATGAATACTGTACATTGTTGTGGTGAAGAAACTCATGAAACAGACTTTGAACGTTTGGCTCTGCATCAATATTAAGATATATAATATAAAAATAATCGTTTTTAGTACGCGTTATGCGTCTTAAAGCTATACAATATACGATACCTTCTTAGTTGAAAAGGTTTGCTGGTCTCTGAAAAACTGCGGGGTTGGACGTGGACTTGCAAACATCGCCATTACCTCGTTTCTTTCATTATGACAGTGTTTTTATCATAAAAGCTGTGGCATGTTGTAGCTACATACATTCTTGAACATCATTTAACAGTTTCGTATTGCATAATCTATGTCAATTTCATAAATAAACAACAGCTGAAATTTTGACAATCTGTATGATGTTTTCTGTTTATCACTTTTCGCGGTTTTTATGGAAGTTTTGTTAAACACTATTTCATTGGTTGATATTAATAGACATTATGAAAGCTCATTTAGAATAAATATTTTAAACAATTAAAATTATCTTTTTTAACTCGTAGGCCATCATTTATTTTAAGATTAACATTTTTCCGTTAACAATAGTAATAAAATATGCAAAGTAAAAATCTGAGAAACATTTTAGAATTAATTTCAAGCCAATCGAAATCCCGTTTACATCTTCATTGGAATATACTCTTTGTCCAGTATAATCCGGTGCTAGATTATTTCTGTCGCCATCATTTAAAAAGTTACTCAAAACAAAGCAATTGCAACTGATTTCTCGGTTTGGTTTTGATAGGGTTAGATATGTTTGTATTTGTAACGGTAAATGCTTCCTCTCGTAGAAGCACTCCCTCAGGATACAGAATAATTTTTTTTTTAAATACGCCTATACATGTAGCATATCGATCTAACCACCTCCTATTTTCATTGTCTTATGTGTTATCTCAGGGACTTAATGTACTATAAAGTCCCTGTTTATCTTAACTAAAGAATGAATAAGTACCAAATTGTCTGCAGAATGCAGCGAAAAACAGGAAGCGCGGCGGAGGGAAACCGTCATTATATTGAGGCATGGGCAGCAACGAACTGTTGAAAACAGTTTTGCAAAAGGAGAATTTGAGATTAGTCTTATAATTAACAATTTATTCTTTTGCCGCAATCTTTTCGAATTTATTTGATTACAATACCACCATTTCAAGAATGTGCACACATATTTGTCTAGGTGTTTCTAGAGTCGTCTGTTGTAGAGTTGGTGTATGTTGGAAAAGGTTAATCAAAACAGGGACACTATATTATAGATATTGTAATATAGTGTCCTTGATAAAAAGCAGCACTTAAATGATTGAAGTTGATAAGCTAGTAAACAACTGCGAGGAATACAATATCAAAGCGCTGAAAGCACCCATGGTATAGGGGCATTTGTAAGGTGAAAATATATGGCATTGTTAATATGGACAAACATTGTTGAAACAATGAATCATCAACCTTTAAACAAACCAAACAAAACTGTTTGAAACAACACAGATCGCCTGCCAATAACCAATACCTAATTTATCAAAGTTTGACCCTTTTCTTGTATAAAATAAATAAATCACGAAGGACAAAAGATTGACAAACAACCGAGCATCGACCCTTAATTAAGTATAATATTTCCAGTTCAGAGAACTCTAAAGATCCCAACTGTATATTGGAATCATGCTGATGAATGACAGGCAATCGAAAGCATGCTAGAGTTATGTTTCTTGTGCATTATACATCTGTAGCGCATACGTTTCATATACACCAAGTCTGAAACGGATACATTAAACATTTATTGAGACAATGACCGAAGAAAAAATATGATTTTTTTTAAATTAACCCGCCAAACAGAAACTCAGTTTTGACCCATTAATGCAAACCGTAACGGACAGACGGACGGATGGATGAATACAAAGACGGACAGACAGTCAGTCGCTCCGGACAAAGTACAAAGCTTGGTGAAGCACTCATGAACGAACAAGCGCGTTTCCCGGAAAGCATGTGTTGCATGCGAAAGTCATATAATAAGTGAGAATATGGAAGGACAAAAAAAATATAAACACTCCAAACACAGCATGCTAAAGTTATGGTTATTCACTGCACATCTGTAGGCCATAAGTTATCTACAAACCAAGTTTTAAATGGACACAATGAAACATGGAGATAACTAGAGTTATGTACCTAGTATTTTGCCGTACTCCTGATCACACGGTATAAGTGTGACTACTTTGAAATGAATCTGTTTAACAGAAACAACGTTTTACCCAATAAAGGCAAACCATGACGGACGGACGAATTAACATTCATGCAAACAGCCGGTCGGATGCCAGATAATGCCTTCAAGCTTTAAAGACAGAGACAACACATAAAGTATTGATTACAGAAGACGTCTGTGTTAAGGAATGGGTTAACATGTTATGGTATTTGTGATGTATATATATTTGTTATCACATATCAGCCGCATCTAGCGATTTGCAGTTTAATTGAATCTCCGAAACGAGACCGTACAAGGTTAATTGACATAAACCTATTTAGACTACATTTCTAGTGTATTGGTCAACAGATACATCTAGGACTAGAGTACATGTTGACGAACGTTGGGTCTTCTATTTACTCAAATGCAAATATATTATAATGTAAGTCCCAAAATAGCTAGAAGCGCCTCATTTATAAAATAAATATTGACCTTGCGGTTGTAACTCGTGTGTATGTTGAAATTAACTAATCTCTAATTTGTAGATTGAATTTATATTTCCTAGTTGGGTCGACATACTGACAGACAGTCAAACGGAATTATGGAAAAATATCTTTTCCACCGACATATGAGAATATTCAACACAAAGCGCGCCCTGTTTTACTACCAATTTCCCAGTAGCTGTGAGATGTTAGTACCACTCTTTCATGGCATGTATAAACAGTAGGACGCTCTATCTTTAGACGAATTATACATGGTATGATATGTTAACAGTATTTCTAACGCTTGACCACATAGACTAAATCCACAGCAAACAATATTGACCTAAGGCTAAAATATTGAACGTATAATTTTGAATAGTGATGAAAACATTGTGGAAACAGACAAACTTCATTCATTCATCTGTTAAGGTTAGTCAAAATGTGTCTAAAAGGGGCAAAGGTTAAAATAATAACTGTAGGCAAATGTTTTTGTTATCAGGATTATAGAAAAAAAACTTGATTCATTGTTTGAAGCATTGTTTGAAAAGAAGGAATTGCTCATTGTCAGCATTTGCTCCGTTTGCAAAAATACTTTCAATAATCGTATGTAACTAAGTAGCTATAACGGAAACGGTTCAACCTTTACCCGCTTACAGTCGCTTTTTGACGCATGTGGAGCAAATGGCATTGGAATACATCGTGACGAGAAGACAAATTGCTTATCGTGACCCATTTCCTCTTTGTTTGAAAGTATTGTGTGGAAAGGAGGAATTGCTCATTGTCAGCAATAGCTGGAGATATTCCACAATATGTTCAATATTCGACTGTTATAGAATCACGGAAAGGGTTCAGGTTTCATGGAAAGAATGTTACCATTTTCCGCTTACAGACGCATGTGCAGCAGACGACATTCGAAAACATCTTAGGCAATTTCTACTTTTGCCATTTCCACTTTTGCCACAATGGTTTCAAATCCTTTCAATAATTAGAATTTGATTTACAGTGATTTGCATATTTCTCTATATGTATTCTAAGTCGATTTGTGTAGACTTGTCGGTCGACGTTATCTAACAAGACTGACATTGGGGTCAGTCATAGTTCAGAATGTGTTCCTCTACTCGTTGGAACTCTTTTCTCTCATTAATGCAAGCGGGTGGATTTTTGTTATTCTTTCGAACCAATGAAATCATTGTAAACCAGATGGAAAACCAATCAAAACTCGACTTTCGCGGATTTATACAATTGTGTGAAGCTTGGTTGCATGCAGCCGTAAGTCGACTTTTCGAAAAGCATACTAGGAATGGGATAGGAGCGAAAATCGGAAACCAAGTAAGGAAAACCATTTCTATTTTCTACGAAGATGAGAATGTTCTTTAAAAAACTAAAAGTCTCTAAAACCAAATTATGTTGACCACACCTCAGACGTTCATCAGTTATTGATTATAAACAGTTATGCAATTGAAGTCATTGTAAAATAGATATAATACACACAAAAGTCATTAAGAGTTCGTAAGAATAAAATTTCAATGTTATGTCATTTTGCTCTTTTTCTGATTCCTCTAGGCTGCCATTTTTTCATCCAGTCAATATGGCTTGAAATGTGTCACTTAAGCAACAATTCTACAATATTATCTTGGAATCAGAAAGGCGAATTTAGAGGATGTGGTGGAGATCGTTTTATTTAGTTTTTATTTTATTTAATTCTCCACACATTGGAATTATTTGGTTAAGTCTATTTTATCATTTATTTTTATTTATTTATTCAAGCACAATCTCATTATTTTACGGATCTAAACTTTCAAGACACTCTGAACCTCTCCATCCAAGTCGGGAGCTATAACCTCATCAACGGAGCAGCGAATATTCATCACCGGAGCAACGTATATTAAACAGCGGAGCAACGGAGTTAAATCAGAAAGCCACCGGAGCCCAACCGGAGCAAAGAACAGCACAGTAATTTAGTATCTATCCTGTTGTATAATTTTTTTTTCTTTTTCTTTTAGCGTCCTGTGCTGATTTTCGCACTGGTTGATCTTTGTGATCTTGAAAACTGTTAGATGTACTTTGAATGTACTGTTTAATCTCAGTATTTCCGGAACATTTCAAGGGATAAAGTAATTTTAGCGGTCTGCCCGGTATTTTTCCAGAGGGTAACCGTAATTTAACCGATCGAATGTTTGCATCACGACTTGTTATAAGTTCACATATACATCCCGTTTTCCAACATCCCCGAGGTACATTGCCCTTAATAAGTACTACGCCACCGATGTTTGGTTTAAATGGAGACTTGATTATAGGTGACCGGAGCAAATAAAGTGTACGCTCTCGAAGACTGGCAAGATATTCCTCTCGCCATAATTTCCACAATTGATCAAGGACTTTTTGTCCTCTTTCACAATTTGACAAGGCGCTTTTATACAGTAATCTTCATCCTGATTAATGTCGACTTGTGGACTGGTATACCAGTTTTCGGGTTGATAGACAAAAAATGTCCCGGAGTAAGTGTCATATTTGAATTTATGTCTTCGTCAATATATACCAAGGGTCTTGAATTAACTACGGATTCAATTTCCTTGAGTAATGTTTGCAACTGAATAAGAGTCAATATTCGCCGTCCTATGGATTTTCTTAGAGATCGCTTAACGATTCCAACTAGTCTCTCATAAAATCCGCTCATCCAAGGTGCTTACTCCACAATGAATTTCCAATTAATTCCAGAATTTGAAATGTAGCACTGTATATCCTCATGTTTTAATACACGTTTGAATACCATTTCCAGGGTTTTACTATAGCTACTTTAAATTGACTAGCATTGTCAATTATTATTTCTTCTGGCACACCCCTTTGAGAAACGATCCCTTTAAATCCACGTAAGAATTCTTCTGCTGCCATGTCTTGTACGAGTTCTAAATGAATGGCGCGAGTGACCATAACAGTAAACAAACACACCCATACTTTGTTAATACCCTCAGATGACTTGATATAGAGGAGACCACAATTATCTAGTCCGGTTCTGGAGGACGGAGATGATGTTTCTACGCTTGACCTTGGAAGAGATGCCTTTGGTGGCATCGGATAAGGACCCCCCTTCACAACGTCTATACACTGTGCAGGAACGGAGTATGGATCGTATTGTAGCATGGCCTTGTGCAATCCAGTGCTTGTGTATCTTAATCGTGCCAGTGTTTGTGACACACCGCAATGTAAACGTTTCTTATGAACTCTTTCTATTATTAATTGTGTTAGTCTATCTGTTCTTGGTGACATAATTGGACAACGAGCTCCTTCACTTAGATCTGAATTTTCCAGACGCCCTCTGCAACGCAAAAGAACCTCAATATCCATGTAAAGTCCCAATTGCCATTGTAGAAATTGCAATTATTTCGTTCTGAAAGTACTTCCTTTGCACATATGTTAACCACAGTAGCTTCGCGTAATTTAGTTTAACACTTTTTAGAAACCTATTTGCACACTGCACGTTTTTTAACAGTTTAATGAATCGCATAGCAAGGGCAATAACTCGATTATCTTTGTGATTGACGAAAATTCTGACGAGTCAATTGAAAACGGACCGACCGGAGCAATAGTGACAAATTTCTGTGACACGTGTTTCTCATTAAATCATAGCATTTCTAAAGTTTCATGTTCTTTAATGTCATTGTTAACCACACACTTTATGTGATTTTCTTCTTTTGTAGGACGAAACGTTTGATAATTTTCCGTTTAAAGCCATTCTGGCCCTTTCCACTATAATTTGCTATCATTGAAATCTCGAACATTTGTGCCTCGAGTGGCAAGGTCGGCAGAATTTTGTTTTGTATTGACGTAGCCGAATATGATGTTGTGCTTCTTAATTTCCACAACTCTGTTTTTCACGAATACATCCAACTTCTTTTCTGTGTTAATCCAACAAAGCACACATTGTGAATCATTCCACAAAAATGTTTGTTTTATATTTAATTTCAATTGTTTCTTGACAAATTGATGGGATCTTACGCCAATTAACACGGCCATTAATACCAATCTGGATACTGTCATTTCTTTCAATGGCGCAAGACGAGATTTTGAGAATACCAGGTCGATTTCCGATGCTCCCTTTCATTTCTGATGCAAATACACAGTTGTTGCAAATGCCCGTTTTGATGCGTCACACAGGAGCTCGTAGGTGACGTCATCCTTTTCAGTAGTCGATGAAATGCATCCCTTCACTGTAATTTGAGATACAGCTTTTAGATCAGTGACGACCTTTGACCACAATTCTAACAATTCAGTGTCTTCTATCGTGTCATCCCAATCGATATTTTTACTCCAAATTGTTTGTAGGAGCAACTTTCCACCGTCAGAAAAACAGGCGTGAACATGCCCATTGGATCAAATATAGACGAAATCACACTTAACATTTTTCTTTTTGTAACGTCCGCTATGTCCAGTGACAAGTTCGATGATTTTTTAAATTGACAGAAGGTCGGATTTGGAGTTCCAAATAGGTCCCAAAACAGTCATATTTTCTTACTTTGCTTTGTCTTCTTCTGGTATAAAATCATTCACACTTTCACTATTTGCTGAGGAAACAGATACTATTTAGTCTTGTTTTATCATTTATTTTTATTAATTTATTCCAGCACAATCTCTTTATTTTACGGATCTAAACTTTTGACACACTGAAACCTTTCCTTCCAAGTCTGAGCTTATATACCCATCAACGGAGAAGAATGGTAGAAATCGGGCATTCCAACCCTTTCTGTTGAAACCGAATTTCTTCACAGAATTTGACCCTTCCCACATACAAACTCTGCAGAAGACTACGTTTGAAAACACATTGTCATCATGAGCAATTCCTCCGCTTGCCACAATGTTTTCAACTGTATTCAATGATTTCAACGTTTGTTTATAGAGGTTTATCACATAGTTACCCAGGTGTTTTCGAACTCGTCTGCAGCAGATTTGTCATATGTGGGGAAGGGTTAAATCTTTGAACAACTTTGAAAGAAGACCACCTAAGAAATATTCTTTTGGAGCTTAGGTTGAACTTAGTCCAGTGGTTTCGGAACAAAGTTACCTTGGAATCAGACAAGCAGATTTAGAGGAGAAGAACTTCAATATCTTTTGCATTTTCCTCCCTTTCTGATGCCGCTGCAACCAAAATTCTTCATATTATTTAAATTTCTGAAGCAATTTGAAAAAGAAAACCAAGTTGACATTTGGTTGAATTTGATTCAATTTGATTCAATGGATTAGGAGATGTCGCTTGAAGCTAAACGTTAACGAAACGTTAACGTTGGTGTTATTGTCGTTCTGGCGTTGTTTACCCTCACACTCGGCTATATAGCCATTTGACAGACGTGATAATAAAATATAAACTTGAGTCTTCAGTTCAGGTGATCTAAAAACAAAACCAACACGCTGTAACAAAGAGGAATTTCTCATCATGAGTCATTTCTACTTTTGCCTCAATGTTTTCAACAGTCGTCTGCTGCGGTTGCGTAAACATGTGGGAAAAGGAGGGGGCTAAATTATTACATTACACAAAAATAAAAATATAATTACCTTAAAAATATTAGCCCCTTAATAATTCGCTTGTCTTTTGATAGTAACTTCAACTTACATATTAAGCAACCAGGTGAAAATACCTATTTTCTACAGTTTTCTATTTTCTACGTGCTACAGTGCCCACAACTGTTCGCGTGATTAACATATTTATAATATATTTGAATGGAGAACCCCACAAAACTACGGACCAGTAGTTACTTACCGGGCTTCTAACCTTCTTCCCGCTGGTGACAATATTTCTAAACAGATCGGATGAATTTTGGTAAAAATGTCACGCAAGAAACATTAATTTTGTTTTAAAATGTTTTCACATCAAGCCAGTACTTTTGGACAGGATTTTTGATGAGGCAGCAACCCAAGTTCCTCATAGCATTCAATTATATTAACAATTTTGAAAGCAGCCCCACCTAAGGAAATTATTTTGAAATCTGTCCATTGGTGAGAGAAGTTGTTACTAGGAAATTGTTAACAGGCCATCGTGGGATGGCTGTGAAAACTTGTTGAAATCGACTTTAAGTTTGAACATAAATCCATCAATCCTTTAGCGACAATGTTTTAAATTAAACTTTAAAAAATAAGTAAAGTTGTATTTCTAGTTTTTCATTGTTGTTTTCGCGCGCCTCGCTGATTGCTTTGTCTATGTCCGCAATTTTGTCAAATGGTAGTCCCCGGAAGGAGAATATTGAGTAACGTCCCTTGGCAATCAAGGGACGTTACCTAGTTATCGTAAAGAGCAATACGAATCAGTAGTCCCTGGTATCTGTAGCATTATCTCAATTACGATGATTAATAAAACAAATACTTAAAACAATGGAAATATATATTTCATTTTAAAAGAATCATAATAAAGTATTTTAAAAACAGTTGTAACAGTTGTTTGGTCCAGGCATTTACATTTAGCTTATAGGAATAATAACTTCTGCTATGGTTAAACGTAACATCATTAAAAGCCGGGCGCGTGATCGCACCGCGCACTGATATTCCATTGTCATTGCAGCTCAGTACCTCAGTCATATTCATGAAATAACATAATGTTCTGGTAATTTGTTCTATGTCTATATGATTGGTTTTTTCTGAGTCCTATGATTAAAACTAACTCTTGTGATAAAGAATCTAATAGACACTTGAGTAGCAATCCCTAATTATTATATTTTGGAATTCTCATTTCTTTATATTGTTAGTATAACCAAGGACGTAGGTAAGTCTTATCTACGTCCCTGGTGTAACACTCTAAAATATGCAGTTGCTAATCACTTACGGATTCCAAGCTCTTATAATTAAGCATAGAATGTTCGAAGTCCTCATTCTCTTTGCTGTCATACATCTGTGGTTTTGTTTTTATTGAATTGTGCTAATGTTGCTCGTAACCTATATGCTAAGAGTCTTGTTTGAATTTCTGCTGTTTAAACGAGTCGTTATGTACCGATTTCCAAACTTGATGTGGTCTGAAATGGCCAAGCGGAGCTGGTTTGTAGAATCACCATAGACACAGCGGATCTAGATTGTTTTTTGCTTTCCATTTATTTTCCTAGCTTTTTCTTCTTTTGCTTTCCTTTTTGTGCGGATTCATATCTAGTACTTGTATTACATAACTACATACATGGCCGTCCGAGTTTGCCATACTTATTTGTCTCTCTAGAATCCTATACTCAATAGTGCTTTTGTCATGGAGTATATTTCCAGCAAATGTAAGTACTAGTCTATCAACTACTGCTTCCATCCCAATGCGACTATGTGTCGCCACCATGCAGTACTTTAAGGTATACCTTGTAGTTGTTTGCTGATCTGTAGTTTGAGTCTTTCCAGTATTCTAATGTCCGCCGGAGAGTAGTAATACCCAGGTGTTAAGTCCCTACTTTTGTCCGTCCTTTCCCAACAATAAGGATGTATTAGTGTTGTAGGTGGGATTCTATTTCTGTAGATTTTTTTGAGATCTGTAATCTGTCTTTATATTAGATTAATACTCGAAATGACTCAAAAATACCCTTAAATACTCACTGTTTTCTTATTTCAACCACCTATACTCCACGAGTGTTGGTAAATAACCGATACTTATTAAGGTTTTGTACCTAAGCCATTTTGCAACGATCCGCACTCATTTGGCAAGTACACGATCGTCCGTAAGAACGAGTTCAGCATTCAATCTACCTCTTGTCTTATTATCAATGAGAGAAGTAAATAGAAGGTACATGTATATAGATCGATATGTCTCCTTAATGCCTGTAGCTGTTATGCTGAAGTTATATTTTTCCGCATTGCATGAATCAAAATTGGACGACAAACCGCCGTTTCACTTGTACGCCCGGCCGTTTGAAATAGGTATTAGGGCTAAACTAGTCCTTTTCTGAACTAGAGTTGGAAAAGGAGCAAGAATAAGATAGCGAAAATGGCTTCTAGAGATACATCTTTCTAAAACCTATTAATATTCAAAATTTAAATATACAAGTATGAGTCTGTCTGTTCTTGTTGACATATCATATTATACATATAAAACATCATCCATAGAATTCCTGTTCTCAATAAACTTTGAATCGCTCCATCAATGAAGAAGGACACACAGATGGATGCGCACTCGGTTTAAGTAAAGGGCGTTTCAACTGGATATTCACCGCATGCTAATTTGTTATCGGAGGACGCACGTTCGATCTGAATCTCTTAGAGCTAAGGATTATAGGAATTACAATATGACTCTAATGTAAAAGCCAAGATCTTATGGGTACATCAATTGCTTTCAACTTATATTAATGTCTTCTTCCTAGAGACTTTAGAGACTAAACCAGTACTTGCGCCGTTTGTGTGGAAGAACTGAAAGGTAGAACCCGCTCATCACGGGATTCGAGCACGCGATCTTTGATATGATAGAACGACGCTTTATCACTGCTCCACTGTCTTCTTTAGTCTAACATCTATTTATAATGGTTAAACGTCGTGATATATACTGTTTGAAGGGATATTAAACTTCATTCAAATACACAAACGATGTGATAAGTGTTGGTTGATTTCAGAAAAACAGACCAGCTCATAAGAGCAGTTCTTCCCTGAACAATCTATTTTTAAAGTAAAAAGTGAAACTCAAAAACTAAGGACGCTTCAATTATGTTTTTTGTCTCCCCTTTCCCTGATGCAAATGCATTTTGATGACTCTGCAGTAGACGACTTTTGAAAATATTGTGGTAAATGGAGAAATTGCTCATAACGAGCAGAGATACATGTCTTTGTATTGAGCAAATCCTTCATTTGCCACAATGTGTTCAACTCTATACAATAATATTCAGTTATTTATTTCTATATCTTCACTAAATGTTACCCAAGTTATCTGCTGCAGATTTGTTGTAAGAGGGACAGGGTTAAACACACATGAAGTTTAATTATAAAAGGTTTGATACTGTAGGTTTAATGATCCTGGACAGAACTTGTAAACCCTTTCCCACATACAACAAATCTGCAGCAGACGACTTTGAAACATAGTAACAAAGACCTGAAAAATCTCCATAAAAGATGGCTTAATTAACTAAAGTTGAAAACATTGTGGCCAAAGGTGAAATTGCTCATTTTGAGCAATTTCAACTTTTGTCACAATGTTTTCAAAATTCTTCTGCTGCTAATGTGTCAAAATCCTACAACAGGTGGAAAAGGGTTAACTTTGGCACCAACAATCCCTGACTAAATTAGATCTATCATTACCCTATGTAACCAATATTCAAGATTAAGAGAGTAAGATTGTGCACTTCCAAGTTATTTCTACTTCTACAACAGTAGTTTCAAAGCAGATAACTGTACAAATATATTGCCATTCAGCTAATGATTATGTTGCTGATTTCTGGGTAAAGATTCTCGTCTTAACAAACAGAAGAATTAACAAAACCTTTAATGAATAGATTAGGCACACATTAATAGTAATTATTCAAATAAAACAACACAAAAATGTGAGAAAATGAAAAGTAACCCTTCACACAAATTAAGGATAGGCAAATACACTGGCATATTAATCAAAGAACACTCTGAAAATCTGTTTGAAGAGAGGTTTTATAATAAAAGTAGGATGAACTTCTAACTTAACCCTTTCCCAAATACAACAAATGACTTTGAAAACATCTTGGCAAACCTTAAAAAAAAAATCTGTAAATGCCAGTATTATTTTATAATTGATATAGAGTTTAAAACATATTGTGGCAAAAGAAGAAATTGAGCAATTTCTCCTTTTGTCACAATGTTTTCAAAAGTCGACGTCATAATGCCTCTGATTGAGGGAAAGGATTAAATATGAAATTTGTTTCCAAAAATGCCCCAAAACTGTACCTGGTAAACATTGATTAGTCTGTTTCAAATCTCTGCTAACTATTAATAACTTGCCAAAATCACAAAGGTCATTGGTCAGGTCAGCGTTACAAAAAAAACGTGGGGAAAAAAGCAAACGTTTCGTTGTCAAGCTAATGGCTACTTTTGGATATACCAGTACAACTGGTTGAGAAATTAATAATAACACAGAATTTTTAAAAGTACTTAACAAATCATCTGTTGATCTACCGGTAGATACATGATCTTTCTTTGTTAAAACCCTTTACCACTTTCCGACCGACACCTCTGCAGCAGACAACTTTTAAAAACATTGTGGCTAAATGAGAATTTCTATTTTTAACATAATGTTTTCAACTTAATAGAGAAGTTCCAAATTTTAACTAAACCTTTTCAAAGTAATTTGCTGCAGATTTGTTAAATGTACAAAATGGTTAACAGCATACTTTAATAAAATAATACACAACTTTTTGATAAACTATAAAAATTGTAAGTTTAGAGACCAGCAGCATTATATTTTGGTTGTCATGTTGCATTAAATAAAACATACAGATGCAGACAACTTTATGCACAAATGCTCCAGACAGCGTTTGAAAACCTTGTAGAGAAAATAAGAAATTGATTCTCCTTTCTGCACAATGTTTTATACCAATTTTATAATTTGAAGAACCAAGCAATAGCTTATTATACAACGATTATACAAACATGAATGACTGAAACAAGTATAATTATGCACATATACCAAGCACATACCAAAAATAAACAGTAAGAATTAAATAACATTTTCATATAAGGCTGCATTTTTACCTACTTATTTGGGGGTTAAAGCTCAGAAAGAGCAATATCTAGTTTTCCATAATAAATTGTTTGTGTTTGATGAAATGGAACATTGCACTTTTGTAGACTTTCACCAGCTGCTGATCTACTCCAATGGATAACTTAAAGCTAATATTTAATGTAAAGACATGAAGAATACACACATGACATCTAGAGGTATATGTTGAGCTAGGAATGAGAGCATATCAATAAATAGTTAACTCCATTAACGTGCATAGGAAATAAATACTAAACATAATACAGTTTGAATTCTGAATGTTTTGTTAACCCTTTCCCGCATATAGACGCTTTCTGACGCCTCTTTTTGAAAACATAATGACAAAAGAAGAAATTGCACAAAACGTGCAATTTCTCCTTTTGACACAATGTTTTCCACTTTTCGTCATAGGTTATCCATTCAATTAAAGAGATTTACCATTTTTTGACAAATTATGTTCAAAGTCGTCTGCTGCAGAAATGTTGTATGAGGGAAAGGGTTAAATATGATATCAAAATGACGTTTCCTTTCAAATAGGCTTTTTCATCAAACACTCAGAAAGCCTGGACTCACACATTTGAAGTAAACTCCGTCAATGCGGAACAGATAGAAGTTGGAATTAACCCTTTCCCTCATACGACAATTCTGCAGCAGACGACTTTGAACATATTTTGTCAAATAATGGAAAATCTCTATAATTGAATGGATAACCTATGAGGAAAAGTGGAAAACATTGTGACAAAAGGAGAAATTGCACGTTATGTGCAATTTCTTCTTTTGTTACTATGTTTTCATAAAGACGTCTGCTGCAGAGGCGTCAGAAAGCGTCTATATGAGGGAAAGGGTTAATATGAAAAGATTTGGGGGGAAACGAATCATTGATGTTCAATTTTTCTTCTCCTAAAAATATATTCCAACTTCACCTCAAAATTGTACTTTTAGTTGTATAGATTATATATTTTCAGGTGTTTTCAGTTAACCCTTTCCCTCATACAACAAATCTGCAAGCAGACGACTTTGAAAACATACCTGAAAAAAATTGGAAACTCCCTTCAAATGAACGTTCAATAATTAAATAGAGTTGAAAACATGGTGACAAAAGGAGAAATTGCTTGTTTTGAGCAATTTCTTCTTTTGTCGCCATGTTTTCGAAAAGCTGTCTGCTGCAGAGGCGTCAGAAAGTGACTACAAGTGGGAAAGGGTTAAGAAAGATCTTATAAATGAAACATCAAGTTTTATAATAGGAATGAAAACACAGTAAGTATGACTGATTCGACGTCTAGAAAATGGATGAATAAAGTAAGTCCAAAGTTGTGGCACTGAAAATAATTGTCTCGCTGTGACTATTCTTTTGAGTAAACACAACAAAGGATTCGTAGGGCAATAATGATATAACCCTTTACCACATGCAGACGGAATTTAATGAATCTGCAGCAAGAGACATTTGAATTGCTTACAATGAGTATGTTTGCATTTTGCTACTGTGTTTTAACCCTTTCCCTCATACGGCATTCTGCAGCAGTCGACTTAGAACGTATTTTGTCAAAAAATAGATTATCTCCATAATTGAATGGATAACCTATGACAAAACGTGGAAAACATTGTGGCAAAAGGAGAAATTGCATGTTTTGTGCAATTTCTTCTTTTGTCACTATGTTTTCAAAAAGTCATCTGCTGCAGAGGCGTCAGAAAGCATCTATATGAGGAAAAGGGTTAAAATCTTCAGTGACAACAAATTCCGCATTTGCCTCCAGATGTTTTCCAAGATGTCTGCTTCACATTTGTTGTTTTGATTGAGGGCATGGTATATGTATGCCACATATTGACAGCTCTGTCTGATAAGAATTTTGTGCCCCTCAGTGCAATACAATGGTACTTCCCTTTCGACTATATATTAAGACACCATAGTGTTGCAACTTGTAGATTATTTATAAGCACTCGTCCCTTTCCCATAAACAACACATTTGCAGCAGATGACTTTGAAAGCATCAAGACATTAACCCTTTCCCTCATACGACAATTCTGCAGCAGACGACTTTGAGCATATTTTGTCAAAACATAGAAAATCTCTATAATTGAATGGATAACCTATGACAAAAAGTGGAAAACATTGTGACAAAAGGAGAAATTGCACGTTTTGTGCAATTTCTTCCTTTGTCACTATGTTTTTAAAAAGCCGTCTGCTGCAGAGGCGTCAGAAAGCGTCTATATGAGGGAAAGGTTTAATAAGAAAAATCTCTATAAATGAAAGGATAATTTGTTAACCCTTTTCCACTTGCAGATGCATTCCGACGCATATGAAGCAGATGTAATTTAAAAGAATTGCGGCTAAATGAGAAATTGTGACATGAAAATATGGGAAAGGGTTAGTACAGTTTAAAACATTGTGGCAAAAGGGGAAATTGCTCATCTTAAGCAATTTCTTCTTTGCAACAATGTTTTCAAAAGTTGTCTGCTGCAGAGGTATCTGAAACCGTCAGTATGTGGGAAAGAGTTAAATCAGCTTAGCAATGTCATGTCTTGTTCACTATGCATCGTTACAATGTCCAGTCTTGCCACCCATCACGTAGATTTCCTTATTCTCAAACAGCTCAAAGGCTTCGTCTGAGGGTGTCACTGCATTGTTAATCATGGCTCGTACCATTGATTCAATTGGAATGGTGATTGCTGTGGGGAATACCCATGAGAAGGGTTTTAATACAAATCGGGCAACAGATTCAAGGGGACGGCTTTCCTTTCTGTCAACCAATAAAACTCTAAAAAGAAAAATAGCATAATAATAAATTTCATGTCTGGAAAATAGAATAGTGTTAACCCATTTTCAGCAATTATCTTTTGAAAACATCAAGGCAAAACATGGAAACATTCCATAAACGAAACTATAATTATTTAATGGAATTAATTAACAATTTCTCCTTTAGACACATTTTCAATTGTTGCTGCTGCAGTTGCCTAATAATTTACCTGTGTCTTGGAAATTGTTTAATGATTAGCAGTAGTAATAAAGGGTCCAATTTCTTTGTGCTATAGCAAAAAGGAATAATGTTACCGTTTGGAGATGGCCTAAAAACACAACTTAGAAGAAATATAGTCATCAAGAAATGTGGCAGATGGATACCAGTATAATCTTATAGAAATCATAAGTATTATGCTCCATTGGCATTTTCAATACATATATGTTTAAAGGAGAAATAGCTCAAAAGCAAAACAGAAATTTCTGCTCTTTCTTGAAATAATGTTCCCAACTATGCAAACAGAATCAGATTTATTCTGCTAAACTTGTGAGCTTGATCTAGACCTAGAATGTTTTCAATGAAAAGACACCCATGATATGGGTAGTGAATTGAATTTTGTTGATGTGAAGTAGTTGAACCCTTTCCAATAAACAGCAATTCTGCAATAGAAGATGTGCTAAAATGTGTCTGTATGTTGGAAAGGGTTAAAATAGTCCCTTTATTGACAAGCATCATTGTCCTCGACCAAAAGGGCTAAAAGTTGTCTATGTGAAAAAGGTAGCAAGTTGCCTGGAAGGAATGTTTTCTAGTGTACTTTTGTGAGAAACCAAGGACACGACACACATGGGGTAGTGGAATTGTCCATGGTGATATAACTGAAATACTGTTGAAAATGGTATTTGATCACTGTAGTGTAGTTGCAAATAAGTCTCTTTATTTCATGAAAGTACATGTAGTAATCATTCCAACGATCTGTTTCAGCTATTCGCCAAGTGTAGCCTGAATGTATGTAAGCTATGACAATCAAATATGTCAGACACAGGGCATATAAAAAGTGCAAAATATCCTACGCTGGTCTGAAGATGGTTAGTCTATCAAATAGCATCACTTTTAGTGCTTCTTCAACTTGACCCTGAAATAAAATTGAACACTACAGCATAATGAGAAAGGCAACTGAAAATTATTTTGTTCAACTCTTTCTTAGAAACAACTTTTGATGCCTCTGCAGCAGATGATCTAAACCTTTTCTCACTTACAGACACATTCAGACACATCTGCAGAAGACGACATTTGAAATATTGTGGACCAAGGAGAAAGTGCTCATCATGACCAATTTCTCCATTTGCAGCAATGTTTTCAACTTTATTCAACAAATATTTGAGCCATCCCGCGAGAAAACCAACATTGTGGTCTCTGCGTATAGTATCGATCTGGATCAGCTTAAGCATGCAGCACAGGCTTACCCGGATAGACACTGTTCGCCTCCTGTGGACTTTTTTGGTTTCAGGAATCATTACTCTATACCTCTAATCCCCTGAGACAGAATGTGTTGGCCTGAATCAGTCTGATCTGGGTCAATACATTACGCAGAAGCCATAATGTTGGTTTTCTCGCGGGATGGCTCATATTTAAATTTTTCATTTGTTTTGCTAACATATTTTCAAAGTTGTCTGTTCACGATTTCCTGTATTTTGGGAATGCTTTAGGCACATTTTTTTTTCAACCCTTTCCTACATATAGTCACTTTCTGTCACCTCTGCAGCAGACAGCATTTCGAGGGCTTGGTATGAAACGGTTGTAACTAAAATCAATATTTTTTTACCAAGGTTAATCACCTCGCCATAAAATCTTTATAAGCGTTAAATCATTTTTCTTGGTAAACAATGGAAATTTAGGTGCCATTGCTCGTTCTGAGCAATGGCACCTAAATTTGCATTGTTTACAAAGGGGTCAAAATTGCCCCTAAACTAGGGTTTTCAAAATAGGTTTTTAGTTACAACCGTTTCACACCAAGCCCTCGATTTGGAAACATTGCAACAAAAGGAGAAATTGCTAATAATGAGCAATTACTGTTCCTTTTGCTACAATGTTTTCATTTTTGTCAATGGTTATACATTCAAATAAACATGTAGAGGTTCTCTACAGTTTTGCCTAGATGTTTTCCAAGTCGTCTGATGTAGGTATTTTTGTACATGTATATGGGAAAAGGTTAATACAAATGTTTTCTCTTTTTCACTATAAATGTTTAAGACAATAGTATAACTATATATATTAAAATTCTCAATGTTTGACATATTTTAACTCCAATGTATTCAAAGCAAATGACTCAAAAATAACGAATTCAGGTCAACAGATATGGTAACCATAATTTTGTTCAGATTAAACAACCCTTTCCCACATAAAACAAATCTGCAGCAGACATCTTGACAAAATCATCGAAAAACTAAATGAATGTACTTTTTTTGATAGGTGAAAACATTGTGGCAAGCTGAGAAGAGTCAAAAGGACAAATCTTCAGAAATTTCTAGATAACAAGATGACTGGTAAACAGGATGATATCAGACCACACAGAAAAATGCGGACCAATTCCCGGGCTTTTCTTCCAATTCTTGTAGCAAATGATACATAGTCTGTTACCATTTTGTCAATCCACTTTCCATAATATCTGTCATAATTTATATATCTTAAAAACTTTTAAAAATGGCATTTCATGATTTAACTCCCAATTAATCAGTAAATGAATCGCTAAAATAGCAGAATAATATTATGATTTGAACAATTTGAGTTAACACCTTTTTAAAAAAAAATCATATCATGGCAGCCTGTTTACCCATCCATGTGTTTCCTGGCATTTTCACACCATTACTTAATCCTTTCCCTCAAACGACAATTCTGCAGCAGACGACTTTGAACATATTTTGTCAAAAAATAGAAAATCTCTATAATTGAATGGATAACCCATGACGAAAAGTGGAAAACATTGTGGCAAAAGGAGAAATTGCTTGTTTTGAGCAATTTCTTCTTTAGTCACTATGTTTTCAAAAAGCTGTCTGCTTCAGAGGCGTCAGAAAGCGTCTTCATGAGGGAAAGGGTTAACACAAAAATATTTTCCAATTGATTGGCTGCTTTCCCATATATAGACTGTTAACCCATTAGTTGAAGACAAATGACTCTTGTCATATTGACTTTTGTCAAACTTTGCCTGAGTTGGGGGATTTATTACATGTACACTCCTTCAATTGACAGTCCACATTGCTACTGAAGCTAAGAAGTAGTTTTCCTATAATATCCCACAAACCTTTGTTCCAGTGTATAAACTGCCACTTCTGGGATTTGCAGCATAGGTGGACATAAATTGGAAATGTTTGGTCCCTCCAGCCTTGGCGAGCTCAGCAGATTTTAATACATAGTCGTGATCTACTCTTTTAAACCCATCCTGAAAATATCAATATGTATGAGCAATACTAACAAAAAACAAGAGCACCGCGTACGGCACAGACCCTCGACTGATAGGGAGAAAACAGAAAAAAACAAGATGTGTTTGTGAAACACTGATGCCCCCCAATAGGTCAAAGGTCAAGGTCGCCAGGTCAAAAATGTTGGTACTGACAGAAAGGTCATGTCACAAGGAATACACATGTGAAATATGGTAGCCGTACCTGTTATGGTTCAAAAGTAGTGGTCAAGGTTAAAGTTTTTTTCGAGAATGGCAACATCTAGGTCAAAGGTCAAGGTCGCAAGGTGAAAAATTTTGGTACTGACAGAAAGGTTATGTCACAAGGAATACACATGTGAAATATGGTAGCCGTATCTGTTATGGTTCAAAAGTAATGGCCAAGGTTAAAGTTTTTTTCGAGAATGGCAACATCTAGGTCAAAGTCGCAAGGTCAAAAATGTTGGTACTGACAGAAAGGTCATGTCACAAGGAATACACATGTGAAATATGGTAGCCGTACCTGTTATGGTTCAAAAGTAATGGCCAAGGTTAAAGTTTTTTTCGAGAATGGCAACATCTAGGTCAAAGGGGGTCAAGGTTGCAAGGTCAAAAATGTTGGTACTGACAGAAAGGTCATGTCACAAGGAATACACATGTGAAATATGGTAGCCGTACCTGTTATGGTTCAAAAGTAATGGCCAAGGTTAAAGTTTTTTTCGAGAATGGCAACATCTAGGTCAAAGGTCAAGGTCGCAAGGTCAAACATTTTGGTACTGACAGAAAGGTAATGTCACAAGGAATACACATGTGAAATATGGTAGCCGTACCTGTTATGGTTCAAAAGTAGTGGTCATGGTTAAAGTTTTTTTCGTGCAGACAGGCCAAAAACTACATCTAGGTCAAAGGTCAAGGTCGCAAGGTCAAAAATGTTGGTACTGACAGAAAGGTCATGTCACAAGGAATACACATGTGAAATATGGTAGCCGTACCTGTTATGGTTCAAAAGTAGTGGTCAAGGTTAAAGTTTTTTTCGTGCAGACAGGCCAAAAACTACATCTAGGTCAAAGGTCAAGGTCGCAAGGTCAAAAATTTTGGTACTGACAGAAAGGTCATGTCACAAGGAATACACATGTGAAATATGGTAGCCGTACCTGTTATGGTTCAAAAGAAGTGGTCAAGGTTAAAGTTTTTTTTGTGCAGACAGACAGACAGACAGACAGACCAACGTGCAGACAGACAGACAGGCCAAAAACTATATGCCCCCCGAATCGGAGATTCCGGGGGGGCATAAAAAAGCTGAGCTGAACAAAAAACCTTAACCGGACGACCACGCCGCCGACGACGCCAGGGTCATGACAAAAGCTCTCGTTTTTTCAAAAGTCGAGCTAACATGAGGGCCATGATGGCCCTAGTTCGCTCACCTTAATTATACAATGTACTGCAATGCAAAACACATCAAGACAATTATTCTGAATGCAACCTCCAGTGTTAACAATATTTTCCTTCATTTGGCCTAGTGACCTAGTTTTTGACCAGACATGACCCATATTCGAACTTGGCGTAGATATCATTTATATAAACATTCTCATCAAATGTCAAGCTGCTGTAGCAAAAAATGCGTCTTCTACAGAGTTAACAAGATTTTCCTTCAATTTGGCCTAGTGACCTAGTTTCTGACCCAATATGACCAATATTCGAACTTGACCTAGATATCTTTAAGACAAACTTAAGACAAACTTATGAAGCAAAAAATGCGGCTCTGGAGTGTTAACAAGACTTTCCTTCAACTTGACCTAGTAACCTACTTTTTGACCCAACATGACCCATGTTCGAACTTGACTTATATATCACCAAGACAAATATTCTGATAAAGTTTCATCATGCTCAAGTTAGAAATGCAGTATCCAAAGTGTTAACAAGATTTTCCTTCAATTTGGCCATAGTGACCTAGTTTTTAACCCAGTATGACCCATATTCAAACTTGGCCTAGATATTATTTAGATAAACATTCTGACCAAATTTCAAGCTGATGTAGAAAAAAAAATGCAGTATCCAAAGTGTTAACAAGATTTTCCATCAATTTGGCCATAGTGACCTAGTTTTTAACCCAGTATGACCCATATTCTAATGTGGTCTAGATAAACATTCTGACCAAATTTCAAGCTGATGTAGCAAAAAAAAGCGGCTTCTACAGTGTTAACAAGATTTCCCTTCAATTTGGCCTAGTGACTTAGTTTCTGACCCAATATGACCCATATTTTTAAGACAAACATTCTGACAAAATTTCAAACTGCTGATGCAAGAATTGCAGCCTCTGGAGTGTTAACAAGATTTTCTTCAATTTGACCTAGTGACCTACTTTTTGACCCGACATGACCCATGTTCGAACTTGACTTACATATCATCAAGACAAACATTCCGATAAAGTTTCAACATGCTCAAGTTGAAAATGTGGCCTCCAGAGTGTTAACAAGATTTGCCTTCAATTTGACCTCATATGGCCAAGTTTTGATGGAGATGAATGTTCTGATAAACTTTTATGAAGATTGGATGCAAATTGTAGTCTGTATGGTGTTGTCAAGCTCAAATGTTGACGACGCACGAACGCTGGACAAAATGTGATCACAATAGCTCACCTTGCACTTCGTGCATAGGTAAGCTAAAAGGCTTAGAACTTTTTGGCAAGTTTGGAAAACAATAAATTTGCACAGCATCTTCAGCATACAATGAGATGAACGGTATTAGATGTAACGATGATCCAAGTCTGAAAGCCATAGATAACCCTAGTATTAATTCTTAGAAAAAGTAGAAAAATAAAACTTAAATATTGAGCTTAACGCAAATATAGCCACTCCGACGTAAAAAAGCAATATCCAAATCTCGCTTTCACTATATTAGTAATGGCAAGTTAAAAACAAGAGGGCCATGAGGCCGTGGAATCGCTCACCTGAGAATGGGCTTAAGACTTAACTCTTTCAGCACCAATGGCAATATCATCAAGACAATCATTCTGACAAAATTTCAAGCAGATCAAGTCAAAAATGCAATCTCTATAGTGTTAACTAGATTGTTCTACAATTTGGCCTAGTGACTTAGTTGTTGACCTGACCCATATTCGAACTTACCCTAGATATATTAAAGACAAATATTCTGACAAAGTTTCAACATGCTCAAGCCAAAAATGCGGCTTCGAGAGAGATTGTTCTTCAAATTGGCCTAGTGACCTAGTCTTTGACAGGACAATCCGACATGACCCATATTCGAACTTGGCCTAGATATCATAAGGACAAACTTTCTGATAAAGTTTCAACATGCTTAAGTTTAAAATGCGGCTTCAAGAGTGTTAACAAGATTTCTTTCCTTAAATTAGGCCTAGTGACCTAGAACTTGACCTAGATATCACTAAGACAAGCATTCTGACAAAGTTTCAACATGCTCAGGCCAAAAATGTGGCTTCCAGTGTTAACAAGATTTTCCTTAAATTAGGCCCCGACATGACCTATATTCGAACTTGCCCTAGATATCATTAAGATAAACATTCTGAGTAAATTTTAAGCTGCTGAAGCAAAAAATGCGGCTTCTACAGTGTTAACAAGAGTTCCCTTCAATTTGGCCAAGTGACCTAGTTTCTGATCCAATACGACTCATATTAGAACTTGACCTAGATATTATTCAAGAGTGTTAACATGATTTTTATTTAATTTGATCTAGTGACCTAGATTATGACCCCAAATGACCCAGTTTGGAACTTGGCCTAGATTTGATAGAGATGTATTTCTGATAAACGTTCATGATGATTAGATGCAAAATGTTGCCTCTAGAGTGTTAACAAGCAAATGTTGACGAAGGACGAATACCGGAGAAAGGCGATCACAATAATTCACCTTGAGCACTTCGTGCTCTGGTGAGCTATTAAAAGCATTTATCAAGATTGCAATTATTTCCATTAATTCAGAACCATATTTAAAAGTGGGTTTCAGGCATAAGTTGTTCATCTAAACTAAACTAGAATTGTTTTGACAAAAACATATGTCTCCCCCTCAAATATCTGTCAAAATCTCTCAAAACATTCCAACCTATAAAGCAGACAAACAAAAATTTGACCAAGTTGGACAGTACTCAATTTTTAATTACTAATGTTTTGTCTTGACCTAGTACAAAGTGGACATGATTTCAAATGGTTTACAGAAACACATATTTTTACTGCAGCTGTAACATTCAAGACTGAAGTATTCTTCAAAACAGTTAACAACTGTTGCTAAACATAAGCAAGCCGTCTTGGAGATATTGAGTGGACAGGAAATAAAGCCTAAAACCTTTGAGCTTCAAGCGTGACCTTGACCTTGAACCGGTATGGTCGAGACGCGGGTTCTGCACGTCGCCTTGATGAGGTGAACATGTGACCCAAGTTTCATGAAAATTCTTTAAGCTGTTTTGGAGATATGGAGCGGCACAAAATAAAGCCTCAAACCTTTGACCTTCAAGCGTGACCTTGACCTTGACCCAGTATGTTCGAGACGCGGGTTCTGCACGTCGCCTTGATGAGGTGAACATGTGACCAAATTTTCATGAAAATCCTTCAAGCCGTCTTGAAAATCCTTTAAGGAGATATGGAGCGGACACAAAATAAAGCCTCAAACATTTGACCTTCAAGTGTGACCTTGACCTTGACCCAGTATGGTCGAGACACGGGTTCTGCACGTCGCCTTGATGAGGTGAACATCTGACCCAAGTTTCATGAAAATCCTTCAAGCCGTCTTGGAGATATTGAGTGGACACGAAATAAAGCCTTAAACCTTTGACCTTCAAGCGTGACCTTGACCTTGAACCGGTATGGTCGAGACGCGGGTTCTACACGTCGCCTTGATGAGGTGAACATGTGACCCACGTATCATGAAAATCCTTTAAGGAGATATGGAGTGGACACAAAATAAAGCCTCAAACCTTTGACCTTCAAGCGTGACCTTGACCCAGTATGGTCGAGACGCGGGTTCTGCACGTCGCCTTGATGAGGTGAACATCTGACCCAAGTTTCATGAAAATACTTCAAACCGTCTTGGAGATATGGAGTTGACACAAAATAAAGCCTCAAACCTTTGACCTTCAAACGTGACCTTGACCGTGACCCGGTATGGTCGAGACGCGGGTTATGCACGTCGCCTTGATGAGGTGAACATGTGACCCAAGTTTCATGAAAATCTTTCAAGCCGTCTTGGAGATATGGAGCGGACACGAAATAAAGCCTCAAACCTTTGACCTTCAAGCGTGACCTTGACATTGACCCTATATTGTCGAGACACGGGTTCTGCACGTCGCCTTGATGAGGTGAACATGTGACCAAAGTTTCATTAAAATCCTTCAAGCCGTCTGGGAGATATGGAGCGGACACAAAATAAAGCCTCAAACCTTTGACCTTCAAGCGTGACCTTGACATTGACACTATATTGTCGAGACGCAAGTTCTGCACGTCACCTTGATGAGGTGAACATGTGACCCAAGTTTCATGAAAATCCTTCAAGCCGTCTGGGAGATATGGAGCGGACACGAAATAAAGCCTCAAACCTTTGACCTTCAAGCGTGACCTTGACATTGACCCTATATTGTCGAGACGCGGGTTCTGCACGTCGCCTTGATGAGGTGAACATGTGACCCAAGTTTCATGAAAATCCTTCAAGCCGTCTCGGAGATATGGAGCGGACACGAAATAAAGCCTCAAACCTTTGACCTTCAAGCGTGACCTTGACCTTGACCCTATATTGTCGAGACGCAGGTTCTGCACGTCGCCTTGATGAGGTGAACATGTGACCTAAGTTTCATGAAAATCCTTCAAGCCGTCTCGGAGATATGGAGCGGACACGAAATAAAGCCTCAAACCTTTGACCTTCAAGTGTGACCTTGACCCTATATTGTCGAGACGCGGGTTCTGCACGTCGCCTTGATGAGGTGAACATGTGACCCAAGTTTCATGAAAATCCTTCAAGCCGTCTGGGAGATATGGAGCGGACACGAAATAAAGCCTCAAACCTTTGACCTTCAAGCGTGACCTTGACCTTGACCCTATATTGTCGAGACGCGGGTTCTGCACGTCGCCTTGATGAGGTGAACATGTGACCCAAGTTTCATGAAAATCCTTCAAGCCGTCTGGGAGATATGGATCGGACAAGATTTTGGGGACGAACAGACAGACAGACAGACAGACAGACAGACATCAAGGACAAAAACAATATATCTCCCCTGTATACAGGGGGAGACATAATTACTAAAAGAAATTGCAAAACAACTTTTGAATTTAATTCTTATTTAGCAAACATAAAAAATGATAGATTGAGAACTTGTTTGACTGAAAAAAGGTATATGAGATCATAAGTTGGTAAAGTAAATATACAAATATTGCTAGAAAAAGAAAGATGCTATGAATTTATACATGTATAACCAATATGCAGTTGAAAGTGAATACCACCTAATCTTGACATGTCCAAGGTATAAATATTAATTTAAATCAGAATGATCATCAATCATAACCACATACTAAATCCTTGGTCTATGCTTGTGATGATTATGTAATTATGTCTATGCGAATAGTATTGCACATGTATTTATATTTTGTATGGCCAAAAGCACATCTAGTGTCTCCTTGCATAATAAAGATATTTGGGTTGAGTTGCCGTATTTTTAATGATGGGAGCTCCTTTGTGATCTAACAATAGTTGCAAGACAAACAGAGCTTGTCCATTGGGTTATCATTTTGATGACAAAATTTGCTTTTCACTAAAGATAATTTTGTATGTAAAATCAGACGAGCGGTCAAACTAACCGTTTGACCACTGAACCCGAGTTTATGAAGCCAGTGTCACCAGTATAGAGCCAGGCTAGACTGCACTACAGCGTTTTCTGACAAGGATCTGTACTGCTATCTTGACATTCCTAAAATTGACTACGGCCTCTTCCAAATGCAAAGCTGGACATTCAAAAAAATTCAGCATTGAAAGTGTTCAGCTTTTATTAGACCAAATACGTAGTTTATGCCAACTACGACCCTGAGCCATAGTAAAAGCTGCTCGCCTCCTTTTATTTAATTCTTGCAATCGAGTAGAAGGAAATTGAAAATTTAGTACAAACCTCTCCTGCCTTAGCTTTTGTTGTGCCTAAACAGCAAAAACACACATCATGTCCCCTGAATTCATCAACATGGGCTCCAAGATTTTCAAAATTAACTACCTTCTGCTCCTGTCGAGTTAGAAATGAGATTTACACATGTACTGTTATACCCATATATACTCAGTATTCTTGAATGCTTAATATCTAATGTAACAAATGAACAATAAAAGAAAGCTTTTAAACACAGATGAAAACATTTTCATTAATAGAAGATACTTCTCTTTTTATTCACCCTTTCCCAAATGTAAAGGTCTTTTGATGCTTCAGCAGCAGACCACTTCTGAAAACATGTCAAAAAGAAAAATTGACAGTTCACCTGTGAGGCAGAAAACATGGTGTCAAAAAGAAAAATTGACAGTTCACCTGTGAGGCAGAAAACAGTGTGTACAGAGAAAGGGTTGAATCAAGCAAACAATTGATTGATTGGGGTGTAATGCCGTTTTCAACAATTTTTCACGATGGCCAGTTCACCTACTCACAACAGTTCTCCACAAAACATATTTTCCAAGCAACTGGCTGCTTTTCCACATAGACTGTTAGCCCATTGGTGAAAGACGAAAGACGCTTGTCACATTGACTTTTGTCAAACGTAGGAAAGAATGTTGGCCGAGCTTGGATTCAAACTCACAACCCCTGGATTTTCAGCCGGCATCGCTACCGACTGAGCTACCGGGGTATCAAACTTTGAAATAACACTTACAAATTCAGGTCCAAACTCGGTAGCATTAATTTTGACTTTCCTTCTACCAATCAAAGTTACTTTTGAAAAAATCTTCTCCTTCGCCAACAGCTTTGTTAGAAGGGCTCCTGTTTCTCCAGTGTAACCAAGTATTACAGCTGTCTTTCCTGCTTCTTTTAATGCTTGCATTTTATGATCAGCACTTTCTGCCATTCTGTAAATACATGTGGAAAGATACAGCTTTACAATTTGTTCTTGTTAAGTTATTTATACTGGTACATGGTCTGCATGTTTACTTTTATTGATTCCCTATTCCATCAGCATTTTAGTCATAACATCTACACAATTATCATCAATTTATTACAATGTTTTCAACTCTATTCAATTATTTTATCATTCGTTACTAGTGATTATACCCTCAGATACATAGTATAATATGGGGGCTATATCGGAGTCACGCTTGTAGACATTTCTTGTGAGCACTATCTCTCAGCAACCCTTGGTCAGAGTTCAATATAACTTCACAAGAATGATTGATGCCAAGCCTAGTTGTGCATATTGTCGGCGTAATGCACTTGAATTACTTTTAAATGAGTTATGGCCCCTTGAATTTCTCATACATAAGTATATTGTCAGGCACCAGCTGGGCGTATTCATCACCTTCAGTGATATTTCTAGTTTTCCATAGTTTTACCTAGATCAGTATTGCATTGATTGCCAAACAAGCTATAAGCTTATAAATATTAATCACGCTCAATGTCTGCTTCCTGGAGACATAACCAGAACTCACTCTGTCTGTTTGTGTTGAAAAATCCCAAAGGCAGAACCTGCTCATCATGGGATTCGAACCGGAACCTTGTGATCTGCTGCAGATTGGTTGTTTGTGGGAAAGGTTTAAATTAGGTCTGTACTCCACATAATATTCTTACCAGGTATAAACAAATTTTTCATTCGCCTAGTGTTGATATAAGATAGGAGATATTGTACACAATAACATTAACTACTGACCATGGTTGTAAGGTATGTTGCCGCTGTAGACTGACTAGGATTTGAACGCATAATTTGGATTACCTTATAATTAATACCTTGATCATCACAATGTCTCCACACAAATGAAAATGCGAAAGTTTGCTAAATGTGCATATAGCATCCAAAACACATAAACAACAAAGAAAAACCTGCTTATTTAAGAGACCATGTCAGTGATGGTCTCTTATGTCAAAATTTGGAAAAAAACATATTTCATTGGCAGATGAGACCATGAAAATTCGAGAACAGAAATCTGTTAAAGTGCTATATATATAGATAATACAGTCAAACCTGTGTTTAAAGACAACCCATGGGAAGGGAACAATCTGGTATTTAACCCTTTCCCTCATATAGATGCTTTCTGACGCCTCTGCAGCAGATGGCTATTTGAAAACATAGTGACAAAAGAAGAAATTGCACGTTTTGTGCAATTTCTTCTTTTGACACAATGTTTTCCACTTTTAGTCAAAGGTTATCCATTCAATTATACAGATTTTCTACTTTTTGACAAAATATGTTCCAAGTCGTCTGCTGCAAAATTGTTGTATTGGGGAAAGGGTTAAAGACAACCCATGAGAAGGGAACAATCTGGTATTTAATTGCAGGGTCATAACGATGGCTATATGTAAAACGGTTGTAACTACATGTTGTAACAAGATGTAGTTACAACCGTTTTGCATGAAGCCCTCAATAAGGCAGAAAATGATTAAATGGGAAATTAAAAGTGTGGCACCTGGTAGACTGTACATGTATATATAATATATGTCAATGAGTACAAGCTATTATTTAGTTATTATTTGTACTCTAAAGTGTGTTATATTGTGGAATCATACCGGCTGGCAGGTCAATTGTAGCACACTATTATACCTCTAGATAAGACGTGTACTTCTGGTTCTAAATTTTAGAGGCCTTTTCTTGCATCATACAGACTGTATATTGTAGGTACAGTATTTTTTTAATGACAAGACATATCATTAGATGTTTACTTCTTCTAGTCCTCTGTACAAACAGATCTTTTGGAATCCTGACAGGAATTATTCTTGACCGCCAAGTTATAGTGACCCAAAGTTATCTTTATATTACAATTAATTTATATCAGAATGAGATACACCAATATACCTCCTATTTATCTCATTTGACTTCTAAGCTCTATCGACAACACCAATATACCTCCTATTTATCTTATTTGACTTCTAAGCTCTATCCACATAATTTGTCTATTTCAATGAATACATGTGAAAGTTTGACAGGGAAAGTGATTTTTCAATATTGTAAAAATTAATATTCTTACTTTTTGCTAGGCTTTTCTACATGCCCTTGGGGAAATGGTATAGATTTATATTTAATCAGATATTCAAACTATTTCTACAGCCCAATATTTTTAAGGGTCATAATATGACCGCTAACTTGGAACTTAGGGGTCATTTGAAAATAGTGGGGGGTCACATGATTTTCATCAATTTAAGAAACCATAAACAATACAGGTGTAGTCTAGTTTGTCTTTTAATCACAACTTGCTATAACTCAAGAGTTAACCCTTTCCCTCATGTAGATGCTTTCTGACACCTCTGCAACTGCTTTTGGAAAACATAGTGACAAAAGAAGAAATTGCTCAAAACAAGTGCTCCTTTGGCCACGTTTTCTACTTTTAGTCATAGGTTATCCATTCAATTATAGAGATTTTCTATTTTTTGACAAAATATGTGTCAAAGTAGTCTGCTGCAGAATTGTCTTATAAGGGAAAGGGTTAATGAGTAGAACATGATGACTAGACCTAGAAATTAATTGAAAGTTTTTAAGCAGATCTTCACATAGTGGTCAACAATCAAGTCTGTGATTCAAGTGATTCCAATCAAACTTACAATCAGCAGTCACCTGAGGGAAATCATAAAACTGGTCGCTTAACCCTTCCCTTATACGACAATTCTGCAGCAGACGACTTTGAACATATTTTGTCAAAACATAGAAAATCTCCATAATTGAATGGATAACCTATGACAAAAAGTGGAAAACATTGTGGCAAAAGGAGAAATTGCACGTGTTGTTCATTTGTCACTATGTTTTCAAAAAGCTGTCTGCTGTAGATCCATTAGAAAGCGTCTATATGAGGGAAAGGGTTAAAACAGTGGACTGCTTATCACAATATCCATGACTTGGTCCGATTTTGCTCTAGTTTTGGTCAGTTCAAATACCATAGTCTAGGTTGGGATGGAACTAATATTTACATTACAAATAGTAAATGCGATATTCAAGTATTCATTCCAACAGTGTGTGTACCTGTCATGCTTAATTGAAACAAAAAAATCATTTAATTCCATCAAACTATCACAAGTCATGTGACTATCAAATCTTTCTCACTTAACTTTGAATAAAAAAGACGAAAAAGTCGCTGTACAAAATATGTGAAAAACTTGCATCCGAATATATATCTACTTTTTACACATGTTCTATCTGATGATATTTAGATTTTTAATGGTGAAAGGACTATAATATAATCACTAAGTGATTTTTTAGTGGACATTAACTTTCCAGGGCTATAGATAAGTAGCTTTTTTGCTTAAAAAGTCAAAAGAATTGTCAAAAAAAGCAATTGTATACATTTGTGTTGCTTAATCTTTTTAAATTAAATCAAACACGATCCGAATGGAATATAAAGTATCTATGGCTTGATGTGAACAAGACAAATACTAAGCTTAGATGTACAATGTGCATACAGATTAAAGCAAATCTAATCCTAAAAAGTGTCTGGATGAATGAGGAATCCCCAAATATATAGTGTAACGTGTACCGGCGTTAAGCCATCGCGGGTCACCCATCCAGGTACTAACCGCGATGAACGTTGCTTAACTTTAAACAAAGGTCAACCACTCTACCAACATCGCTATAAAAGCCTGCTTCTACGACAAGACCGTAGATATTTATTCCTATACCCCGTTCCCGCTACATTTTTTCCCTCTTTCTCTTGACTTCGACCCGAAGTCACATAACTGAACACAAGCAGTATACCAGAGCGGAGTCTATGTAACAACAGTAACATCACTGAGAATTTGCTCATTATGTCTCCATTTACGTCTATGATTTTAAGTAGTACAAAAAAGCAATTTCCAAAAAAAGAAAAAAAATGATGGGTAAAAATTAATTAAAAAAAAAAGCAATTGTCTGAAAAACAATGGGGTAAAATACCCAATTAACTTAAAAAGATATCTGTAGCCCTGCTGTCCATTTTGCCTCTACAGCCATAGACCCTACAACAAACCATAAACCAAAATCGCAATGTTTTGATAATGAACCGTGCAATGATTGGCCGTTTATAAATAGCTCACATCATCTATAGATGCTGATCATGTGTTCTTTAATAAAAAATATATTCGTATCTGACTTTTTAGAAATTAATTGTTCATATTTGGGAAGCAAAATGCGACGACGTCTAAAAACACTTCTAAACAAACAAAAAATGCATGTAAAATAATAAGATCACCGATTCAGGTCAGTCACCGAAATAGAGCAGCGTATTCTGATATGAATAATTGATTAGACCTTCGTCCAAATAGGATGATTTCAAGTCGTGGGATATACCTGCATGCTATCTCTTTGTCTAACTTAGCTGAATATTCTTGTGTTACAAAGAATCCAGCCAATGCAATTGAAATAACCCCTATTGCAATGGCAGTTCCAGGTAAGATTTCGTCGCATTTGAACCACAACATTTCTTTCCAGCACTTCCCTGTGTAATCGTCATCAACTTGTGTGTACACAACGCGTCAGACTCCCGTGACTATATCGGTATAAACCGGGATCCGATGATGCAACATGGGAAAACGAGAAACTACTGATAATGATGAATTTCTCCTTTTGCTATGTTATATGCGAAATTAATTAGTAATAATTATATTTGTATTTGATTTTTACGAATTGCTTGTTTGGAAGACCAAACAAAACGATATTGTTATATTGGGCATTCGCATAGCAGGGGCTGAAGCAAATAGAACATCTTTGAAAGCATGCAAATGAAATATAAGATGAGCAATCGATTCATTACTTATTGCAGGGACGTAAATAAGATCTTATCTATGTCCCTGGTTATTGTTTTCATCCTTTCCCGCATACAACAACATTGCAGCAGACAATTTGGAGAATATTTAGGTAAAATATGAAAAATCTCTATAAATAAACGAAAGTATAATTATTATACAGAATTGAAAACGATTCTTATTTTGACACAATGTTTCATAAGTGTCGTCTACTGCATATGAGTACATATGGGCTTGAGATAGATGAACCCTTACCTTTGGACGTGTTGGTGATCCTTTTTGCAGGAATGACCATTAAAATACTAAGCTATTGATTGATTGATTGATTGGGATATAACGCCGTTTACAACAATTTTTCCTATCACGGCGGCCATTTCACATTCTCATGTGTTTCCTGGTTTTTCACACCAGTACTCTACACAAGTCTTTCCAAGCAACTTGCTACTTTTCCACATAGACTGTAAGCTCATTGATGGAAGACGAATGACGCTTGTGATTGACTTTAATCAAACATCGGAAAGAATGTTGGGCGAGCTGGGGTTCGAACTCACAAACCCTGGAGTGACAGCCCGCGTCGGTATCGACTGAGCTAAAGGTGTACAGCCTAAGCTATTAAAGGGGTATTCGGAACGGTCTGTTTTCTCTATTAAGACCATGACACACTAATATGGGGGGGGGGGGGGGGGGGGGGCGATATCTGCAAACAAACTTACCAACCCTTTCCAAACTCTTGCGAAGAGCTTGTTCTGCCTTTGGCACTTTTCATACAGGTCATGTCGAGGGCTTGGCGTGAAACGGTTGTTACTAAAATTGGTATTTTTTTTACCAAGGTTAATCACCTCGCCATGGAGTCTTTATAAGCGTTAAATTATTTTTCTTGGTAAACAATGGAAATTTGCATTGTTTACAAAGGGGTCAAAATTGCCCCTAAACAAGGGTTTTCAAAATAGGTTTTAAGTAACAATCGTTTCACACCAAGCCCTCGATGTCCCCGAACGTGACAAAAATAAACTGAAACCTTGTTTCACAATCCTTTTCAAAATAAAGCCTCGTTTTTGTTACTAAACTATCGTTGATCCTTTTAAAAGAAGCTAAGTCTTTTTTCCACTATAAAAGAACCAATAATGACATTCAAATACGCGATTAATATGTAGAGAAAAGTCATAAAAACCTAATGTGATAAGAATTTTCTTTGAAAAATATCAAAAAAATAACTTTAATAAGCATTTAAAACCCGGGTTCAAAATAAGCCAGGTCGAGATTAACGAAAAAAAAAGATCGGCAATTTCCGTAAAATATACCGGAAGTGACGTGCTCATGAGGAATTCAATGCAGGCTCTCATTATGTTGACCAGGGACCGTGTATAACATGTATATATTGTCCCTGTGTTGACAGTGTAAATCGTGAACGCATCGATATATTTGGAATAACAAGAGAAAGTTGATGCAAGGCATCAATGTCGCCGGAAAAGACTGCATTGATTTATTTATGTATTTTTGACTTTCCTTAGTCTATACAAACATTAGGAACGTTGAAATGAAAACATTTGCTTATAAATTTTATATTCATACCTATACATTAGGGTATCTATAAAAAATTAACGAAATGTGTACACATTTATCTTGGCTTAAATTTAATTTTGCTGTTGTTACTTATTTAAATAATAGTATAAATTCACATAATTTCAATGTTTGTCAATCTTATTCGAATCACGAGGTAAATATCCTGATATTGCTTTAAAGGGAGGTAATTTGAAGTAAACAAAAGTCTTCAAAAGGAGAAATATATCAGCATTACCGTCTACAGTTTAAATTGTTCTATTGTTTGTGGATTTAAAAATGTTCTTTTTTTCTTATTTCTACATGTACAACGAAATATTGCGGCTTCTCTTTGACGCTTTGCGTCAAACATTCGTCGTACTTGTCTAAAATAAAATAATATCACTCGCTTTTTCATATCGAAATACGCATGCGCGAAAATCATGTTAAAGGTCACGAAACTACACAACAGAATAGGGTCTATATTTAGCTTAGAAACAGTTCCTACTTTAGATATTCATGGATTAACATTATTAAATGAATTCTACACAAATCAAGACATCTCTTTGAACATGAAAACAACATTTAGTAAGTTAAAATTGCTATTAAAAGGAGAATTCGACGCTCGACATTGACACACAACGGTCTGCAGCAAGTCTAGCAGGGACCTCTTGTGTCTTCGTAAATAAGACAAAAAACACAAATGCGAGTCAAAATAAAGAAACTGTAAATACCTAAAACATCGAAATATTTATTTCATTTTAGATGTGTCATTACTTAGTGTTTTTAAACAAACACAATTGTAATATGTTCAAGACATCTAAATGTGTTTCTTTCTAATAATAATCCCCCCTCCCATGTGATTTCAGAAAACCTATTAAAAATAGAAGTCGCGGGCTTCTGCCCGGCGACTAATTAAAGAGAAATAAAACGTGAAACTGCCCAGAGAGTGTGTGGTAGGGAGTGTTTATACATGCCGAAGGACGGTGTTAGCTTTCATAGCTTCCCCAAGGACGACACAGTAAGGAAAATGTGGATAAAGGCGGTGGACTCGACGCGAAAACTTTGGAAAGGTCCGACAAAACATACCGTGGTTTGTTCCGACAAGTACATTTTTCGTGTGAAAATGAAATGCGTCGGGAACTGATAAGCTTGAAAATTACCTTATTCCTATGAAAAATATCCGAATCCATTTATAATGTAATTACTTCACAAGGGTTTTCTAACATTACATCACTTTGCACCATATATATAAAGATTGAGTCACGACACATAAAAATAGACAATTAGTTTTGTTTTCCAAATTTTAAGGCAGTTTGTATCTATTTACATAATTGCAATGCCGGCTTTTGTTCATTACTGTTCTCCAAATACTTCGATAATTGTTGTGTGACGATATTACGAACAGTGATGACCCTGATCAGTCTTAACAGAAGAGCATATTTATCTGAATATTCCCAACTATCGGAAGGCGGGTTTTCATTTGACACGGTACTATTATTATGAACCACGTGCAACTTAGTCACCCAGATTCAATGGAAAATTAGTGACGCGAGCAATAAAAGTGACCTTCATTTATCCCTTTCTTACGGCAGCTCGAAAGGGACACCACACACATTTTTATAAATTACATACGATTTTTTTTTATCTCGTGCGCACGAGATAGTATCTCGTTCGCACGACTTAGTATCTCGTTCGCACGACATAGTATCTCGTGCGCGCGAGATTAAAACAAAATCGTGTGTGTCCTTTTAGAGCTGCCTACGGCAACTCTAAGGAACACACACATTTTTATAAATTACATACGAATTTTTTTTTATCTCGTGCGCACGAGATAGTATCTCATTCGCACGACTTAGTATCTCGTTCGCACGAGATACTTATCTCGTTCGCACACTTAGCATCTCGTGCGCACGAGATACTAAGTCGTGCGCACGAGATAAAAAAAATCGTGTGTGTCCCTTTAGAGCTGCCGTACTTTCTTCATATAAAAAATACGACATTTGAAAACGAGAGAAATTGCAGCAATTTCTCTCGTTTTCAAATGTCGTATTTTTTATTTGCTCACAGCGTAAAGATCCCAAACACAATGAAGCAACCCTGTATGAATATATTCTTCTGTTGTAGAAATTGTCTGTACATGGGAAAGAGTTAAAGAGCTTCTCATTTTTTGTCAACATGTTTTTAATTTCGTCGGCAATTTTGTTGAAAGAGGAACGGGTTTACGCACACGTGCAAAGTCGGTTCTTTTGTTTGACCAAACAGGATTCTCGTGATATATATTTCCGGTGTATGCCAGTTTTGACAATCAAGTAAGCTACCCCTTTCACAGATGTAGATTCATTTTGACGCAACTAAAGCTGACGAGTTTGGTAAAAACATTGCAGCAAAATGAGAAAGCCTAAATGCTTTAAATTTAATAGATAACTTTTGCCACAATGATTTGAATTAATTCAATAATTATACTTTCATTTTTTATAGATTTTCTTTATTTTTGTCTCGACATTTTCACAATCGTTTGCTGTGATTTGTTGTAAGGGGGAAAGGGATGAACAGCTGACATAAGTGGTTATTGTTTTCAGCTACACAATACCGGCGGGTCTTTGATTGACTGTGGAAAGAAATCAGAAGGGCAATAACATTGGTCATTTACGGTGCGTGTTATGACACTTACACAATACTGGTCAGTTCTTTTGAGAACACCTGTTTGATTAAGATGAATTAGCCAATTTACATCTATTTTTAATTATTGTCTGTACATTGCATTGTTCAATATGGCCGATTTTTCGAGTCTGAATCTGGGTTTTTTCTGGCTTAACCCCGTCTGACATTTAATCAGATATTTCTGATCTGGAAGTCGTTTCCGATGATTGTTATTCTTCCGACAACGATGATGTCTCTGTAGGCGCTTGGAATAATGAGTTTTAACAACCAAGGGTAAGTAAAAAAGAACTTAATCGTCATTGAGAATCGGGAAAATACGCTAACATGTATTTAATTTTGACTTATGGAGTAGAAACAAAAATCCCTGTCAAAACGAACAGATTTCAAACTAAAAGTAATTCTAGATATAAATAATTAAAGTTTAAATGCTTCTTAAAATAACCTTTTACAAAAATTAATTTATTCTCGCATGTTATCAATACTTTAAAGCTGAAAATAGCAAGAATCATTCATCACGAACAATTTCACGTTCTGCTTCGTCTTCAGACTCGCTGCTCGTTTCAGATCGTTTTACTGACGCAAACTGGTATGGTCTGATCCCTAAAAGTGCTAGACCGTTGCCTAGGTCATCTGTCTCAATGTAAATAGCTGACTCATCGCTGTTCTTAGAAAGAAGACGACGAACAGTATAATTCTTCATCTACAGCTCCGTAATTCAACTCATCCGCCCAATCTGACTAAAACACACGATCTGACCAAATGTAAGATCTGATGGCGATCAATTAGAAATCATCTTCTTGTTTTATCGGATTTCCAATATCGCTATTTTTAGATCCACCAAGCTATTTTTAGCTCGCCTATTCGAAGAAATAGGGGAGCTTATGTTATCACCCCGGCGTCCGCGTTGGCGTTGGCGTTGGCGTCCGCGTTGCCAGCTTGGTCAAACCTTTGCGTGCAAGGCCTTTTCTCAGACACTGTGTATGCTGTTGCTTTGAAACTTCACACACTTATTCAGGATCATTAGGGGACCTTGTATGTCAAGTCCCATAACTCTGGAATGGATTTTGACTGAATTGTGCCCTTTTTTGGACTTAGAAATTGGGTCAAACCTTTGCGTGCAAGGCCTTTTCTCAGACACTGTGTATGCTGTTGCTTTCAAACTTCACACACTTATTCAGGGTCATTAGGGGACCTTGTATGTCAAGTCCCATAACTCTGGAATGGATTTTGACTGAATTGTGCCCCTTTTTCGACTTAGAATTTTGGTCAAACCTTTGCGTGCAAGGCCTTTTCTCAGACACTGTGTATGCTGTTGCTTTCAAACTTCACACACTTATTCAGGGTCATTAGGGGACCTTGTATGTCAAGTCCCATAAATCTGGAATGGATTTTGACTGAATTGTGCCCCTTTTTCGACTTAGAATTTTGGTCAAACCTTTGCGTGCAAGGTCTTTTCTCAGACACTGTGTATGCTGTTGCTTTGAAACTTCACACACTTATTCAGGATCATTAGGGGACCTTGTATGGCGTTGGTATCAGCATTGCCAGGTTAAGATTTGCATGCAAGTATTGAAAATTTGTGATATCTTGCAATAAATAATAGTGTGTGGTTTTATCTGATACTGATACTGTAAGTCTTCGGTATTATGTTCACTATTGGCATACATCGTATATAAACCAATTTACAGATTTAAAAGGCCTGTATGGACTTGGTTAACATTTGCATGGAAGTATTAAAAAGGTGTATTATCTTGCAATAGGTGATACTGTGTGACTTTACCTAATGCTATAACTGTTCTGAAGTAGGCCCTGATAGACGATGGCCCTGATAGGCGAGCTATATTGTCCTCCGACAACTCTTGTTATTTAAACCAATCAGAGGACTCGTTTCAACAAACGTGTGGCTTAACCTTCAAAATGGCGTCAATTGACGAAGTTGAGCAAATTTAAAATAGACCGTTTAAAACCAGAGCAAAGAACACTTTTCGATGCTGTATGGTCAGGGAAAGACTGTATCGGTGTTTTGCCTCATTTCCGCATTTGTAGCCATGATGCGGTCGTAATAAGAACTATACACACGTGTAAATCACTATGCAAAAATTGGGATCCCATGCTAAATATAGATTTTTTGGGTAAATATAGACTTTCACTTTCAAAAACGTGAAAGCAAGGTTCTGATTGGCTGGCGGAAAGGTCGTCTGAACGTGACCCGCTATCGGTTGTCCTCAGATCCTATGCGTAGCGTTAATAGGACATGATTTTAATGAGATTGCTCATCCGCCACTATTGAAATCGAAACAACTCCTCATCACTACGTCATCACGGTAAACCGGAAGTCAGTTTATTTTCACTTTTCGCACTCGGCAATTTCCGTGAAAGTGTAATTTTATTGTACACAATTTATCTTTTCATACATCAAAACATTTCTTAATTTTTTTTTTGTTCTTATGTTATTATTTAAGCATTAATTTTTTGACAGTCAAATTTTATTTTTTTGACTTTTGGTACCCTTTAATGTTTTCCGCTATTCAAACAATGCAACATAATGGGGGTAAATCGGCTTAAAACTTACCCATCCCTTTCTTAAGTATTTTCATCTCGTGATGAACCGGTTTTGCCATTGGTACTACATATTTTTCATACAGACGGCTCGAGTACTGGTTATGTCTCCAGGAAGCTGCAGACACCGAGCGTGATCATAACAAAATAAAACATAAGCTGAAAGCTTGTTTCGCAATCGATTTCAACAAATAAACAAGTTTAAATCAATATATTACTGTAACCCGCCCGGTTAGCCAAACTATAAAGTTAATATACTTCTGCGATTGATTTTACTTTTCTCTTTTCAATGTTAATTTATTCTGCACAGTGTACTACAAAACGTGACATTATAACGAATTGAGCCGTCCCATGAGAAAACCAACAATATGTATCGACCCAGCGCAGGCTAATCCGGGCCGACAGATTCCGTCTGACGAGGATAGATGTATTGAGTAATGACTCCTGAAACAGATAATCCACAGAAGGCGAAAAGTGTATAACCGGGTTAGCCTGCGTCTAAATTGTGGATGTTTTATGTAAAAATTATACTTGGATATGTTTTGGTCCCACTGTTGAATCATCTTATTTTCCAATTGTACAAATGTAACTAATTTTTCATGAAATGTTTTGAAAGCAGACGACTCTAAAATAGTGTATCATAGATTATCTTGATTACCAGCTTTTCTATGGAGTATTGTGAAACCGCTGGTCTTCAGCTGAAGATATTTGAAAACGTTGTGGTCAAAGAAGACTATCCATTAACCCTTTTCCTCATATAGACGTTTTCTGACGCCTCTGCAGCAGACGGCTTTTTGAAAACATAGTGACAAACGAAGAAATTGCACAAAACGTGCAATTTCTCCTTTTGCCACAATGTGTTCCACCTTTTGTCATAGGTTATCCATTCAATTATAGAGATTTTCTATGTTTTGACAAAATATGTTCAAAGTCGTCTGCTGCAAAATTGTCGTATTGGGGAAAGGGTTAAAGACAACCAATGAGAAGGGAACAATCTGGTATTTAATTGCAGGGTCATAACGATGGCTATATGTAAAACGGCTGTAACTAGGTTATCCATTCAATTATGGAGATTTTCTATGTTTTGACAAAATACGTTCAAAGTCGTCTGCTGCAGAATTGTTGTATGAGGGAAAGGGTTAAATGGACACTTTTTCGTTTCTTCACAAAGAATTTTTATTATTATGTATTTATTTTCATTTTCATCAGGACAATGGTTGATTGTTCGACAGAAGCGTCTGGAAGATTTGATTTACTAAAAAGCTTACAATAATCTTGATAACCAGTGCAAGACTGGCTGTGCATGCCAATCAGAATCTGCACTGATCGTCAAAGTCACCATACGATAGAAGGGTGCATGAAGTGATCCCTGTTCCGCAACGGCGTTTGTGTGTTGAATGATTATTCTATAGTTAAGATAAATATAAGTCAATGAAATGAGGAGAGAATTATTGGATGGTGGTGTAGATGTACAGACGTATTTAAATGTTGTTTTCAAGTGTATATTATTGTTATATCACGGCGACAGTTCACTTATTCTTGATCCCTGGTTAAACAAAACAGTACTAGGCTTGGAAATGTGCCTTACCCAAGGGCAGTCCACCAGAACCGTCGTAACGTGAATGGGGATCGAACCCGGGACACCACTCGACCACGGCGGATTCCTGCTTTCTCTTGTAATTAACCCTTTAACTGATGCAGTTCAGTTTTCATGTCTCTGTAGCTGACGAACTTGTATTAACATTGTGGAAAAAGAAGACAATTGCCCAAAACGAATTTTCCACAGTGTCTTCACCTCTGAATGAACATATATACGTCCAATCCTGTAGATATTTGATTTCTTCCCTGATGTTATTAAAGCAGGAAACTCCAAAATAGTTAAATATCAGGTAACCAGTTACCCCTTTCCCTCATTCAGACGCTTGTTGACGCCTCTGCATCAAATAACATTTGAAAACATTGTGACAAAATGAGAAATTGCTCACAATTTGAGCAATTTCTCCATTTGTCAATGTGTTTTATACTCGATTTCAAAATAGTATATATTCATTTATAAATATGATCCACATTTTAACACAGATGTGTTTAAGTCGTCTGTTGCAGATTTGCTGTGAAAAAGCCCTAAAATAGGTGGTGTTCTGAAAATAAGATGTGAACATCGTCGTGAATAAATTAATTCAAAAATGTAAATCGTTTAATATTCCTTTATTTTTAATGTATATTCCGTAAAAATGAAACAACTTCGTTTATAAATTATAATTTTATATAAAAGTCGAAAAACAACTGTTAGCACCATGTATTGATAATAATTGACACTTTTAGCTGTTTGGCACAGTGCCAATAATGCTATTAGTAACATGTCGATATAGCGGAAGTGTAATGCTACACTTATAACGAAGGGAGGTTACTATTGGACAACAGTATTTATTCACCTTTTCTGCATACGACAACTCTACAGCAGACAGCCTTGAATACACCCTATACTGTTTTAATACCTGAACATGATTGGATGTATGCAATATAGTTGAAAACGTGTTGCAAAAGAGAAATTGCTCATTATGAGAATTGCCTCCTTTCGCCACAGTGCATCAAACGTTGTCTGCTGCAAATGCGTCAAAAGGCGTCTGCAAGTGGGGAAAGGTTAGTATAAGATATTAATAGAAAGGTATTTTAGTATCGTCGTATTAATTGTGTTCAGCTGTCTTTATGAACTGATACCATTCTGTTAGAAGAATCGCCTAAATGTGTATACCTCCTGTACAATGAACTGTCGATGTAACCTGGCTAATAGGTCAGTGATGCCTACATATACATAGTTCTATGTAAATGTCATTTGTTTAGTATCAGTACCCGTTGAATATGAAGGCGATACTTTATGCGGCCGTCATTCCGAAAAAGTTCAAGTTGATCCACACAGTCTGATCGAGATCTACACTTTGAACTAATAACTTAAACAATATTGATAGAATCTACTGTCAACTTATGTATATGTTGACAGGTCTGGGCAAATGTACATGCATATCTTTACCCACGCTGTTCACAAAATTTAATGTATACATATTCCCTTGGACGGTCTTATATGCACTAAAATGGTCAATAATGACCTATTAATTACCTATATTGAGAGTTAAACTGTATTATGAAATACATGTATTTCTATCAATTATTCTATAACGAAAAGTATATCAGTTATTTGACACAAATTCGAACATGTCCTTAATTACCGTACAATATCATCATATAGCGTGTATTTACAGGCAAAACTTTTGTCAAACACTGGCAAAATTACGTTAAGCGAAAAAAAGGTAATAAATCACATGAAATGCTGTTAAAAACTCACCGTTGTTAGTAAATAAATCAATTGACAATGCTTCCATATGTTCCGCGTTGTCAGTAAATAATTCAAGTGACAATGCTTCCATATGTTCCGCGTTGTCAGTAAATAAATCACCGGACATTGCTTCCAAAAACTACTCGTAGTCAGAAAATGAATCAACTGACGATGCTTCCAAATACTACTTGTTGTCAGTAAATAAATCAGCGGACGATGCTTCCAAATACTACTCGTTGTCAGTAAATAAATCAAGTGACAATACATCGTAATGATCGGCGTTGTCAGTAAATAAATCACAGGACAATGCTTCCAAATACTACTCGTTGTCAGTAAATAAATTGTAAAACAATGCATCCAAAACGAAGTGTTCCGCGTTGTCAAAAGTAAAACACAGGGCAGTGTTTCCGAATACTCCTCGTTGTCAGTAAATAAATCAATTGACAAAAATTCCATTTTGCTCTTCGTTGTCAGTAAATACAGATGCATTAGCATACCTTCAAATGTTTCTCGTTGACATTCATAAACAACCATGGTCTCTGCGAAAACTAATCGTTATGCCATTGCGACCTGTGTAGATCCAGATCAGCCTGTACATCCGTGCAGTCTGATCTGGCTCTGCACTGTTCGACAATTAGTCAATAATGTTTCACGATACCTCTTTGAAGCAGTCTCCATATGAACATAATAGCATGAATACAAAGACAGGTCCTTTTTCACATTTGTAATGATTACGCTAGGTTTGGTTGTCAAATGTTCCTTGTTGGCGGTCATAAGGATGATAATCATTCCTTTAAATGTTCCATATGTTAATCATAATCCCGCATGATGTTGTCCTATAATGTTACTTGATATCAATCAAAATTCAAAAGCACCAATGACCGTGACTCTAAATGTTCGTCATTGTCAGTCACAAAGTCAGACAATCATGAATCTATTTCACATTGCTCGTTGTAAGTCATTTCAATATCACAATGTTCTGCTTCAAATCGATTATCCCAGATTACATCACGCTGTGATACATAATGTGAGACATGTAAAGCAAAGGCCAACTACAAATATATTTACAAGTATTAGGTTTTGTACATATTGTGCATCTCTATTGCAGCCTCGTGCTCTCTCGCTTTCATGCGCAGCACTGCGATACTTCCGTTTCTGTGGGCCTCCGGTGGTTGACATGCTCCATATAGGCTGAGTGGAATGTTGGGTAATCCGTATAACGGAAATGGCAAAAACGGATACGGCGAAAGGGATGACGGGAGAGGAAACTTTAATGGCGACCGTAAATCAGGTAAACCATCATCTGAATTGTCCGAAGAGTCTGTGCCGCGTCGTTTACATAGCTGGAATAAATAAAATGTTGTTGTATCGTTTGGATTATAACACACCATGTCATAGTGGCATATCCATTATGCATGTACGTTACTTTTTTAAATGCGATCGATTTGTGCAACAAAGAACTAAACTCTTTCAAAAAACAAGAATGTTCCATCCACTTAATGTAAAAAAGGTCTTATACGGATCAGAACAATATTCAGATGACGAAAACATAAACCTATTCGAAAGTGTTCAAATCAAGACGATTCGAAGTTTCTAATAAATAACTTTGAAAAAGTGATATGTTTCTCTCCCCTATCTCTGTAATATTTATCACTTCAGGGCCGATAGCGCGAATATCAGTGACCAGCCAGAGAATACTTGCTTGTATACATATATGCATGTGTGTATGTATGTGTGTGTGTGTGTGTTTCATCAGTCATATTTGTTACCACTCATACTTACCTGTCATAAAGTTAACTTCAATATATCAAAGCCATCTTTATAATTGTAAAATATAGTTGAAAGGGAATGGCCGTATCTAATGTTGTGAGAACTTGTGGCCAGACCCTTTCACCTTTAATAGTATATGATATACCTTTGCAATGTATAATGTTAAATAATTTCATATGGCAATAAAATATGTTTAAACTATGCATGTACGTTTTCAGATGCTATAATTGGCATATGATAAACAGAGAAGAATTAATAATATTTCACGAAGGCGGTCGGTGATCAAGAGTATTGTTGCCCGCAAAGTCCTGCTGGTCGAGTCTCCTTTTGGGTAACTCGTACTCTCGTAAGCCAAAACATGTGGAAAATATAACCCCAAAACACTTCAAATGCAATCATGTCAATGCTATTGATGTTTTTCTTTACACTTTTTTCAACAGCATTCCAATTATATGATGGTGGTAACCACTCGTGTGTTTCCATAATTTCTCATTACAATACTCCACACAACATTCTTCCATGACAACTTGTTATCCCACTGGTGCAAGACGATTGATTGATTGATTGATTGATTGGGGTTTAACGGCGTTTTCAACAATGTTTCAGTCATATCACGGCGGCCAGTTCACCTACTCATATATGTCTTGGCTTTCTCACACCAGTACTTCATACAACATACTTTCCAAGCAACTGTCTGCTTTTCCACTTAGACTGATAGCCCATTGGTGGAAGACGAATGACGCTTGTCTCAATGACTTTTGTCAAACGTCAGTAAGCTTGTTGGCCGAGCTGGGGTTCGAACTCACAACCCCTGAATTGACAGTCCGCGTCGCTACCGACTGAGCTACCGGTGCAAGACGAACGTCGCTATAGTTATTTAGGCTCAATAACAAATAAGACAAATAAAACACTGACAACATGTAGATGCTACAGAGAAGCTACAAGGCTGCCAATTAAGAAAGAGAATTATATAAGCTATTCACTTCTTTCACTATCCAATGAATTGTTATGATTGTAAATATTGATATCTTTAATTAATAGAATAACTATGGTTTAATCAAACAAAGAAAACAACACTGTACATACATTCAATGATTCCGGATCACTTCTGAGGGTATTTGTCGGGGCCGGTACAAAGGTCACGTCCCGGAGGTCCTGTAGCCCCCCGAAATTACCAAGCTTTTCATATTTTCTCCATTTCGCTCGGCGATTCTGGAACCATATCTGTTCAAACGAAGAATGCACATTGAAGCTCTGGATCCAAATAGATACTACTTTACAGAATTTTCTCCAAACCACTATGACTGATTGGCTAACACTGCAGAGCCAGATCAGTCTGCGCGGATGCATTGGCTGATCTGGTTCTACACTGATGGCAAATGCATTACGATTGGTTTCCTAGAGCCTCGCTCATATAGGCTTTTGAGAACATTTACTTTCTATCTTTACGAGTCCTATCTCTAGTTCTATAGCATCATTGGTGGAAAAGTTGTGAGACTAACCATAATTAAAGCGAAAGAAGGTAATAACAATCATACACAAAGCATGATAACTTCACTCAAAGAAAGACAAGACCTGTAAACTAATTTGAAAACAAGTTTTGATATGGAATTAGTATCTTTACGATAACATAGGGTATAAGAAAATGAAATATGTTGTTTATTCAATGCTAAATCGGATATTACTGGACATATAGGTGAGATAAAAGGCTTTATCATTCGCTTTGCTGTATGATTGGTTGATTAATTAATTGACGCCGTTTCCAACAATTTTTCAGTCATATCACGGCGGCCAGTTCCCATTTCCATGTGTTTCCTGGCTTTCTCACACCAAAACTCCACACAACAGTCTGTCTAAACAATGGAGTTAGTTACATCACAACCGGTTAACTCTTTCAGCGCCGAATTGTTTAAAGTAGACTCTTCTATGTTCAAAATCGGCCGATTCTATTTTTCATGTGAATTTTGGAATATTCTTTTTACTAAAACGCAAACAATGCTGATTTCAGGTGAGACAGCTCGTTACGAGCTGACTCACCTGAATCTGTATTGTTTGCAAAAACCTCAATATTGCCTCTGGCGCTGAAAGAGTTAAAAATATAGTCCTTATTTTCACGAGCGTAAAGCGTAAGTGGATATATGTGGGTTATATCTTGTTATAGGTGAGGATAAAACTTTGTATCACGTCGAAAACAATAAAACTATTAATATTCAATGCAGATTCGAAAGAAATGTATTCATGTATACAGTACCAAATTCATGCAGAATAGCGCCGAGCCCCGGTAGCTCAGTCGGAAGCGACGCGAGCTGTCAATCCAAGGGTTATGAGTTCGAACTCCAGCTCGATCGACATTCTTTCTAACGTTTGACAAAAGTCAATGAGACTAGCGTCATTCGTCTTCCACCAATTAGCTAACAGTTTATGTTGAAATGCAGCCGATATATCTAGCTTCCGATAAGTTTGTTTTTGCTTGAGAGTTTCTTCATCACACTTAAATCCGAGTCAAAAAATTGCGGTATTAACTATTACTATTCTAGCTTTCGATGTTATACAAAGCTTTTTCCTTGCCGATAAAAGGTACAATCCTCATAGTTTAGCTTACGCTTCACGCTAGTGACAATAAAAACTCTATTTGAGCCGTCCCACGAGAAAACCAACATGTTGGCCTCAGCGTAATGTATCGACCTGGATCAGCCTGCGCAGTCCTCGAAGGCTAATCTGGGCCGACACATTCCGTCTCAGTGAAGGTAGAGGTATAGAGTAATGATTCCTAAATCAGAAAATCCACAGGAGGTGAAAGTTGTCTACCCGGATTAGCCTGCGCGGCATGCTTAGGCTGATCCGGGTCGATACTTTACGCAGAGTCCACAACGTTGGTTTTCTCGAGGAACGGCCTACACTAGATGCTGCGGCGATAGACATCTGCGTAATGTATCGACCAGATCAGCCTGCGCTGTGCGCGCAGACTGATCCGGCAAACACATTCCGTCTTAGGGGGATAGATGTATAGAGTAGTTATTCCTGAAACAGAAAATCCACAGGAGGCTAAAAGTGTCTATTCAGATAGGCCTGTGTGGCATGCTTAGGCTGATCGGGGTCGATACTTTACGCAGAGTCCACAACGTTGGTTTTCTCGAGGAACGGCCTACACAAGATGCTGCGGCGATAGACATCTGCGTAATGTATCGACCAGATCAGCCTGCGCTGTGCGCACAGACTGATCCGGCCGACACATTCCGTCTTAGGGGGATAGATGTATAGAGTAGTTATTCCTGAAACAGAAAATCCACAGGAGGCTAAAAGTGTCTATTCAGATAGGCCTGTGTGGCATGCTTAGGCTGATCGGGGTCGATACTTTACGCAGAGTCCACAATGTTGATTTTCTCGCGGGACGGCTCATTTGTTACCGGTGATGATAAGTCTTGATATCACATTGATATCACATTGATATCACATTGATATCACATTGATATTGATATCACATTGATATCACATTGATATCACATTGATATCGAACAAATATTTAATCTACATTCTCTATTGCTTCCGGTAATATTAATCTTTTTGAGAATGGTCCTCTCTCACTTTTACACCTGCTCTTCACAATTGTGACAACTAAGAACTATTTCTTACAATCAATCAATATCACTGATATCGAACTAATGTCCTTTTTACTAAACTCACCTGCACTCTTGCTTCCGGTAAGTGTGTCTTTTGAGAAAGTTCCTCTCGCGCGTTAACATCCGGGTAATGAGTCATTCGGAACACCTCCTCCAAACATTTTAATTGGTCCGCTGTGAAAGTAGTTCTGTACCGTCGTTTCTTTGTATAGCTTTCGTCTGATACTAAAATTGTGTAAAACCAAATTAAGTTTCACATTTAAAAAGACATAGGGCAACGTGAAAGTTAAACAATAATATTTTGCTTGTATAAAATTTACTAGTAATATAACCGTAACTTGAATTACGTGAATTGTTACGAGAGAAATGACATTTTTACACACACACCTCCTTGAAATAAACAAATCTAATATATTACGTCCATAAAATAAATGGCAATTTCCTGTATTTGTTTACGTCAAATAAATTAGCAAAAGTGTTAAAAGGAACGCATGTATCGTCTGCCAAAAGAGTACAAGCGTTACGGGCAGTCGGACGAACAGACGACGGAGAAGTGATCCACCAATGTGTGTCACCAAACAGGCGGTCAAAGGACAATTTAAAGGCTTTTTTTTTAAACGTGTCAAGTGTTTTGATTTTATAACAATAAAAAAACACGTTCATTATTTCAGCGCTAGCTTTTCCAAAATCACAAACAATGTTGTGTCCATCTTGAAAACAATGGACATGGAGTTTTGATTTTAGGTATTCGTGAAAGTATCGCTCAAATATCCGAATTATTTTTGAAAATATCCCGTCCATTGAAAAGAGATAAAGTTAGCGTTTGTGAACAGTGTGGATACAGATCAACCTGTGTATACGCACAATCTGATAATGACCTACAGAGTTCACCATATAGATTTGAATCTACACTGTACATAAACGCCAACTTATACCTCTTGTACTCTTTCTAATCGAAGGATTACGTAGATTGTTAACCTTTCCCCCATACAGACGCGTTCTGACGCATCTGCAGAAGACGGCCTTTGAAATCATTTTGGCAAAAGGAGAAATTGCTCGTAATGAGCAATTTCGCCATTTGCCACAAATATTTCAATTTATTCAATGACCTTTCTTCATTTATGGATATTTTCTATATTTTGGACTTCATAAATTCAAACTCGTCTGCTGCGGATTTTTTGCATGTGGAAAATAGTTTAAGAGTGTCTCTTTCAACAATTATATTTTATTTTGTTTTTGCATATAAAATATTTCCAATGAATATTTAAAGGAGAGCATTCTTTTTCAATATGGTGATAATAATTGTACACATTTGCAAATAATTAAACCTTTATTTGCGCGGATGCTTTACAGTCTTCATTACTAAGTCAAAGAGTTGAAGCTTCTGACAAATAATGTCGAAACTGATCAGAACGTATATGTTGATGAGCAGGCTACTCCGTATGTAGAGACGTTTGAACTGGGCTGTGGTTTTAAAAAATCCCAACATCAAACATTTGGAAAATGTCTTTAAATGAAAGTACAATAATTTAATAGTCATTGAAAACATTGTGGTAACAGAAGATATTGCTCTTTATGAGCTATGTCCCATTGTGCTACAATGTTTTCAAAACTCACCTGCTACAGAGGCGGGAAAGGGTTCACAACCACTCACCTGTACAATTAGCTGTTTCAAAATGATTCGATTGGACGTCGTCTTGTATCTCGGTACATTCTGCTGATATTTCATTGGACGTTGATGTCACGGTTGATGTCACGTGGTCGTTGGTGCTAACTTCAATTTCCACATCTTCCTTTTCATCTGAAATGCATAACATCCCAGGTTTTCAAACTTGAAAAAAAAAAAAAACACCACACAATAAAAAACGTAAAACTTCCTCACACACCGAGTGCTATTCGATAGCTACTGAGTTGTGAGTTGGTTGCTAGATTCGGCTTACACATGTTTAACTCTTTCAGCGCCGAATTGTTTAAAGTAGACTCTTCCATGTTCAAAATCAGGCGTCTCCCTTTCTCATATAATTCGAGTTTGGACTACTTTGATAACTAAAAGGCAAACAATGCTGATTTCAGGTGAGACAGCTCGTTACGAGCTGACTCGCCTGAATCAGTATTGTTTGCAAAAACCTGAATATTGCCTTTGGCGCTGAAAGAGTTAAGTTCTCAAGTATGCTAGGACGATCTGAATATACCCCTGTACACTTATCATATTTTCAAGGCGGTCTCTCTCAATTTCAAATATATATTTTTTTTTATTGTTATAGCAATCTCATTGAAATCAGACCACACTACGTCTCTGTCCCTTTATAACGAGCGATTGGTACAGCAGCAAAGTTCAGGTCCAGTTTTAATGAGATTACTGTAAAAGATATCTTGAGCCGTCCCACGAGAAAACCAACATCATAGAATCTGCGTAAAGTATCGACCCGGATCAGCCTAAGCATGCCGCGAAGGCTTACCCGGATAGACACTTTTCGCCTACTGTGGATTTTCTGTTTCAGGAATCATTACTCTATACCTGTATCCACCCGAGACGGAATGTGTCGGTCCGGATCAGTCTGCGCGGACTGCGCAGGCTGATCTGGGTCGATACATTACGCAGAGGCCATAATGTTGGTTTTCTCGCTGGACATCTCTCTTGTTATTTTGATAGTAATTTTAAATGAAATGTATATAACATATAGATAGGTTAAGCAGCGTCCATTTGCAGTCTAATGTTAGTTATTGTATTCTGTCCAAGAGCAGTCTACAGTCTAATCTTAGCCGTCATCTTAGGTGCCTTCCTCCTAAAGTTGAATACTTCATTTTAAATAAATGTTATGATTTGTGGTACGTCACTGGTAACACCGATCTGTTGAACTTTACTATCATCGAAGACAGATCAGACTGCAGTCTACCATCCTTTGATTTAGGTTGTACACGAACCCTGGAAGTTGTTTGTTTGTTTGTATGTATGTTATATGTTTGTTTGTATGTATGTTATATTTTTTTCTATGTATATATGTTATATGTTTTTCTATGAATATATGTTATATGTTTTTCTATGTACATATGTTATATGTTTTGCTATGTACATATGTTAAATGTATTTGTATGTATATATGTTATATGTTTTTGTATGTATATATGTTATATTATTTTGTATGTATATACGTTATATGTATTTCTATGTATATATGTTATATAAGTTTTTCTATGCATATGTTATATGTTTTTGTATGTTTAAACGTTATATGTATTTCTATGTATATATGTTATATGTTTTCTATGTACACATGTTATATATTTTTCTATGTATATATGTTATATGTTTTTCTATGTATATATGTTATATGTTCTTCTATGTATATATGTTATATGCTTTTCTATGTATATATGTTATATGTTTTTCTATGTATGTATGTTATATGTTTTTGAATTTATATATGTTATATGTTTTTCTAAGTATATATGTTATATGTTTTTCTATGTATATATGTTATATGTTTTCTAATGTATATATGTTATATGTTTTTCTATGTATATATGTTATATATATTTGTATGTATGTATGTTATATGTTTTTCTATGTATATATGTAATATGTTTTTGTATGTATATATGTTATATGTTTTTTATGTATGTATGTTAATGTTTTTCTATATATATATATGGCATATGCTTTTTCTATGTATATATCTTATAGGTTTTTATATGTATATACGTATGGTTTTTTATGTATGTATGTATGTTATTTGTTGTATGTTTTTCTATGCATCTATGTTATATGTTTGTCTATGTATCTATGTTATATGTTTTTCTATGTATATATGTTTGTCATAATGATATAATTTGTAAATGGCCAAAGGCAAAATGCTATGCCGAAAAAATGTCAATAAAGTATTGAAACTTGAAGCTTGAAATATTTATCTTATTTCTTGTGGTTACATTTAAAACTTCCGCTGATCTTTAAAATGAATACTTGTCTAATGATAATAAATTCATTTTAGCCTTACATATAAAATAGAAAAATACGCGCTGTTCTTGTTAGTTAGGAAATACATTTATATCTACAATGGAAAATAAAAGTAAAAATAATCATAACTGAACAGAACTCCACGAAAACCAAGCAATGGGCATGTGTGAACACTGTTTAATCTAGACAAGCCAGCGCAATCTGATCTGGATATGTAGTGTTCGACAATTACTCATAGAAAGTTTAATCAATCTTCTGTAAAGCAGTATCAATTTGTACATTTTTAGACACAGAAGTAGGTATTTTTCCACAATCACATAGCAACGCTTAAATATAAGGAATCACAGTAAAGAAAATCATAAACATGTACTCACATTAACTTCTTTTAATACAAATTTCTACAATAATACATACTGTCATAATTGCAACTATTATTAAAACATGCCAATACGATAACAGATAAAATAATTATGAAATTTACATAAATGTCGTTTTCCGCTGTACGATTTCATTGTTCGGGATTTATCCACCAATATCACGTGTAAGCCAACTTAAATATGTATCCTTAACACTTTTCTAATTCCCTGTGTCACCGTTATTCAGATAATTCGTCTGATATTAATACGAACGACACTTCTAAACATTTTATAATCGTTGATTGTACTCATTTCCATTTAGAATTTAATCGACGACTCGCAGGTTGCCTCTTAACAAACGCGGTAACAATATTCTGGATCACCTAGCGACGTACAGCTTGTTCGATTAATTGAAATTTTCGTTCAAATAAGTCGCACACGATTAATTTATTAGTATACGCTGATGTCACGAAAAGATCGTTCCAAAGCGAATATTCGAGTGTTTTTCAAATTTATGTTTTTAACATGTGAAGCGGGTTATTGGCGTACAGTGGATTTCGACCCCTTTGATATTTCGGCCTAAATCAACTCGCCTCCTTTGTCAAATGGATTTGGATAGAAATTTAATTCCATCTTGAAGTATGGTCAATTTATTTGACGTTTCGTGAGTGAGCAAAAACCCATATACCGATCACATTACGCCATTATTATCATAATTCCCATCACGGTAGAAGAACCATTGGGTCTTTCATCTTTTCAACAAACCACGGTAGCTGAGCAAATAATCACTGAACTCTCAATCAGGTGTTCGTTAGTTTGAATCCGAGTTCGTTCATCATTTTGTCCGACGTTCATTGCAACCAGCGTCGAAAGTCTGCCAGAAATAATTTTATTTTATGTAGGGTAAAAGCAGCTAGCTTACCAAATAGGGAGTTTATAACGCATTTCGACTCATCTACGACGAACGACCTTTGAACATAGTGTAATACGAAGAAGGTGAGCAATTGCTCCTTATGTCACAATGTTATTCAACTCCACTCAATAATTACACTTTTATTTATAGAGTTTTTCCATATTTTACCAAGATGTTTTCAATGTCGTCTACTTCAGATTTGTTATATGTTGGAAAGGGTTAACATGTTATGAGGATGAAAATTACTATTATACTGTAGTTAAGATATACGTATAATGGGACACTTATACTGCCTTGCTATGTAGCTAGCTTTTATAGCGACATGGTCGAACGTTCGATTTTGGATCAAAGGGTACAAGATTCGAGCTCTTATCAGGTCGGATCTTTTAGAACTGTAACAATTGCGCCCAACCCCGAGAAAGTTTCACAACATTCCCACAACGTTTCACAACATTCAAGGACGAATTTCAACCCTTCGGATCAAAATATCCGAGGTTCCAGACCTATTCAGGTCTGATATTTTACAATATATATATGCATGATGGGGAAGAGACGATACATAATTAAAGTCGCAATGCCACATCCCTATATCCCCAAATGTATGAATAGATGAATAAATAGTTATAGAGACACAGGTGAGTTAATGAATCCGTATTCTATATTCTGTCTGAATTGTATGAATGAATGAATGAATGAATGAATTAAATATAGATATATAAAAATGTAACGGATGATTTGTCGTGGACTTAGAACTTGCTAAGCCTTTTCCCACATACAACGAGTCGGAAGCATGTATCTTTGAAAAGATTTTGGCAGAAAGTACGGAAATGTCTATGTAAACTTAAGTATAATAATGGTATAGAGTTAAAAAACATGTTTGTGATAGTTTCTCCTTTTGTCACAATGTTTGCAAACGTGGTCTGCTGCAGAGGCATCAACATGCGTCTATATGTGGGAAAGGGTTAGTTGTATATTTACGGACACAATATATTTAATATCTAATACAAAATATACAAAAAAGGGAGCATATCTTAAGCCATCCTCGGTACCCAGGCTATTCATAGAATATATGATACCCTGGGCAAATTGGCTGTTACAATCTCGTACTCATGAATAATTCATGAGGTGAAATGCAGCCGCTTGATTGGCCGCGTGACACAAACCTCATGCGATACCAAAATTACAGTGTAGTTACGGAGGAAATCGTGGTGCATGCTTTACGAAGTTTCGCTGGCCAATTTGCCCAGGGTATCATATACTTTATGAATATAGCCTGCGTACCGAGGATGATCTTAAGCAAATATTCTAAACAACAAGTCTCCTTAATGTGCTTGTTTCTTTTCTTTCCTTTATAAATTATGAGATATAAAGACAAAAACCAAGTAATGATTTTCTAGTATATTTTCGCACTCTTATACAATACCCATGAACAACAATACTTAAAACGTGTTTGTTTTTTATATATATATATATGCCGTGTAAATATTCTATAGGCATGGCAATATTCATTGGAGTAATAGGAAATATTAAACAGATTTCGAAGTCTTTTAAAATTAAATGTATTGAATTATGGAGATTTTCTATGACAAAATACGTTCAAAGTCGTCTGCTGCAGAATTGTCGTATGAGGTCAAGGGTTAACTTTCTAAAAAGTAATGATATAAATGAACCGCGTCTTGTGACTTGAGGTCTTACTGACTCTCTGTAAGGAGTGGAAAAAACGGGATATTGGCGTAAAACATTAACTACATTTCTTGTTGTCAGAGGTTGGAGTTATATCTTTATAACATATAGGCGAACAGTGAAGACTCTGGTGATGGTGAAGCTGCGCAAATCCACAGACTCGCACGAGTCTTCACTTTACGTAGATGCATAAGAAACCTGAAATGCTAGATGAGTGTCGAATACATGCGTGCTATGTTAACAGAAGGAACTCGACATCAGCACGTTGTAAACTCTTGATACTCAACTCTGTTTCAGTCGCGTCTAGTGAATGGGTTCTTCATGCATCTGCGTACAGTGAAGACCCAGGCGAGTCAGTGAAGTCGTACAATATAAAAAGAGCCTTCACTCTACGTCGTCGTGTATTTTGATTTGATTTGAGTGTTTTACGCCGCTTTCAATTTCTTTTCAGTTATATCATTGCATTTACTGGGTAAGTTATCAGTACTTCTGGCTCATTTAACCTGACAAAAGGCAGTCAGTCGTAATGCTTACCCCGCAACGCTGAACGCGAAGGAGGGCAGACATTACTACAATTTTAAAAGTCTTTCAATGTATGAACCGAGCGGAGATCGAACCCGCTCCCGAGGCGCTATGTTGATGAATAAAAAATCCCAATAGAATGTTGATCCACATCCTGTTACAGACGGACGATTGCGCTTCCACAATGGACGGACAATATGACTATCCGTTTTATTTTTATTTTTATAAAAGACAAGTCTCTCTGTTATAGGGAGACATCTCTGCTTGTTAGAGAAATAAAAGTAAGTAAAGTAAATTGTGTTTTAAAAAACAATTTATAACATACATTTATAATTCAACGATTATTATTGGATTATGTGAACCCTGTCCCATGGATCTATATGTGACCAAAGAATATATGTTTCACTATATCATACACATATACATAACATTTATACAACATATCGTGATCGGACGTTCGGTCATCTTATAGATCGATCTGATTTTTTTTTCAAAATTATTTAAGCTGAAACATTTCTTACCTTTCCATCGTAAACTAATCGTTATCAAACCACTCTGAAAACAACAGTATGGAAATAATTCTTAAAGAAAATCTAATTTTATCTTAAGACAGAGGAGAACAATGATGCAGGACACAATTTAGTTTCCGAATTCTCGTGGTTTCATTCTAGAATACATTAAAACTCATTGTGGGAAATATATCTATCTGAAAGTTAGAAGGTGGATTGTAAGATCTATGTTGAACTAGTATTTTTATTATTTGATATTTGTATTGGCAAAAAGGGAACGTCTCACACTATTTACACTAGAGAACGATTGCGAGCAATTATCGTAAAAATGTGTTTCTATTTGGTCCCATAAATCCCACTCAAATCAAGAGTTTACAGCTAAAGTGTTGCTATATAAACATATGTTTTGTAACATGGTGAGGTTTACATTATCATGTTAGTAAACTGAGATTATTATAAAACAAATATACTCAAACAAGGCATAAGGACATCGAATGGTTGTTCTAAACAAGTAAAACCAAAGTTGTACTTTCAACTTTCCAAAAAGTGCAATGTTTTCCTTTTTACAATTAGGCCAAATGACATGGACACAGAGTTTTGGGACTTTGCGGAGATCCAGATCAGCCTGCCTCGCCGTGAATTTAGTCATGATTTTCCCTGTACGAACTAAAGTCGTGAACTCATCTCTAGGACGGCTATGACCGAAAACCAAATACATAACTTGTCAGCAACGCTTTGTAAGAATTATAGTTATTTATACAAATGGGTTCTATGTGTATATCTATGTATATGGAAGTTATTTCCATTCATTCTAACTGACCTGGATGTGTTTGTATTTGCTTGAAGTATTGTATTATATAGACGAGAAACTGTAAGTTTAAGTCTAATAAAATATTCTTTTTCTTCTAACCAGACATGAAATACTCGACCACATTTTTAACAGGACAACATGTTACTGAAGTATAATTCAGTAAATAGTTTTGTCCATTCTGATCTTCTAATCCTACTGTATCAATCCTAATTATGTTTACGCGACTTTTGAAATAAATTTGCGAACGACTTTAATCCTCAATTGCGAAAAGTGCATACCAAGATCAGCCTGTTCATTCGTTCTACATTGTTAGCTGCTCATTGCTCACTATATAATAATAATAGTCACTATATATTCATACTAGTCCATATATATGTAACAACTGGAATTATCATATTGGATTTCAGGAATTCCCTGGAGTCAGATTTATGAAATTCGTCATAAATTTGTTTCATTAAAATAATTATATAGCCTAGCATGGAAAGACTGTATGTATACATGCATACTCATTACGAGTACCTCATATAACTAAGTGTATCCATTAAACTGTAAAAACTCTGAAACTGTGTTTGAAGAACCAATATATTTGCCGTCCCGCGAGAAAACCATTATGGCCTTAGCGTAATGTATCGACCCAGATCAGCCTGCGCAGTCCGCACAGACTGGTCTGGGCCGACACTTTCCGTCTCAGGGGAATACAGATATAGCGTAATGATTCCTGAAACAGAAAATCCACAGGTAGCGAAAAGTATCTATCCGGGTAAGCCTGCGCTGCATGCTTAAGCTGATCCGGGTCTATGCTTTACGCCGAGTCCACACTGTTGGTTTTCTCATGGGACGGCTCATATAACTCAGTGTATGAATTAAACTTTTAAAACTCTGAAACTCAAGAACCAATATATTTGAGCCAGTGCACGATACAAAGTTCGATTTGGCTTTGCGTAAAGCATAAAACTCTAGATCCGATTCCGCATCCGCATAGACTGATCAAGATCTACGAGGTTCGTATATAATCCACACAAGCTCGTTAAACAATGTGTCAACTTGTGTAGATTCTGATAACACTGAGCGGTTGTACACGATGATTTGAGCCTACACTGTTCAGAAATGCCAACGTGTGCCATTTTCTCATGTATTGACTCATTTAGAGTGCATTTCAAACGGGGGTAAATTAAACACGTAAGAGGGCCCTCTCTCTGACCTAGTCTCCCATTTCCTGTGAAACTAATCCCAGTAATAATTTCTAGGATTAACGTATGCCAACAAGAGACCAGATCATAAAGAAATTAACTTCAATCTAGCCCTTTGTTCTATCATTTGATATGACAAGTGTTTCTGACTTTTCCAAATAATATTTTGCAAATTATATTTCAAAAGCATCAGAATATAGAGCATATTTTATTTATCAAATTATGGTGTAAAGCAAAGAATAGCTTATTTATTCATAGCCATAATATTTGCATGTACATGTATATATTGCCGAACCGAAACACATTAAACTTAAAAACTGAGCCACCAAAACAATCGCAATGGCTCAGTGGGTAATTACGAGGGCTTTCAATCTAGGATTCCGAAATTCGAAATGCGGCTCGTGCATTTCTTCATTTCAGTCGATTGATACAAATCTTTGTAACCAGTTTCATTCTCCTCTTACCGCAATGTTGTAAAAAGTCATCACGGTCCACTTCAACTGTGTCAGATTTCGTATGTATCAGGTAGCACATAACAGGAACAAGATTAACCGACTTTCGAAAACATTGTGTCAAAAGAAGACATTAGCATATCGAGTGATAGTTTTAAACAAGTAAAATAAAATAATAATAATAATATTTCTTGTGTGGATCATTCGTTTTAAATATAATCCGTTCCCATATTCGGACGCTTTTGGAATGCAGCAGATGAATATTGAAAATGTTGTGGCTAAAAGAAATGTGTTCAATATGAGCCATTTTTCCCTTTACCACAATGGTTTCAACTTCCTTCATTTATACAACTTTCATTTATAGAGATTTTCCATATGTTTGACTTTATGTTTTCAAAGTCGGCTGATGAAGATTTGTCGTGTCGCCTCACAGTAGTATTTACAAACACTTTTTAAAACAATGTGAAACGTAAATATGAGTTATTGCTTCTTTTACCTGCAGCCTTGGCGTCAACGTTCGTCTGTATCATACAATTAACCAACCCAGTTATCTTATTATTTAGAAAATACTAAAAGAGCACTGTCCCCTTTATTTCTTTTTTATAAATATTAATCTTATTAGCTTAATGATTTATGTTAAATGTTTAAGTGTTTTTCAATTAAGGGTATTTATGTTTTTCACGTTTTGAAGACAGTGTAGCTTTCGGAAAGTGATCGTCTTTTATAGTTCAAATGTATTGAAAGTTCTTGCTTGATCAACAACACACTGAACAGTGGACGTAATAATTTCATTACTTGTTTGATATATAATATTATATAAATATATCTTAATAGATTTTGTCCGCATCGCATTTACAAGAACAGAACACGACACTCAATGTTTATTAATTTCCCTTTCTTGTATAACGGCTTATGGCATACGATAATTTTCGGCATGTTGCGACCAGTGAAGATAGGGCTCAGCCTATGCCTCCACACGGTCTCACTGTTTACATGTAGTTTTACAAAAGTTTTGTAGGCCTAGACAATCTTACAAGTCTTAAAACATTATCTTTCTGCAGAAGTGAGTGTTATGCTTCAAATAAGACCACTGATTGGTCCATTTCTAGAATGATATTGATTCTGACCAATCAGATTTTGATTTCATATTATATTTTAATATGTTTTGGAACCAGGTGCTGGAAGCCTTTTGTGAACGGTTATGACCAAAACTCTAATGTACAAGTATAAAATGTTATCAAAATTAAAATTCAAAACCTCCGATACACAATTATGTTCTTGTCACGTCGCTCAAATACATTTAGTTATAGTTGCTATAGAATCTTTAACGATATAATGAGCAGTATTCCAGGAAAACCAAAGCGTGATCCGTAACCTTGGTAAAAGAAGGTCCTGTCTTCGTATTCATGTAACCGATTCAAATGGATACTCAGTTCAAGAGGCGTCTTGTCTTCTACGAATAGTTATATAACAGTGTATATTCAGATCTTACTGCGTGGACGCGCTCTCTGATCTGAATATACACTGGCCGCAGTTGCCTTACGGTTGATTTTCGCAAAGCGCATCTCTTATTAATATATTACTTTCTAAGAAAGAAAATCTAGGAACAATACAGTTCCATCTAAAGGCTGCAAGAAAGACCGGTTAAGTAAATTTGGTGACACTCAAACAATATTTAGTATTAACCTACTCATCTATTATTATATAATGATGTATAATATATAATAATACACTGCCTTTTTCTCTTTTAGTTAATCATTTTTACTGCATCATAATTATCAAATGGTGTATCAAATGTAGATAATAATAACTGATACAATACTGTTACAATTGGAATTACTTTTGTTACACCATCCGCATGTTTATAAGATATGGTTTTTTTTTTCTACAGGTTCCTGACAATGCTTTTTGCGTTGTCTAGCAATGTGTCAATTATAACGATACGTAAGTCCGAGTCTTTCCTTTCCGACATAATTCCTATATATGAACTGTGTTATGATGCAAATTGAATTCATAAGGCAGTTAGTTATCAGGGCTATCATCGAACATACTAACATAATGTATTGCATTGTAAACACTTTTATTCGATATTTCGGACTAGACCGTATTCAAGACATTACAAACATTTAGCGTTCATTGTTAACTAGAAATTGATTGATTAATTGATAAGGGTTTAACGCCGTTTCCGACATTTTTTCAGCCATATCACGGCGGTCAGTTCACCTACTCATGTATGTCCTGGCTTTCTCACACTAGTAATCAAAATAACAATCATTCCAAGCGACTGAGCTACCGGGGCTCGACTGTTTTCTAGAAAACATGGCATAGTTTGAGGAGATCTTTGTAATATTCCGAAGATGGCCTAGAAGGGTTAATATATATTCATATATTTTATTGCATTAAAACATACTTGTTTTATAGCATATACGGATTAACATAACTAAGAGAATATAGATTAACAGAAGATAATTAGATAAATATTAAACCCACACAATTGTCCCTTTTAACCCTTCCTCGCGCGTATACGAGTTGTATGTCGCAAGCGAAAAATGCAGGCCAAGATCAGACCTTACACATATGCAGATTGATCTTCATCTACTCTTCGCACTTTATACTTCACGATCTTTCCCAAAATACACAAGCAATGTAAATTAACAATTATAAGACGGAAGAGTCCGATTTAGAAGTACGGCGACGAAAGAGTTAATTTCTTTATCATCTATGCTCACAATGTTCTCAAAGATGTGAAAGAATTAAGAGATGTAGGGAATTGACATATATATCCACAAACCTTAACACAATGTGACAAATTACATATTAACAAAAGTAAGGGAATGTGTATTTACAAAAGGAGCATAACATATACATTTAACCCACACATGTGTCCCTATATAAAGCAATACATATAAGGTGTTTTTCTTGTAATATATATTTAGTTACCTACATAATATAACTTTTGAATAGATTAAATAATGTCAAGGAGGTGTTGTCGGTTTACATGTATGTATATAAACCACAAGTAACCACATCTCACGAACAGATGACTTTTAAGAATATTGTGACAAATGGAGAAATTGCTCACAATGGGCAATTATCGATATATATATTTACATTTAGAGATCGTTAGTATGTTTGTCGATATAGTTTTCAATTCATATGCTGCTGATTTATTGTATATGGGTAATGGATAAAATAACTTAACACCCCTTTCCAATATATAACAATTCTGCAGCAAACGACTTTCAAAACAGTTATGTAAATATACGGAAAATCCATTTAACTGAAATTGTAATTATTGAAAGAAAAAGAAAATGAAATTATTGCTGCAATTGCGTCAAAATGCGATTGCAAGTGGGAAATTGTTTAAACGTCTTCTTTAGACTTTTGATCATGTCTTGTTTATATCTTGTAAGCAATACTTTTACAGTGAAACACGATTAAATGATGTGATGAAGTGATTTAAATGTAGTGTAGCATTTACATATGTTCTACTATTTTGTTTTAACAAATAGAAAAAAAAAGAAAATAATTTAACCCTAGAAATTGTCGACAATGCATTTATTAACTCAAAGCTAAATGTACGTGAATTTTAAACTTCCAGGGAAATTCTGTTTCCTACGAATCATTGACCATTCTTAAATGAATCAGTTTTACTCACCTTCGAGAGTTGTCATTGCGTCTTTCTCCTCGTTACCACCATTTTCTGTCTCACTATATATGTTATTGTGGAGTTCATCAGTTATTTTATCACCGGTATCGGGCGATAATTTCTTGTTATTACTCATTAAACGTCCAAGAATCATGTCGATCGAATGCTTGTTTCTATCACACAAGCGTCTCTGGGACAATTCGGTTGCGATATTCATTTTCTTATTTCTTAAAAAGGTAAAATTCTTGAAATCTCTTTCTTAAAATGATAGCATTGTCTTAAGATACAGAATAAGTTACACCTTCAACTATAGTCCTGTATAAAAATATTTTTTTCAAAGTCTCATTTATTTATTTTCGCTATTCTAATTTCATTTTCTATGTTGAAACTCGTCATGAGTCTTCGAATGAATATAGTTTTTCGTAAAATTACAAAAGTGTCCACTCGTTGACGCTCCCTTTAAAGTTACCTAATGACCTCTGAAAACCGATGTCTGAAAAACTAATTCTTTTAGATATCAAAAGTTATTGATTCACGAAAAAGCGTCAAAACTCTTTGAGGCTAGCTTCTAGCAAGATTTCAAAAGAAACACGGCAAGTGATGCGAATATAACAATTGACCGTTATCGAATTATAGCGAGCGTTTAACGTCCTCGTGTTTGATTTAGTAATTCCTCGGTGTCATTTAAGTGATTACTGATAAGAGAAACGCCTCACATTGGACGAGTACTTATTAAACGCCCCCTCCTGCGAGAAATTGGGCGGCACTAATCGAATGGGCTCTTTTCGCCAGTAGGATAACTAATCGAAGAATCGAACTGGCTCTGAAAAGTTAACGCTTGTCCACATACAGACGTATTCTGATGCTTTTGAAGAAGACGACGTTTGAAAACATTGTGGCAAAAGTAGACATTGCTTAAAACATGCAATTTCTCCGTTGCCAACACTGTTTTCATCTTTATTCAATACGTGTTCTTTCATTGATAGAGAGTTTTCATATTTTGAAATTCGTCTGCTGCAGATTTGTTGTATGCGGGAAAGGCTTAATTTATTTATATAATTGAAAATCGTTTTATCACATTTTGAACGAACCTCGAATTTCACCAAACATTTGAAATACATTCTAAATATAAATCGGAAAAATAATCAAAAGCTTTAACGTTACGTGGATACGCATGTTGATCTGGATCTACACTGGTCGTACACCTGTTATAGATGGATGTTGTACAGTATGGCTCATGTTGTATTCACTATGTATCGTTTTGATGCTATCACTTGGTCGAATTAAATTAAACATAAAGCACAAATAACGGAAAAGAACCAAAATGAAACGCAAAACCCAAAAATGAACATAAACAAGGTATTGTGGTTAAGATAATGTAATGAATTTCTAATTTGAAGAAACACGACAACAAAAAAAAGGTGGTATCTGCTGACTTTTATCGTTTTAACTCTTTCAGCGCCAAAGGCAATATTGAGGTTTTTGCAAACTATACTGATTCAGGTGATTCAGCTCGTAACGAGCTGTCTCACCTGAAATCAGCATTGTTTGCCTTTAAGTTATCATAATAGTCCAAACTTTAACTACATGAGAAATGGAGACGCCCGACTTTGAACATGGAAGAGTCTACTTTAAACAATTCGGCGCTGAAAGAGTTAATGGAAACGATTTTGAAAAGTAAATACTGAATTCCAACCTGCGTCTTTTGGTGTTTAACTCTTTCGGCGCCGAATTGTTTAAAGTAGACTCTTCCATGTTCAAACTCGGACGACTCTATTTTCATCTTATAGGATATTTGAAATATTTTTATAACTCACAGCCAAAAAATGCAGATTTCAGGTGAGACAGCTCGTTACGAGCTGACTCACCTGAATCTGTATTGTTTGCAAAAAGCTCAATATTGCCTTTGGCGCTGAAAGAGTTAATGACAAGAACAATGTTTGTAGGTAGATTGATATTCTTTATTTTATAACGTAAACTTCTTAACATAGTTTCTAGTTACATACAAAACAGTATAATAAATATTTTAACAAAGTTATGAGTGAATAAAACATAGACATTTTAGCTATACACTTATTCATTTTTTATGATACAATGCATTTTCAAAATGTTCAATCATTTTCAATGTCAGAATGATTTCTATGAATAAAAGTCAAACGGTGAATAGATGCTTGTAGGACAATACAGTCAAACCTGTGCTAAAAACCAGCTTGGAATAACAATTCCTTGTCTATAGCAACCACTCTTTTAGTTTCCCAATTTGTCAGTTTCTGCATAAATGCCCCTTTATTTAAAAGACCACCTGTGAACAAAGACCATATTGTTGTGTCCCTATGGGTGATCCCTATACACAGGTTCCACTGTTTTACATAACTACTGACAGAGGAGGTTCTGATGAGAATGTCCAGATGCACAGGCTTACCCGAGTCTTCACTGTACGCAGATGCAATACGACGCTAAAATCGTTGGCCGCGGTTCATTTTTATGTATACATTTATTTGCCAAGTATGATGGTATGTGCTTGCCATGGTCATCCTCGACCATACCTATATTTATAACATATTACGCACACGTCTTTTTTTTATTGAAATTAGGCAAGTTTTGAACAAAGAATGATATGTGAAAGAAGGAGAAGTTTACTAACGTGTCCACGATGCTCTCTAAACTCTAGTGTGTATTACGGGTTTACGATAAAATACAATACAATATTTCAATGAACCAAATAAGGACCTTTCGGTCACATAATGCAATAATAAGCCAAACATAATAATTTTATTGACGTAAACTGTACAGTTTCTTGTCATACAAAACCCATGAACAATGATTGGATAATATAATGTAATATTAAAACTTACATGATCTCGCGTACGCACATGATATAATAATCACACTATTACACGGGTTTTATTTTGCATCCGTTCTACGTCTCCTTTCAAGGAAGGTGCCTGATTAGCGGTTGCAACATTAAAACTTATTTCAAAATATACGCGATAGGTAGTGAATGATACAAATACCTGTATAAACATGATCCGTTCATTTATGATTTTTAAATTTGATATTATATGACTTTACTCATAAGATTAGGTTATACCAATTACGCCGACTTGCTTTTGTAAATACATAAAATAATTGAGCGCCTGTAGCACTGATGACCAGTAATTGTATCTAGACTTATATCGGTACAGTTACGGATTACCTTTCAAATAAAACCTCAAAATAAGACGAAATCATCAGATTTTATAGATGGCTCCGTTCGAGGGTGTAATAACTGCATCGTGTACAAGATGCAGGTTCGCCATGCTCGTCGAAATAATTATAGATATGTATATTAATATATGTATATAGACTGCTTGTACCACACATTGATAAGAATGAATGAATATATGTACACAGACATTACCTTTATATATAGTGACATATAGGCCCATGGGGCCGGGTGTTTTTTCAACGAACTTTGTTAAATCTTTTATTATATGTTATACACATGTCACTTTAATAATATATTTACTTACTTACTTACTGTACACAAACACATAACACACACATACAAACAACACTCATATAATGTATTTATATGTGTGTACCGTTACATCTTAACTTTTATTAACAAAATCATAGTATACCAATCACATTTAGCGATTGCATTTTGTAGGAATACAGCAATGCGGAGAATATTCATATAAACAATTTACATAGCCCCCACGGCTATACAGAGAGCAATCGAGAGTTCTTATTCAATGGAAGTTCCTCGGAGCCGTCTACATATGGAAATCGAGGATATTTCAAAGTTTTTATATTTTTTAATATTCAACGTAATAAAAGCATAAAACACATTGTTTTTATATCACATTTTTTGCTTATTACGTTTAGGAAAACCTGTCCTAAATAAAAAAATAATCTCCAATGTAATAATATCAGTGTACATTTATTAATTTTACATAGGTTGTTAAGCATGTTGTTACATATTATATCAAACCTTTGACTGATGGAGCACGTGCCACCAGTTCAAACACAGACCAACCCGTGCATACGTCTGACCAGGCTTTATAATTTTGGCTGACTTACTTAACAAACATTTTTATTTTAATATTTCTAAATGTAGCTATGAACTCTTACCAATTCCAAGCTGGACAAGTCCATTTTAAGACTTCAGTATTGAAAGGGTTAATCAAAATCGATGTCTTTTTCGTGGACACTCAACAAAACTCGAGGCGAGTCTATGGACAGAGGTACCAAATGTTGACCCCGCTCTAGCCGGAATCGAACCCGAAATTGTTTGATCATCTTTAAGGGTTCTGACCTTGGGATATTTTTCACACAAACGGCGCGAGTACTGCTTAAGTCTCCAGGAAGCAGACATCGAGCGAGATTAATATAAGCTGAAAGCTTGTTTCGCAATCGATGTAAAATAAATAAGTTTAAACTTAAGTCACTGTCCCCCGCTTAGTTTTATATAGAGTGTATTTTAAAACCACTGGTAGATGTTGTATCCCCTCGCCCTGTGATATTATCTGTATTTGTATGCTTAAAGATTATATAGGATTCATGGAATTAAAGGATATCTCTTTGCGTGTGACAATATACAGTTTGGAGTGCACTGAAACTGCATTAACATTGTAATACATCATTGTCAATCTTGCGTTTTGATATGCCTTTCGCTTGATACACGGTTTGATATTCAACTTTTAGAGAAGTTTTTTTATTTGTATTTAAGTTTGGTTCTTATAGTACAGAAGAGTAAATAGAAGTATAGACATTGAGTACAGTAAACGATGTTGCATTCACCTTTCGATATATAATATATACTTGTATTCGCATTTCAAATCGATGCCTATAATAAAGAAGATTAAAATGAATGAACCATTGAATATATATAGCATGTGCGTTAGATTCACAAATTTGAAAATTATTATTTGATTTTGAAGATCTATATCAAATTATCGAACCTTTGTTTGCAACGAGCTATAATTCTTTCGGTGTCATACAAACAAGGGTCGTCTTACATCTTAATGAATTACATCATAGGACTGCGTCTGTTCTAAACGATACAAATTGGCATTTCTTTTCAATACATAGTTTCAGATCACCCAGTGCCTCTGCTCAGACTTAAAAGAATCTTCACGAGTTGACATAATTTTGTTACCGGCTCATGTTAGTAATATGATGAACATTGAATATCCTGATCTAACTATACTGATGCACTGAGTAGAAATTGTACATTTACTTATAGACGGTGTCAGAAAAAGTCGTGTCTGACTTTTTGCCAGATGGTTGTCTATAAGATGCGGCGGGAACGCCTCGGTGGTGTTATTTTTGGGCGTCCGCATCGAGAGCGGGAGACCAGAGTTCGATCCCCGGTTGGGTCATACCAAATACTTTAAGAATGGTTACAGTGGCTTCCCAGTTTGGCGCTCAGGTTTGAAAAGTTAGCATGAGGACTGATCTGATGTGCTTTTGGCAGGATAAGCGTACCAGCAGTACTGGTAAATTACCAGGATTCTCCATTATAGGTCTGGCATACTGTTGAATGCGGCGTACAGCACCAAACAAACCATACCAACTTAGTATATGCGGCAGTGAAGGCTTTAGTGAATCAGTCTAGTTTGCCATTAAAACTGACAAAACCCATTTTCGTCTGTTCAAACTTATTTATATATTGCTTCTTCCGTCTACAAAGGCAATTCAGAGTCATCTAGATTTGTTAAGGTATCGGTATAAAAAAAAGCCCACATAAAATAGATTTTACAGAGAGCCCTGAAAACATTAAATCAATTGCGTGCTGTGAGCAATTACCCTTTTTATTCATAATCTTTCTTCAGAGGCATCTAACATCATCTGTGTCGGGGAAAATGTTAATGTATTTATTAACACTTTGAAGTGTAACTTTTTTCGGTTTCAAAAACAAATAAGTTAAAGTAAACATATTTCGTCTAATCTGGTAATCTAATTTCTCTCAATGTAAATCACAGGTATAATTCAACATTGCACATATTTCCACATAATTAAAACTTCTAAAGGACTTCTGACAAATTAAAAAAACGACGAATGTTATCTTCAGAACTATGTATTACTCAACAAATTCGACCTGGTTCTTACTTCCGAGCTGTTTATTCAGCTGACGTTCACGTGTTATAATTGTATCCAATAAGTGATTTGTTTAATGACATCGCTGATGGTGGCATGAATGACACACAGTTTGATTTGATGAAAATTCAGTTATGCTATTATAATATATAGCTTGGCACGAAGGTAGGGATCAGGTTAAATTGGTAAAGTAATACATAATTAAAAAAGAAATGTGTCTTATAATTCTTTTAATCAAAATATTATCCAGTTTTTTCCTGAAACAGTATACATACATAGCGGAAAAAGCGACTAATTCTCGAACTGCATAGAGCCAGATCAATCTGCGACGACATACACGTGCATCCGGATCTGCTCATGTTAAAATCGTGCGATGGTTAGTTTTCTTAGAGCAAGACTCATTTGGTTTGAAGCGTTGTTTCTCTGATCCAAAAGCTACCGGGCTGCAGTACTATGATATGCGGTATCAGACACTTGGACATTTACTGGATTACAAACGATGTATATTCAAGATATTCAATTTTATTAGAGAAGCTTTTTATCTATTAATTTACACAAAAAAATCCGATGACATTTTCATTATAACACTGTTTTACAGAACATGTACATATATATATACGTAAAATGTAACGATAGTCAGGATTGAAAAGAAAATATAACAGATAGGAAAAAACACAAATATAGGAGAAGATGAAGGAGAACAAGACGAAGAAAACATGTGACGAATCCATTAGAACACTAGTTTACAGAACGTGTACACATAGGCTAAATGCAAAATGTATGGCTTTGCCTATTTCAATAGGAAAAAAGAACGAAAACAAATATGAAGAAGAAGAAGAAGAAGAAGAAAAGGGAAGGAGAAGAAGAACAAGAAGAACAAGTAGAAGAAGAGGAGGAAGAAGAAGAACCAAAGGAAGAAGAAGAAAAAAAAGAAGAAGAAATAGGGAGATACAGAAGAAGAAAAGGAAGCTGAAGAGGAGGAGGATGAAAAAGAAAACAAGTGACGATATTTAATACAATCAGAAAGGTCATTGATATGCTTCGACTTTAATCTAAAAGCAAAACACATTTTTCGGGACTTGGAGACTAGTGAAGATCAAAATCAGCCATCATCTCTTCGCAGTCTGGTCAAAATACAACTTCGACCTTTAGTTGAACAAGCCCCATTGAAACTTCTAAAAAACAGTAACTGTTATTACATATAACCGACTACAGTAGTTTACAATCGAGCCGGCCTGTTTGGACATGTACAATTTGGCTGTTGTAAACAGTATAGAACCAGATCAGCTTGTGCATCCGTGCAGTCTTATCAATATATGCTCAATTAAGACATTACTTACACAAGCTAAACAGAATCCACTATCGAAATAGATGTAATGTCTGATCTGATCCTACACTGTTTCAGGAATGCCAACTTGTACCTTTACCCATGGCTCATTTAGCCATTTTACTCGTCACACTATTACAAGATCCCCGAATACTCTACAAAAATAAAAATTATGTCATAAAAAAAGATTAGAGAGTTGTTCAATTTGTTCGCCACCAGGTGCTAAACACTTTGCGAACATGATACAACTTGACTGATACTCACCCTTTATGTGTCGACACTTGTTCGCATAGAAACAACTTCACCACTTTACACAAATATGAAGCAGACAACTTTGAGACTATTTAATCATACAATTTGATATTGAATCTCTCTTTAAATGAAACGTCGTTTAAACATTATTTTAGTTTTACCATGGGGTATTATTATTCAAAATCGCTTAGTAGCTGACCAGCACTAGGCTAGGACATTAAGCGTGTCAAAGCAATTTACGCATTGACTATGGATAGAACGAAACGGGAATCAGTCCATAGTGTTACACAAATATCACAATGTCAGAATAGAATAAATACAATCTCTCTTTCTATAGTAGTTCTCCAAAACTCAATATCAGTTCTAGTTGCTTGTTGTAGATTTGATATTTTGTGCAAGTATGTCTGAATTGTTTAAATGAATGGATTGTTTACAGAATATGTTAGAACCTGATTACTGGGGTAGAAACAATACTCACAGTGATCAAATGAGTGAGTCGTCCCGTGAGAAAACCAACATTGTGGTCTCTGCGGAAAGTATCGACCCGGATCTGCCTAAGACTTACCCGGACAGACCCTTTTCGCCTCCTGTGGATTTTCTGTTTCAGGAGCCATTACTCTATACATCTATGCCTCCGAGACGGAATGTGTCGGCACGGATTAGCCTGCGCTGACTACGCTGACTGCGCAGGCTGATCTGGTTCGATACATTACGCAGAAGCCATAACGTTGGTTTTCTTGCGGGATGGCTCAATTATGTATCTCGCTCCTGTAGTAGATTGCTTTTGTGTGACAATTGGTTGTGGACAAATGTTCTACCTCACATGTCCAGTTATAGTCTTTTAATGAAAGCTTGCTGTGACAATACAATCTCCGTAGAGATGGTCCGACTTCCACCATTTTTTTTATAAGATTGCAGATTTTAATTCAAAAATCATAAAACGATATTAACAGTTACATACATTTTTCTGACCAATGGTTAATTCGAGATTCGTCTAGATTCAAGATTTGGCACATTGTTTTTAATTTTTGCTCGCGAACAAATCATCTGTTATTGTTGCAATGCATTTATAGTCGGTAGCATTGCCAAGTTTCTGTTGTTGGTATTCCAGAGCTAAATAAGATGGTTTTCTTCCAACCGATAGCTTCGTAAATGGGATGTGAAAAGTAAATTGTGCATTTTTGCTGTACATTTAACCTCTCATTTGAATAGTGTATAGTATACAGAACAGGACATAATAGTATCTTCATTGTATTGTTTTGTCATCCATTATATTTATGTAATAAGCGATGAACTACTGTGTTCAAGACATATATGTAAATAAACTCTTTAAATCTTTACAGATATTGTACATTTATTTATTCTTTGGTATTTGTTTACCCTCGCCGTTCAGAATTAACTATTTGGCGAGCAAGATATTGTACAGCATGAGGAATAAGAATATATACGTACATTGAATATATAGATCTATATACAATATTAAAACGCGCATCTGACAAATCGTATTTAGAAAGCCTATGGGGATATGATATCTGGAGATTTGAATGTGTCTTCTGAAGATGTGTTAAATGTCGTCTGTGCCATAGATTGGAAAGAACTAACAGTTTTCCCAGTGCATTGATGTACTCATTTCAAGCCGTCCCGCGAGAAAACCAATATTATGGCCTCTGCGTAATGTATCGACCCAGATCAGCCTGCGCAGTCCGCGCAGACTGATCTGGGACGACACATTCCGTCTCAGGGGGATAAAGGTATAGATTAATGATTGCTGAAACGGAAAATCTACAGGAGGCGAAAAGTGTCTATGCGGGTAAGCCTGCGCGGCATGCTTAGGCTGATCTGGGTCGAAACTTTACGCTGAGTCCACAATGTTGGTTTTCTCGCTAGACGGTTCATATGAGGTATCGACATCACAGACAAGGGTTGGGACAATATTTATGGTCCACACCTGTAGGCTTTTGTCTTTACCCTGAACACTATTCAACTATTCTCTTTTGCACAGATCATTTCGTGGTCCAATAACTAACCAATGGTAGGATTGCGTCTCCTAGATCTGCGTTTTCTTGTCTTTAGAATTTCCAACAAGTAATCATTAAAACAGGAAAATCATTCAACACGTATTTGCTCTTAATTGTTTGAAACGCATGCATGTTTTAAAATATCGCAATAATTTCGAACAGAATGCAGGGTTAACTACACTTCGTATACGGTAGAAAAGTTTCCCACTTATTTTAGAAATCAAACATTTGCCACTTTCAAGTAGGCTATTATTGCGCGTTCGTTTTGAGTAGTTTATAATGTTTGTGAATTATTCCCATGCTCATGTAAATCGGATGAGTAGGAATTTAAAAGATTGAGTGGAAAACACTATATCGTCACTTTGAGAATGTCAAGTTAACATTGATCATGACTTGACACACGTGCACTGACACGCATTGTTTAAGAAACAGTTTAACCATTTCTAGCTAACAACAAACTTTGAAAACGTCAATTCAAAACTATAGATAATCTCGATTAAAGAGTAAAATAGAGTTGAAACATAATTGAAAGCAATTGCCACTTTTGCCACAATGATTTAAAAAAAACCTGAGATAAGTACTTCAAAATAGGCCAGCATTTAGGACAGGGTACCCTTATCAACATATTTCCCCCTCACTTTTATAATTGATCTGAAATACCTTGACCAATTAGTATTAATTTACCCCAATGTCAATGTATTAAGGTATCCTCAATATAAATCGTATACCCATGCCTAAATCATTTCACACATATATACGAACTTTAGCGCAACTGAAGCAGACGCCTTTTGAAAACAAAGTGGCAAAAGTAGAAATCGAGAGTTTCCCTTTTTTCTATAATAAACCTGATACTAATGTGTCGTTGTATCACCATGAGCGCCAATGTTTTCAAAGGTGTTCTGTTTCAGACGCGTCAAAATACCTCTGCATATGGGAACTGGTTAAATGAATGGAACATTATTATTATTTTTCACCGAACACTGATATACTGATAATTTGAAAGTTGTTTTCCATGCATTGTCGTGTATTATAATTTAATAAGTTTTAAAGTTTTTTCAATTGCCCGGTGCTCTACGAAAACAAACCGCGGGGTATTTTCGACCATCGTAGATCCAGACCATCCAGTGCAACCGCGTAATGTCATATGGTTCTACAATGTTCGCCAAGTAATCATTGAAAGGCAGTATCAGCGTTGATTTTTAGCAGGGGCAGGGGCGTAGCTTGGCAATAATCCATGTGTAGGTCGTCTCTCGTGAGAAAATCAACATTGTAGACTTCTGCGTAAAGTATCGACAGGATCAACTTTTCGCCTCCTGTGGATTTCTGTTTCAGGAATCAGTACTCTATTTATTCCCCCTTAGACGGAATGTGTCGGCCGGATCAGTCTGTGCGGACAGCGCAGGCTGATCTGGTAGACACATTACGCAGATGTGAAGGCACGAGCCTACAGTGCCTAAAGGGCGCTACGACCCTGGTGGGTGCACACGCTAGTTTTTTTCACACGTGTAATAATTGCGGTAAGGTTGGGTTTGGTTGAGCCTTGCTCAACTGGTAATTTGAACGGTAAATTGATTTCATATATATATATATATGTGTGTATTTATTATAACTGTATTCATCAGCCCGTTTTGACAATCTCTTTAACTGTGAGAGAACCGCCTCGGTGGGGTAGTGGAACGTCCGACTCGGTGCAGGAGGTCGCGCGTTTGATCCCCGGCCGGGTCATACCAAATACTTTAAATTGGACAGGAGTACTGGTAACTTACCCAGGAAACGCCGTGATATAACTGACTGACTGGAGTCAGGATAAATTGAACAGAATTACTGGTAACTTACCCGGGAAACGCCGTGATATAAATGACTGACTGGAGTCAGGATAAATTGAACAGAATTACTGGTAACGTACCCAGGAAACGCCGTGATATAACTGACTGACTGGAGTCAGGATAAATTGAACAGAATTACTGGTAACGTACTCAGGAAACGCCGTGATATAAATGACTGACTGGTGTCAGGATAAATTGAACAGAATTGCTGGTAACTTACCCGGGAAACGCCGTGATATAAATGACTGACTGGTGTCAGGATAAATTGAACAGAATTACTGGTAACGTACTCAGGAAACGCCGTGATATAAATGACTGACTGGTGTCAGGATAAATTGAACAGAATTCCTGGTAACGTACCCAGGAAACGCCGTGATATAAATGACTGACTGGTGTCAGGATAAATTGAACAGAATTACTGGTAACGTACTCAGGAAACGCCGTGATATAACTGACTGACTGGAGTCAGGATAAATTGAACAGAATTACTGGTAACGTACTCAGGAAACGCCGTGATATAACTGACTGACTGGAGTCAGGATAAATTGAACAGAATTACTGGTAACGTACTCAGGAAACGCCGTTATATAACTGACTGACTGGAGTCAGGATAAATTGAACAGAATTACTGGTAACTTACCCGGGAAACGCCGTGATATAACTGACTGACTGGAGTCAGGATAAATTGAACAGAATTACTGGTAACGTACTCAGGAAACGCCGTGATATAAATGACTGACTGGTGTCAGGATAAATTGAACAGAATTACTGGTAACTTACCCGGGAAACGCCGTGATATAAATGACTGACTGGTGTCAGGATAAATTGAACAGAATTACTGGTAACGTACTCAGGAAACGCCGTGATATAAATGACTGACTGGTGTCAGGATAAATTGAACAGAATTACTGGTAACGTACCCAGGAAACGCCGTGATATAAATGACTGACTGGTGTCAGGATAAATTGAACAGAATTACTGGTAACGTACTCAGGAAACGCCGTGATATAACTGACTGACTGGAGTCAGGATAAATTGAACAGAATTACTGGTAACGTACTCAGGAAACGCCGTGATATAACTGACTGACTGGAGTCAGGATAAATTGAACAGAATTACTGGTAACGTACTCAGGAAACGCCGTGATATAACTGACTGACTGGAGTCAGGATAAATTGAACAGAATTACTGGTAACTTACCCGGGAAACGCCGTGATATAACTGACTGACTGGAGTCAAGATAAATTGAACAGAATTACTGGTAACTTACCCGGGAAACGCCATTATATAACTGAAACATTGTTGAAAGCAGCGTAAAACACCAAAAAACATTCAATCAATAAATCTATAATTATTTTTTAATTTATCTTTGCCATGCATTATTTACTATTTCGCGAGCAGACTCTATACAACACACTTTGAACACATCTGTATATTATACTTTAAAAATAAGACCAATGCTCAGGGTTTAAAATGTAATTTTTTATATAATGAAAATCTAATATTAAGACTCCAGTTTCAGTTTCAGAATATTTATTCAATTAGATTGTATTGACTAGACTAAATATGTATGCATAAGAAACAAACAAAAACACCAAAACATCTATATATCTCTTGTTAAAATATCTTTCCTGATATAGTTATCTCTCACAGTTTCAATACAATGCTATTCAAATTTGAGATATATCTGTTTGAGAGATATCTCTATTTCCTTTAGATATATATCTATTACTTTGAGAGATATCTATATCACTTTGATATATATATATATATATATATATAATATATATTATATATATATATATATATATTGATTACTTTGAGAGATATCTCTATTTCTTTGACAGATATCTCTACTACTTTGAGATATCTATATTACTTTGAGATATATATTGCTATTTATTTCGAAAGATATATCTTATCTCAAAAGTGTTTAGAGATACAGTGATATATCTCAAAATTAGAGAGATATATATATAACGAGTAATGTAGTAAAACGGCTAAGCATACATTTCAGAAAAAGTAATTTTGCCAGAAACAATTGCAGATGACGGCACTTTTGCCCTATCTCATCTTGACTTGGCCTAGGCAAATAGAGACTTAATGGAAAATTAAGATAATTTATTAGTCTCGAAGTAGAGATATATAAGTAATAAAAGCTAAGAATGGATTAATGCCGTGAATTTCATTGAATATTGAGTTTTTCAATGAACAGCCAAAGACAATCAAATATCGCCCTGACCCTTATCATATTAAACTGTTCCTTTACACGGGCAAGGAAAATGAGCGGCGCTCTGTACAAAACAAACGTAGGGTATTTCCTACCACTGTAGACCCCGATCAGCCAGTGCATCATGTTTATTGGAACAAAGAAGCCAATACTGGACTACTTGTATCGCAATAAAAACCTTTTCCCACAATGTTTAAAATTGCACAGTTAACAGATTTAACCTTTTTCACGTATTCTGATGCATAAGCAGCAGACGACTTAATGAGCAATTTTCTAATTTTGCCACAATGTTTTCAACTATTCAATGAATATACATATAGCGATTTTTCATAATTTTCGATATATGTTGTCTAAGTCGTCTGCTGCAGATGTGCTGTATGCGCTGTACGTGGGAAAGGGTTAAATCAATGCTAGCATTTACTGTGGATTTGATACGGGCTTTTTATGGCTCCTTTATCGCTGTTTGATATTATTTACTTAGTATATTAATCTTCGCCCTGGAAGACGTACTATCCAGGCTTGACTATTAGGTGATCATTTTAAACAGACGATGAAAAGTATCAATTCATTTGCACCAATATTTAAACCAGTTTACTCCGTGATTTGAACACCTAGCAACTTCATACTTTAAATCGAATAAGACCTGGTTTTTTTTCTTCGTTTAGTAAAATATTAGATCGAAACAGAATGTTGGCGAAAACGCGAAGGGACGAATTCGGAAATATTGTCATGTGAGAGATAAGAGAATAGGCTAATAGTCTAAATCATAAGAATTAACTGATAGATTTAATATATTGGGTGCCCTGTTTACTGACAGACAAGGTCCCCTCAAGTGGTCATATACGGGTGCGTGGAAGCACAATAAGTAGAACAATCGTGCCAATTGCCTGTTAAATTGGTATATTAAAGATATGGGCTTTTACAATGTAAATACTTATTTATTCATATAGACTTATAACGTGATGATGAATTGGACTTGTAAGTTATTGATATTTGAAACATTATTTGATTTTTGTCTTCTACCCATCACAAAACAGGTGCGCTCTTTATGCCAGCAATAAATGAGCCGTGCGAAATCAAACCGTACAACATGTTCATACCCATACATACCAAGGTCACACTCCGCTTCCGCGCACTTTGGTTTGATATTCACTGTTTGGCAATAATTCACCTAACCAGTCAAGAGGCTTTAGTGAAAAGAATCCATATTTTATGACTGTACATAGGTTTAAACCCTTTCCCCCATACGACAATTCTGCAGTAGACGACTTTGAACGTATTTTGTCAAAACATAGAAAATCTCCATAATTGAATGGATAACCTATGACAAAAAGTGGAAAACATTGTAGCAAAAGGAGAAATTGCACGTTTTGTGCAATTTCGTCTTTTGTCACTATGTTTTCAAAAAGCCATCTGCTGCAGAGGCGTCAGAAAGCGTCTATATGAGGGAAAGGGTTAATTAATAAAGAAGCTGAAGTTTCAATGTTCATAATTTAAACATGTATATACTTGTGCATGATGGGCTTTCTTGAACGTTTTTCGAAATTATCTAAATATAACGAGGTTGAGATACTTGATAATTAAAGAGAAATCGGAGAGAAGAACTTTTGATAATTTCCCTTTGACATATATTATTTCAATATAATTTTGAACAATTGAATGTACCAGCTTTATGTTAAGTATTACCGTGTCTAAAGATTAAAGGTTTTACTTCTTCCAAATGTTTATAGACGTATAAATCGTGGGGATACACCTCAAGCTTTAGTCAAACTAGTTTAAATATAACACGGCTTCTGTGCTCTACTCGCCAATTGGTCATAACACGGATTTCAGTAAAACATTATCCAGATGGATCCTTTAACATGGATACACAGGCCGAGCCTTTATTAAACGGGAAATAATTTGGTGTGTGAAGTTAGCGCGTGGATCTTATCTCAACCATTGTAAAAACGTAGTTGATTGACCTGATCGTAAATCGTAGCTCAACCATTCAAAACTCCTAGTGAAATTCGTTGATCTGGTTCGTAGACCGTAACTCAACCGTTCAATACTAATAGGGATTGGGATGATCTGGGTCATAGATCGTAACACAACCATTCAAAACTCATAGAGACTGGTTGATCTGTGTCGTAGATCGTAGCACAATCATTCAAAACTCATAGAGACTGGTTGATCCGGGTCATATATCGTAGCACAACCATTCAAAACTCATAGAGACTGGTTGATCTGGGTCGTAAATCATAGCTCAACCACTCAAAACACATAGAGACTGGTTGATCCGGGTCATATATCGTAGCACAACCATTCAAAACACATAGAGACTGGTTGATCTGGGTCGTAAATCATAGCTCAACCACTCAAAACACATAGCGAATTGATTGACCTGGGTCGTAGATCGTAGCACAACCATTCAAAACACCTGAAAAATTGGTTGATCTGGGTCGTAGATCGTAGCACAACCATTCAAAACTCTTAGAGACTGGTTGATCTGGGTCGTAAATCGTAGCTCAACCACTCAAAACACATAGCGAATTGGTTGAGCTGGGTCATAGATCGTAGCACAACCCTTAAAAACACCTGGAGAATTGGTTTATCTGGGTCGTAGATAGTAGCACAACCATTCAAAACTCATAGGTACTGGTTGATCTGGGTCGTAGATCGTAGCACAACCATTCAAAACACATAGCGAATTGGTTGATCTGGGTCGTAGTTCGTAGCACAACCCTTAAAAACACATGGATAATTGGTTTATCTGGGTCGTAGATCGTAGCACAACCATTCAAAACTCATAGGTACTGGTTGATCTGGGTCGTAGATCGTAGCACAACCATTAATTACACCTGGAGAATTGGTTTATATGGATCGTAGATCGTAGCACAACCATTCAAAACACCTGGAAAATTGGTTGATCTGGGTAAATAATTAGGCTTATGTTGGTTTTAACGGAGCATCGCTCAGTTAACCTACAGAAAAGGCTCTGTACCGACCGTACTGGTAACTCACCGTGATATAACTTGAAGCAATTTGAAAGTGGCGTAACACAGATAAACAGTGTCGCTGCATATACTTTCCAAAGCCTTTCCATGTACACACAGTTAACTAGTCCCCGTTAGCTCCTGACGAGGATCATTTTGTGTCGCCACAATGCTAACAGAAACAACAACAACGAAAACATTTACATAGTCAGTTTTGCACAGCCCGTTGACTTTTTATTCCTTACTGCAAACCAATTAACCTACGCCAAGTATATAGTTACACCAGTGAGCAGAGAAACGATTAATAATATCGGTGCTACTTTGGTACCGGATTGATACTAAGATTTGAGATGTATTGAGATAATATATACATAGAGTTAAATTATGTAAATATTATCTTTCTTCATGTTTGGACAGATAATAAATATCATTGCGCGTTCTATAACTCTCACGATTCTCAAAACACCTCGATGACGCAGTAGAATCGTCTGGAAATTCCAAAAGGTTCTATAAATAGCTCGCAAGACCTTTAATCTCAATAAGTAAAAGAGTTCAAATGAATACTGCAAATTATATTTCAAAAGCGTCTGAGTATAGAGAATATTGTATTAATCAAAATATGGTGGTTAGTAATAACTAAGAATCATTTGCCAATGTTATTCATTAACAATGATTCTCGGTTATCTAAACATAATAGTACTTATCTGAAATATTATAACTTTTTGTATTCGTGTATATAAATCATGTAAATGTAATGTATTTTACGTCATTGAGCCATATTTTTCACGTGTATATACTTGTAAATGGCCAATAGTACTTATGTGCCGACTTGCCTGAATCAAATTGAATTGAATTATAAACGCTTTATTTTGTAGTTGTTGCAATATATGAAAGCGTCTAGATGATAAGACTGGTTTACAAAGGTTTACAGGACACGATGTCATGCAGTGTACAATTAAGTTAGACACGTCTGTACGTTCTAGCGTCAATTAGCAATCAATGCTGAAAGTGCAGCCGAATTGAGTTTTAGATCGAGCATTATCGTATATGCCTATATATATTGAAACTCGCAAGGCCTACACCGAGATACGGATTGTTACTTTGCAGGATTTTCTACACGATCGCCACTATTGTGCCATCGGCTCTTTGATTTAATACAAAATGGTGGTCTATTTGAATCTAAAAGTTGCAAAGTCAAAGAGGTTAACATATTGAAATTGTTATTTTGTGGCAGAATGAACAAAGATATGCACGTGGATATTGGAGAAATTGAACAATATGAAATGTGTTCCATTTTAGTATTATGCTTTCAAAATGCTTTTTCTCCAAAGCAATAAAAACGTGTATTTCGGGAAGCGCACATATTCTATGTTCAAATTAAAAAACAAACAAAGTTTGACATTTTGTTTGCGCATAGTTCCCAATTCTCGTACAGTTATTTCCATTGTCAAGAAATATATGCGAATAGTATAGTCAAGTCCCCCCGGAGAATAAAGGAGCACTTGCAATGCATCGGGAAATAACCCTAGTTGACAAGGATCCAACGCTTATATTTAAAGTTAAAGTAATTTAGTATTTTACTGCATATTATGGTGGTCATAGGCCTTAGCCAGTATGTACATGCAATTATAATACGTATGGCTATTACAAATGGAGAGATAATCCAGCAATTGAAACAACGCTCACTACCCGTTGAATGTCATTCGATTTATGCTTCGCAATAAATACAAGACACGATATTTTGTCTGGCAAAGTCCATCTTGTACTATTACTTATCTTACTAAATACGTGAGTGTGTACTTCTACACGACTTGTTGAGCTGTTCGTTGTTCAGGTATTCTTCCTTCTTGACTACATATGTAGGACGCACTGCTAACCTTTCCATAATACATGGCTTTTCCTTTAAATATTGCTTGCATATATTTGTATCATGTACCTATTAGAACTTGTAAACATTTACTATTGCAAACCAATGATATGTGTTGATGCATAAGCATGTTTTTGTGTAAGATATCCTGTTTGTCATTTATTTGTAAATGTGTAGGTACGATGGCGTATGCGGGCCGGGGGCCTAAATACTTTACCAATAAACTTCAAAACAATTCTGAAACATATCGAATTGTCGCTACTATTATTTCTTTGGCAAAAATGTACTGTTGTCAGAATAAGAGAATACATAAATTAAACACTTGGAAATAGTTATTTCTCGGATATATTCAATGCGCATGCGTTCAACTATTAATATATTGATCTAGGCTGTTTTCTGGATGCACTTTTGTGTGATTATTTTCCTAACATATATGCATACAATATGTGAACAGGAATTCATTCAATGAATGAGGTGTTCTATAATGAACTAAACTCATGGGGTAAACTAAATTAAATTCCGTTTACCACTTTCATTTATATGAATATGTTTAGAAACGCAATCACCTTGACCTTCTTTTGAAAATATAACCTGCAGATCTGGTATACGGTATTTTAATATGTCGAACATAATATCGTATAGATACCGTACTATTACATATATAGTATACTAATGCACAAACGGTGGACAAATATCACCCAACCAACGGAGGATAAATAACACCCAGTGGTCAATTTTCTAACGCTTAACGGACAATTGTGTCTTTTCTATCATGATAGGACTAGAAATAAAAATCAATATTTTCATGCAAATCTTTGGTAGAAAAAACTTCTAAGGAAAATGTCCACATTACTACTTGGACACTAGGAAAACACAACAGTTATTTGTGACAAAGGAAAAATGAGATATCAACTAGTTTGCGCATTCTGATCCGAACTTATGTGCTGTATATAAGGACCATCATGTAGGTTTCTGTGAATAATCGGTGAACAGTTAAGGGTGTGATAATACTGCACTGATTTCGATATTTCCATAGAACTTATAGAGAATATAAAGATCAGAATCCAAAATTAACCCGTTCCGACATGAGCGAGTCAATGCTAGGTTTAAATCGACTGTCAAGTCAGGTAGAGGATAGGAAACTACGTTTTGTGCACAAAATATCGACTCTTAACACAAATTCTATTACTAGGCAAATATTTACACGAAGACTACTTACTTACATAAAAGATCCAAAAACGATGAAAGGTTTTATACCGGATATGTACCAGATCACTGAAAAATATCTAATGACTGACATTTTATATTGCTTTACAGAAAACGCGGAAACTCTGTCTAAATATGCATGGAAACGGCGCGTTCGTCATGAAATAGCGGAACGTGAACAAAGATTATGGGAACAGCGTATTAATAGCGATTTCTACTTTACTCTATTTCGGCGAATACATACATCTATAAGTCCGGCAGTTGTTTGGTCCTTTTTAAAAAGAGAAAAAAATAATAGTCTCTCAACATTCATTTCAACTATTTGTGTTCAAAAAGCTGTTAGAAGCAATGCAGTGTGTAAATTCTGTAGAAATGTTTATGTAAACAAATATGTGCATATTATATCAGAATGTTTAAATTTTAAACAAGCAAGAGAGACGTTAATTAACGATATATCTCGAACATTTGGAAGGTAAAATGCGATGCACTTAACTAGGCTAGGAAAAGTAGATTTTGCTTGTGCATTACTAGGCGCAAGGCAGGAAAATATTTCCATCGAGCAGAACTATGATTTTTACAAATGTGTAAATATGATTTGCAGCAAGTTATTGTTGATATATAAAGCTCTGCTATAATATCATCACATCATAACCAGTATATTTATATATTGAATATCAGACTCGGCATGTCGCTATAAGCATTAGACGCTGGATGTAACTATATTTTCTTTTCTTCTATCATATTGTGTATGTATATATTATATTTTCTTTTGATGTTAACAAATCTCCCACGAGGAGGATGAATAAATAAATAAATAAATAAATAACAATAATTATTCTTATATTTAGATGGATGTTCCGTAGTTTTTCTTCCATGTATTGCTACGTCGGCTGCTGACAATTATATATATATGCGACTATCGACTGTTTATTAGATTATTCTACCAAAGTAATCGGTAAATGTCTCTTTTCGTTATCAAGTGTACTTTAAAATGAGCCGTCCCGCGAGAAAACCAATATTATGGACTCTGCGTAATGTATCGACCCAGATCAGCCTGCGCAGTCCGTCTGTGCAGGCTAATCCGGGCCGACATATTCCGTCGCAGGTGGATAGAGGTATAAAGTAATGATTCCTGAAACAGAAAATCCACAGGAAGCGAAAAGTGTCTGTCCGGGTTAGCCTGTGCTTTATCTGATCCGGGTCGATACTTCCGCAGAGTCCACACTGATGGTTTTCTCGCGGGACGGCTCAAATGATGGGTAAATATAATAGGCAATGAACAATTTCTCCCTTTCTTACAATGTATCATATTCTGAACTATGATTCATCGTATATATTCCACAGATGGTTTCATTGTTTAACCACATACAACAAACCTGCGTCAGTCTAACTATGGGAACTCTATATTTCCTTTATAAATCTGTATTATGAACAAATTCTCCTTTTGCCACAATGTTTTCAAACATCTACTGATGAGGATGCGTCAAAATGCGTCAGAACGTAGGAAGGTTTAAACAACAATACTCAACGATCGCGGTGAATGCTCTCGAAAAATCACAATTTTGTACAATCTTAACCCTTGTCTTAGAAAGAAAACAGTCGAGCTGAAATAAACAGAATATACATTTACATTTGCTGTAGTTATCTACGCAATCTATGATTGAAATGCTATCGGAAAGTGTATTTTGCAAGGTGTTAAATTTATAGAGGATATTTCATGAGTGTGTATTTATTACCACGTTTAATAAACGAGTCCACTAAGATTATATGCCGCGAGCGTCATATTCAATTTAGTTAACGAGTTTTTTAAAAGTGATGACAAATTAACACGAATGAGATATTCTATTTATCACATAAAGTGATTTATTAGGCGTATTTCGAAAACATGTGTACATGAAATATGCCGGTTTGGGCGCCAAAGTGACTAAAAATAGATTACGTCAAACCGTTGATGTGACATCATTTTCATAGTTTGGTTTCCGCGTTGTAACAAAGACTTGGGAGTAAGACTGGAAACCAATCTAGAAGTGTCATATACATTTATGTATTTGTATCGAGCCCGATCAGCCTGCACAGTCCGCGCAGACTGATCCGGGCCGACACATTCCGTCTCAAGGGGATAGAGGTATAGAGTAATGATTCATGAAACAGAAAATCCACAGGATGCGAAAAGTGTCTATCTGGGTGAGCCAGCGCGGCATGGTTAGGCTGATCCGGGTCGATACTTTACGCAGAGTCCACAATGTTGGTTTTCTCGCGGGACGGCTAATATCTTTCTTCGTAGGCAACTGGCTATTTTCCCACATACGATGCCCAAAGAAGGAAAAACCTGTAAGTACTACTGGAACGAGTAATGACTAGTATGTTCATAGCGACAAATGAAATCAAATGAAATCAAAGATATTGAAACTAGATTCAATAGATAAAGGATCAATAGTAGCTGAGCACAGCTGGGTAACGGAAACCCCTTATAGGCCCTTAAAACAGCCCCTCCATATCGGATAAACTCCTTAAACAGGACTTGTACATTAGAGAAAGTGTCAAGCAAGCCATAAAACGCGGAGTACCAAATGCGATAAGAAACATTTTAATAACAACAATAAAATTGTCGTACCTTTGAAATATCGAGGTTTTGGACACTTGTAAACTTTTGTTCAGATGCACCACGGGAAAACCGTTCTTAGGAGACTAGTGTCGATTTAATATACAGATCAATCTGCACTTTTACACAGTCTGATCAGGATTATCTCTGTTTGTTTTAATGATATTAAGGACGTTTATCCATTATATGTTTCTAGAATCGCCCGTATTACTACAAGAGCGGGACTAAGTGAAATCGTTAATAATTCAACGTCTTCTAAGGATATGTTTCTTTGAGGCGTGGTTCCAATTTTTGACATGTTTGTACAATTGCGTGTGACGTCTGTAACATTTAATTGTAAGTTTTGTGGGTTTTACATTTCGTCTGGTTAACATTTGGGGCAATCCTTTTAATTACTGACAAATCCGTCTGCAATACTGGTACGTCGTATTAAGAAAAGGGGTAACATTAACACTTTCCCACACACAGACGTTCTTTAACGTCACTGCAGCAGACGACTATTGAAAACACAATGAGCAATTTCACCTATCTCCAAATTGTTCTCAGCGACACTCCGCAATTGGATCATATTAAGCTTAATTGGCCTAAAACTAGGGGGGCTACAGTTTTCGTGATTTTTAGGTCAAAAGGTGCATATATGACTTAATTACACGCAGACAGACAGTGAAGACTCTGGTTGAACTGTATGGGTGCACAGGTTCATCCGAGTCTTCACTGTACGCAGATGCATTAAGACCCTAAACCGTTAGACGTGGTACATATCAAAGGTCTGAAGAAGGTGTTTTATGGAATAGACTCATGTTATAGACTCATGTTATATAGACTCATGTTATACACTCATGTTATAGACTCATGTTATATATTCATGTTATAGATTCATGTTATAGATTCATGTTATAGACTCATGTTATACAATCATGTTATATAGACTCATGTTATATATTCATGTTATAGACTCATGTTATATATTCATGTTATAGATTCATGTTATAGATTCATGTTATAGACTCATGTTATACAATCATGTTATAGATTCATGTTATTGACTCATGTTATAGATTCATGTTATATATTCATGTTATAGACTCATGTTATAGACTCATGTTATAGACTCATGTTATACAATCATGTTATAGATTCATGTTATGGACTCATGTTATAGATTCATGTTATATATTCATGTTATAGATTCATGTTATAGATTCATGTTATAGACTCATGTTATACAATCATGTTATAGATTCATGTTATAGACTCATGTTATACAATCATGTTATAGATTCATGTTATAGACTCATGTTATAGATTCATGTTATAGACTCATGTTATACAATCATGTTATAGACTCATGTTATAGACTCATGTTATACACTCATGTTATAGACTCATGTTATAGACTCATGTTATACACTCATGTTATACACTCATGTTATAGACTCATGTTATATATTCATGTTATAGATTCATGTTATAGATTCATGTTATACACTCAAGAAGGACAATGCTGAAGTCACGCCAGTCACAGTCTAATTGGGCTCTGCACTATTCGCCAATATATCATAAAAAAGATTCAATCTAATGGAGGTCTTGCTCTTCTTACAGTCTTCGTGCATGCAGCCGAAATACTGTATATTTGTAAATAGAATAATCCTTTTCCTAGAAATATATGGATTTGATTAACATTTTTTTCTCTCACTTAGAAACATGTATAACTGAACTATGTACACTTCAATAGATGCTGCTCTACACTAAAGAGATGCATTTAAAGCCAAAATAAGAGAGAAAACGATGTGTCTAGTAGGAATAAAAGAGTGTCATACATTTACATGTACCTATCCGGGCAGAAATCCGCCGTGGTCGAGTAGTTAGCTTCGGGGATTTAAAACAGGGCGTCCCAGGTTCGATACCCAGTCGCGGCACGACGGTCATGGTGAAGTGCCCTTTGGCAAGGCTCATTTTCTTGCCTAGTACTGTTTTTTATACCCAGGGACCATGAATAAGTGAACTGTCGCCGTGATATAACTGAAATAATGTTGAAAACGGCGTAAAACCCAAATAAAACAAAACCTATCCGGGTATTAATTTAAACCTCATACCGCTGATTTCATACAACTTGTATCATCACAATCGGTTTTAACTCTTTCCCACATACACACGCTTTCTGACGCCTCTGTAGCGGACGACTTTTGAAAACATTGTGACATAATGAGAAGTTGCTCAAAATGTTATAGACTCATGTTATACAATCATGTTATAGATTCATGTTATAGACTCATGTTATACAATCATGTTATAGATTCATGTTATAGACTCATGTTATAGATTCATGTTATAGACTCATGTTATACAATCATGTTATAGACTCATGTTATAGACTCATGTTATACACTCATGTTATACACTCATGTTATAGACTCATGTTATAGACTCATGTTATACACTCATGTTATAGACTCATGTTATAGACTCATGTTATACACTCATGTTATAGACTCATGTTATATATTCATGTTATAGATTCATGTTATAGATTCATGTTATACACTCAAGAAGGACAATGCTGAAGTCACGCCAGTCACAGTCTAATTGGGCTCTGCACTATTCGCCAATATATCATAAAAAAGATTCAATCTAATGGAGGTCTTGCTCTTCTTACAGTCTTCGTGCATGCAGCCGAAATACTGTATATTTGTAAATAGAATAATCCTTTTCCTAGAAATATATGGATTTGATTAACATTTTTTTCTCTCACTTAGAAACATGTATAACTGAACTATGTACACTTCAATAGATGCTGCTCTACACTAAAGAGATGCATTTAAAGCCAAAATAAGAGAGAAAACGATGTGTCTAGTAGGAATAAAAGAGTGTCATACATTTACATGTACCTATCCGGGCAGAAATCCGCCGTGGTCGAGTAGTTAGCTTCGGGGATTTAAAACAGGGCGTCCCAGGTTCGATACCCAGTCGCGGCACGACGGTCATGGTGAAGTGCCCTTTGGCAAGGCTCATTTTCTTGCCTAGTACTGTTTTTTATACCCAGGGACCATGAATAAGTGAACTGTCGCCGTGATATAACTGAAATAATGTTGAAAACGGCGTAAAACCCAAATAAAACAAAACCTATCCGGGTATTAATTTAAACCTCATACCGCTGATTTCATACAACTTGTATCATCACAATCGGTTTTAACTCTTTCCCACATACACACGCTTTCTGACGCCTCTGTAGCGGACGACTTTTGAAAACATTGTGACATAATGAGAAGTTGCTCAAAATGAGCAATTTCTCATTTTGCCACAATATTTTCAACTCTATTCAATAAATAACATAGAAGTTAAAAGATATTAAAGAAATGAGCAATATCTCCTTTTGCCACACTATTTTCAATACAACTCCTTTCAATAAATAACATAGAAGTTATCGAGATATTCCTTGTTTTGGCTTAGATTATTTCAAAGTCGTCTGCTGCCGAAATTTCTATATATGGGAAATGGTTAATTAATTTCTAATCTTGCTAAATATTTATACATGAGTAGCGAGCAGTGTAGACAAAGATTAGACTGCATTGTGTGCAAATACTGGTTAAAGTTACGCGAATGATATCAGCAAATATGGTTAAAAGTCTCGTATAGGGCTAATTTGGCGTTTTTAGGGTATGTCAAATTAATCGTGTCAACGCAGAGATATTAATGGTGTATCAGTTCTGATATTGGATTTAAACTTGAAGTCATCCTTTCACAATGGTATGTAAGAACTGCGCTATAAAGTTTTACAATAATAATTTACTGCAGTAAAAATGAAAGTGATTTTTCATTTTATTTAGGTGTGGAAAAAATAAAAATAAACGCATTATGGCAGTTTACTATAGGTCAAATAACGCCAAATAGTCCCTACAAAACGTTTGCGTAGAAATGAGTGTATTCCTTCACCAGAATACGTTGAATATACGGCATCGAGTTGGTATTCATTGTAAATATATAAAGGATGCATTCGGACTGTTTGATTTGATAATTCTAGGTAGTTTGCCCTTGTTTGAGAGAGAAAGTAGAGTATGGGAAAACCCAGTTTCATCCCAGTCAGATTTCGTTGAAAATGTCGAGAACTATCTTCGCGGGTTGAATTCTTCTTGCATAATCCATGACCCCCATTTTCTTTGGATTATTTTAAAACTTAGAGATAATTCGTTTCAATGATATAGGCGATTCTTACTGTATTGTTTTTTTTAGAAAGTATAACAATTGAGGGTTGCAACTGGTTGATTTACATGGAAGCACATACGGAATTTAATTGGTGTAACCTGACCTATATATAGTTTTGTTTGGTGCACAAGACGAAACAATTTTGTAACTGTACACAAGCCAATTATTTCCCCTATCAATCTTTTTAGTCTATTAAAAACAACGAAAAAAACACATACTTGTTACATATTGCCAATGCCTCTTCAACAGGATTTAACCTATATTTGCATTTTGCTCCGATTTTAACTAAAAAACGACGATCGAAATCAGCGCTATGCGTTAACATTTAGTCAACACTGGTCACAAGGATTGTACCCGCGACCGATCGAAATCAGCGCTATGCGTTAGCATTTAGTCAACACTGGTCACAAGGATTGTACCCTCGACCGATCGAAATCAGCGCTATGCGTTAGTATTTAGTCAACACTGGTCACAAGGATTGTACCCGCGACCGATCGAAATCAGCGCTATGCGTTAGTATTTAGTCAACACTGGTCACAAGGATTGTACCCGCGACCGATCGAAATCAGTGCTATGCGTTAGTATTTAGTCAACACTGGTCACAAGGATTGTACCCGCGACCGATCGAAATCAGTGCTATGCGTTAGTATTTAGTCAACACTGGTCACAAGGATTGTACCCGCGAACGATCGAAATCAGTGCTATGCGTTAGTATTTAGTCAACACTGGTCACAAGGATTTACCCGCGAACGATCGGTATACGAACGCCAGACTTAACATCACAACACTAACGGTGACATTTGACATTTCGGCGGACATGAGTCTGCAACCTTTACGTAGAGATCGTCTCTGCTGATGAACCTATGCTACGACTAGTTGCAGCATGAATTGTGTGACACCTCTGCAGCTTACGACGTTTGAAATCATTGTGGCAAAAGGATAAATTGCTCATGATGAGCATTTTATCCATTTTACCACAATGATTTCAACGTTTATTCAAAAATCATACTATCATTTATAAAGATTTTCTATATTATGTACCTGATAATTTCAAACTCGTCTCCTGCATATTTATTGTATGTGGGAAAGGGTTCACCAGACCACATCAGGCATATTGCCAAATTATTAGATTGTGTAAGGGTTGCAGGTGAGGATGCATTTACCAATAAGAAAATTATAATTTCCTACAATTCTTACACTTGAAGTATATTACCTCACCTTGAATTCTTCTTCCTTGCATTTATTTTGTTCTACGGATGTCTTCAATTGTTTCTATCAGATGAAAGGTATTTGCTCTGATATAAGTGTGATAATTTAAAGAGATGTTATTTTTTTGTTTGTAACCTTTCTGTTTTTCTTTTCTTTGTTCATCATAGAGTTCATCTTTGTATGATCTTCATATATTGGAAGAAATAACGATTATATATTTCCGAAGAATGTTATTTGTTATCATTATTTATCTTATTAATTCTACAACATAAGTTAAGTAACTAACACAGGAGTGGACGCGGAAGACTTATTAAGGTGTTTACTTCAGACTTCTCTAATTAGCAAGCACAGTCAAAATATCTTTTAAGACAATTGGATTCAAGCAATAGGTTTCGAAAGAAATATCTTTTGGATTTGGCGAAACAACTTACGTTATATTTTTTAATTCATTTATTTAGTTCTTCGACGTATTATACACAATTTACATATACCTGTACATATATCCAAAATATATAAATGTAAATAACAATTCGATGCAAACTATAATTAATTAAATTTAACACATAAACATCTCAAATTTTTGGTTTGATTTTATTTGCCTCAATTAAATATTTTAGTTTGTGATTTTATATAAAAGATGTGCGTTGAAAGAAAATTTGATACACGAAAACTTGTTCTCAAGTAACTGCCAATTTAACATGACAGTGCAAAGTAATTTATTTACAACATGGTGTTTGTTTTAGTGTAAATGATTTGAAAATTGTCAGCGAATGCACAAGAATGTCTATAAACCACGAGATTTAAAACATCGCAAAATTGGAAGAGTAAATAATTTCACGTCTAATCAAAAGGTGACACCTTTAACACAATGACTATTTATTTCGTCTATGTAAACCAGGTTCTTTTGGTATAATTTCAAAAATAACTATATGCAAATCATCATTGAGGGAAAACGCATTTTGTTGCAGTGTCTAGAAACATATAATACAATTTATTTTAAACATCTGAACACTTTTAGAACTTCGGCAGGGTTTTCGTTATTTAAAGTTGGAAAAAGTGTTAAATTGAAAACTCGAAAATTTATTGGTACTTTTGATGCAGTCTCAAATTAGTTTAACACTTTTTGTACACAATGGAAAAAAGGCTGTGATACAATTTGCACTTTCATTCAAATTTTTAAAATGAACACAACACAAATCGATTTTGTCAGAAATGTTCTTTTATTCACAATTTAGGAAACTATGCTATGAATGCCTCGAACTTGAACATATGGCGTGAAATTGACCATTCATACACAGGCGTTTATCACCTGTCTATGTGTTACGGTGTAGATATTTCAATCGTAGGGTAGTCTTGTTGGGGTAGGCTGCACAAGCAACAAGGAAGACACTCAGAAATGTAAATGACTTGATATATAAATGAGACGACTCAGTCGACACAGCTCGTAAGAAAGAATCAATGCAACAAAACAAATTAAGGGACAAATTAACATTTACTAATAAACTTACATAATGAAGCCATTAAATGCAGCTGAAAAGAAATGAAAATGAAAATAAATGTATTTACCTGCAAAAGCAACCAGGAAGGCACTCAGAAATGTAAATGACTTTTAATATTTTCATAAATATATTTTGTTTATTGAAGAGGATTTCAGACTAAGACCAGCAATAACTAAACTGGTAACTATAGGCCAACAATAATATGCTAATACGGTTACACTGTCAACTGGTTTTAGAAAGAACATCGAGAGCTTTATACTCTATGTTTTTAAATAAAGTTTTTTTTCTCGATAATATAACTTTGCACAATTGAGAATTTGAGCATTGCTTTTATTACTGCTTGTACAAAGACACTGTTTCAAATCATACTTATTGACAATATGCATTGTGTGTAGCGCCATTTGTCGTCCACATATGGGCTATATAGTATACTGTTTATAGAAAGGTAGAGAGTTCTTCAGGAAGGCATGCATACACTCCATACAATTAAATCAAACCAACCAACTGTTTGTAGTAAGACAATACAACATATACGACATGCATTAAACACAGACGAACATACGCATACACATATTCTACCCTTTCCAGGCTGAAATACTTTTTAACATGAAATTAGCCAGCTGCTCATAGCCATTTTAAGGTTAAGATTAAAAAACAAACTACAACACGTGTTTCTAACGTTTCGGCGATTTTTGTTATAGCTATTTTAAGGAGTATGAGCTGTCCCGCGAGAAAACCAACATTATGGTCTCTGCGTAATGTATCGACCCAGATAAACCTGCGCAGTCCGCGCAGGCTAATCCGGGCCGACACATTCCGTCTCAGGGGGAAAGAGGTATAGAGTAACGATTCCTGAAACAGAAAATCGACAGGAGGCCAACAGTGTCTGCCCGGGTTAGCCTGCGAGGCATGCTTATGCTGATCCGGGTCGATACATTATGGGTCGAGTCCACAATGTTGGTTTTTTGTTTGTTTGCTCGCGGGACGGTTCACATGTTGAGTTAAGCAGCCAACATTATAGAGCCAGGTCAGACGGTATGGATGGGCTAACTGGCCTGTCTCTATACTGGTGGCACAGTCTTCACACAATCAGTTCCAGCAGTCAAAGGGTTAAAAATGATAGGTGTAGATAGAGAGCTGCGTGTTCATCCATGCTATCTGATTCACATGCTCAATGCTTGTCAAAGGTATATTGAAACACTGTGGTATTAATGTACAATTAGTGCAGAACAAGATCAATCTGTTCGTATCATAGGTTGATATGGACCTACATCGGTAGCAAATATCAAATAATTGGTTGTCCATTTTTAGGGTATTTTATGGCGCTTTCAATATTACTAATATTACTTGTCCATTCTTTCTGACACAAGCTAGTCAGTCCTTATGCTAACACCAACATTCTAAGCGCCAGGGAAAGTAATTTCTACCATTTTTAAAAGCTTTATGTATGAGTCAGCTAGGCTTCGAACCCACGACCTCCCGTACCTGAGGCGGCCCTCTACCACTACAGCATAGAGGTAGTCTGGTATACCAAGAGCAAATACATATACAAAGGGAAAACATTTTCACATTAACCAAGCACAAAACAATCTTTCGCCAAACAGAAGTGGTTATAATTTATTGGGTATCATTCATCTAGATTAGGTTTAACAGATTAAGAGCTAGAATTGATACCCCAATATCCGACACATTGCCAAATTGAAGTGTCTAAATGTACCCCACAGCGATTTAATATTTATGGTGCCACAAATTGTGAAACCCGTTTGGCACTTCATGATGAATTATTCTGAACTCATTTAGGTAGATAATACATTTAGGCCGTACCTGTAGATTTGGGGTCTTGTTGTATCTGTTTACGTCGAGCCCTTTAACTCAGTCGGTAGCAACATGGGCTGTCAATCCAGGGATTGTGAGTTCGAACTAAAGCTCGGCCAACTTTCTTTCTGACAAAACTGCGACAAACGTCCTTCGTTTTTCACCAATGGGTATATACGTGTATGTGAAAACATTAGCCTGTTGCTTGAGAAGACTTTTGTTTGGAGTACGAGAGTGAGAAAGTCAATCAACACATGGATATGTGACCTGGCCGCCGTAATATGACTCAATTAATGTTGAAAACGGCGTTAAACCCAAATTATTTAATAAAGCATATGTGTACAGCGATGACCCAGTGAACATGTACATAGGAGTCTCATCAGGTACTTTCACTGCCCAGCAAACATACAGAATAAACCGTGATTTTACTTTTGAAAAAAAGAACTAGAATTGTAACCCCACGTATGTTTCTACCGTATCCGTATCCGGGGCAGAGTAGACCCCAATGCGCCAGAGGCAGCTCATTTCGAAAGCTTGAACATCTTGCTACCTGCATTCTAGCTCTATTTTGAAGCAGACGATATTTAACGCATATGCAACAGAAGACTTCGCAAACTATTCAATTCAATTCAATTTATTTAAAGATATTGTTGGTAAGTGAGTTATTTCCCGAAAACCATCACTATCTCCTTTTTCTTAATGTGTTAAAAAAATTCTCGAAATTTAAGTTTTCCTGAAGATAAATATTTTCCACATATGATTACATAGCATATGAGCATAACATGCAAATACTTAATACTCATTTATAATTGGTCGGCTGAATCAGCGCCAAAAGTCTTAAAAGTGGGTTATTCTTATTCCAAGTTGACTTTCCATTTCGAACCACCCATTCCTTCATCGGGCAGTATGTATCCTTACACACGACATATTGACCTTTAACCTGCTTAACACGCCCATCAGCAAAACATCATTAATGAGCCCGTGTATGGGAGAGGGTACACATTGACTTTTCTGAAAAGTAGATAACCAGATTAATCTGTGATTCCGCTGTCTTATCAAGACAATCTGTTCAAATACTATGTGCATAAGCTTGAAGGAAGTATATGTTATCTGTCAAGATGCAGATAAAACTGACTAGGCGGACAATACCATTTGAACCCGTACTGTTCAAAAATGCAAATGTGTACCCTTTTTTCAAGGGCTGACTTGAAGACAAGGATCAGCATGCACATAGATACCTTCTTATCTTGTTCTACATCGTTCGCTTTGCACTTTTTTTGTAAATCTTTCAGCAAAACAGCTCTAAAGAAATACACAAACATACCATGGTACAAGACAGGAGCTACACAGGTTGTGAATGCAGACGGACAATGGTTAAATGCGCCAAATTGTTGGAAAACCGTTCTTAGATAATTTGCGACCAGCGAAGATCCATATCAGCCTACGCATCCACAGTGTCTAACCACCTGTTTGTCATATATTCGTTCACGCTCACATGATGCCCCTGGAAGACATGTTTACCCCCTCCCCACCAAACACAAAAAGAACACACAAACAAACACAACAACAACACGGTTTCATATTCATGGAAATTTGATTTTAAAACTTGCAATTAGTTTCAAAAGGCTGCCGAGTGGGCTAACATTCTATGTTGAAAAGCAGCTAGTTGCTTGGAAAGTCTGTTGTTTGTATTACTGGTGTGGGAAAGTCAGGAAACGCATGCTTAGGTAAACAGGCTGCCATGATATTATTGAAAATTGTTCCAAACGGCATTTAATCATATTCGCCTGAGTCTTCACTGTCCGCAGATGAATAAATACCTCAAATCGGTGTCAATGTGAACAAGGAACTATTAGGACACACTGATGTCGATTAAACGGAACGAATTTTGTACTTATGAAGGGAAGTAACTGTTGATAAAATTAGATAATAATACCTGTACGTCTTACTTCCCCTTGTTTACACTGTGGTAAACAAAATTATTGTTTGAACTGAAGTGTTTGTATCGCCTGTCTTGGCACTGCGACATTCAGCAATCACTTCTCCGTCTGCTATCAATCTGTCTGTCATACTTCGGCTAAATTGGCTATTGACAGGCGTCACATGTGTTTCTCCGAATAACTCTTCGTTATATTATTCCCACATACAACATATCTGCAGCAGGCGACTTTGAAAACATCTGGGTAAAATTATTGAAACTCTCTACGAGGAAATGTATTATTATTGAACAAAGTTGAAATCATGAAGAGCAATTTCTCCTTTACCCACAATGATTTAAAAAGTCGTTAGCTACTTATGCGTCAGAATGCTTCTTCAATTGGGAAAGCGTTATTGATTACACACGTTTACGATCTAACATAAATCCATTAATCATTTAAGAGTTTAAGATAGGGTTCCATATAGACCCCTATGAACGGGTTCATTTTAGTTTTGTTTGTATTCACCACTATTGCTTGTCTGTGATTTGCTGAGATATTTTTTTCATAACCTCATAACAAAATTAACCTTGGCGATCGGTACTACTTTTTTTTACGATGTAAAGTGGGTTTAATACTAGGTATTTTAAAAATACTCGGACCGAAAACTAGGAAAATGACGTCGCGTCAGCGGTTTGACGTCATAGCGCTAGTAGTCATTTGGCGCCAAATAGAAGCAGCAGTAATTTGATTTCTGCTGGCACTATGTCGCACTGTTCATTTGCCAATTGCACTATCCAGTTCTATGGAAACAACAATCCTTTCTAAAATCGAAATAAATCCATTTAACAGTGTTTAACCTGCTGATTTACTCAAACATAACGGCCTATTGAATGTAATTTTACAAATATTAGGTGTGTTGCAAATACTGCCGTTTGATTGGTTTAGGCACATAAACAACATGGGGTGACATGGGGATCTAGGAACTTGAAATTTCATCATCTTTTATATTCGTCCGCGTTATATAATTCTTTATTGGAGATATGGACACCTATAACAAATAGTACTAATGTTTGACGTGCTATTTTATGGAAAATGAAGTTGTAAAATGCTATTATGTGTTTTTACTCACTGTAATAGCCAAATTAATGCTAAATTATAAGGAATGGAGAGATTTCTTTTCGTTTTCATGGAGGTATGAACAAAAAACCCACCTGATCACACACTATGAAACCGCGAAATCTCCATTCCTTAAATGAACGGGTTAATTTCATTTGGACCTAAGCTACAGTATCAACTGCAAATGGCATCATACGTGTTACTTGTCGACGAATTTCGGGTTTCAGAGAACACAAACATTTGAGCTGTGGTCCTGGAAAACCAACTTTAACATAGGCATAACAATCGTTAATAAGCATTTCGTCGGAAGTTTTCGAAACAATGACAAACTGACGGACAGAGCAGAACCAGATGAAGTTGTGCATAATTGCAGGTAGATCAATATCTACACTCGATGCAAATTGGTTTTCTTTGAAAGCCGGTTATTTAATTATTATATTGTTATAAATAGTCATTAAGATAAAAACATATTGCATGACTCGGTTCCGAGACTACTGCCGTGATGTACGTCCGCTGACATGAAAGGCAAACCGCATGCATTTCTACATCGCATTTTACAATACTTATACAGAATGAATTGGTTTATCCCTTTGAAGACTATCATAGTGAAAGTAAAGTTCATTCAGTATGTGAGTATTTTAGTTAAGGTGACTATTCAAAGTGCCCTTAATTACCTTTTATTGTACCAATTCACACTCCTTCGACATAAATATGCCAGAAACCCGACATTTATTTTCTGTTAAGTGAAATTTTGTTTTTCAATGAAGACGTCAGAACATTATTAAAACAAGAATGTAACGACTTACGTGATATAAACCCTTACTCTGACGAGTAACTGTAGTTAACTTTATCTGTAGATTTTCCGGCAGGTTCTTGTCTACAAACATACATATATTCTTTGGTCGTTGGCTTACTTTTAAATAATAAAAATATATGCGAAGCCAACGACGAAGGGGGAGAATTGACTGCAGTAGGTGTATGTTGATCTGCATCATTAATAAATGTTTCTGAAAGTCGCATATAACTCGATAAGGGTTAATGAATATTCATGACATAACTGTGGTAATACTGGAATTCAAAATAATGAAATTGCATAAAATGGTGTTGTTTTGGTCACAATACACCAAATAAATTCCTTCTTTGTTTCTTTGTTTCCATGTAAATCGACCAGTTTCAGCCCTCAATTGTCACACTTTCTAAGCGTTTCTCATGTAGAGAATGTAGAGAATACCAATATCAGTTACCTCTAAGCTTAAACACAATACAAAGCAAATGGGTGGGGGGGGGGGGGGGGGGGGGGGGGGGGGTTCATGCAATATGCAAAAAAGAATTATTTGGGTTATTTTAAAGGTAACCATTTCCAATGATTAAGGGTGTTCTACATGAGAAACTCTTAGAAATTCAGCCAATTGAGGGTTGGATCTGGTTGATTTACATGGAAACATTGTGACCTAGAACTGTATAGTCCCGACAATTTAACTACATTATCCCTTTATATGATCTCGTTACGGAGAGCCAATTAGAACCTAAATCGCACACATAGTATTACAACATACACGCTATTGTCATCATTAGCGATGTCATGCAAAAACCGATTGGCAGGCATCTGTGCAGTCTCATCTGGCTCTAGACTGTTCGTCAATAAGTCATAGAAGAAACTGCGGCGAAGCAATATCAATTTTCATTCTTAGCATTGGATGCAGCTGTATATAGGCAAGTATTTTTCCACACGTTTAACAATAACGTAATTGATGGTTTTCGCAGAGCATCGCTGAAATTTGTAATCGGTTTAATGAACATAGATTTTCGTACAAAAGCAAGCATCAGATTGATATTGTAAAGTAATATTTCAGGGCGGGGATCCGAAACCCGACACATCTAATGCTCGACTCGGCTGGAACTGTTGGACCTCAGATCCTGCAGGCTACTGCTTCATCAAGTTGTTTTTTAGACAAAGTCACAGCTTTTAATTTCACTCAAGATTAACCCTTGACCGATCACCACGACCGAGTGTATGCTTCCTATGCAGGAGATGGGGGTTCGAGGCCTAAATTATTTGTATAAATGGGTAGAAGGTACTTTACTGTTTAGCGCTTTGGGTTTGTGTGGTACAATAACGGCTGCTACAATTGCTATCAAGATTAACGCAACGGTAGTAAAAACCCACACAAAAGACCACACGAAAGACCACACCAGTAAATGCCTCTATTTACATGTACTGTTCGTAAAACCCCGATTAAACATATTCTTTTCCCACATATTGATGTGTTTTGATGGATATGCATCATACACCTGGTGTGAACATTGTCGCAAGAGGAGAACTCCCTCATACTAAGCAATGTTGAACATTTGTCAACTCCATTATTCGTCCAACATGAACTTAGGTAAAATAGAATATCTAGATGGCAAGCAATGCAGTTAGCAGGAGAGGCAGCTCGTGACGAGCCTGCATTGTTTGCAAAAGCCTTTAAAGGGCGAAAATGTTAAATAAAGTCGTTTGTCTGTTTATTGTCATTTTTCAAATTTCCCCAGGGGCATACAAGAAAACTATACAAATCATTTTGAAGTATGTAATATGGAATTTTATTTCGTGAATTACAAACTGAATCCAGTTTCCCCAACTCGGCAGGAGACAACTTTAAACACGTAAATGCAAACATATTAAAAATCTCTGAAAATGCAGATTTATTACTTAATGGAGTTGAAAATATTGCAGAGAAATTAGAATTTTCTTTTTGTGCAATATTTGCTTTTCCACACGTCTTTCAAAAGTCGTCTGCTGCAGCAGATGCGTCAAAATGTGTCTTATGTGAGGGTTTTGTTTTTAATCATTTTAATACATATACATATATGTAAAACTGTTAATATCGAATAGTAATCCACAAAGTGCAAACTGACAGAATTACCTGTATAACAAAAGCAAAGAATATACTTTTCAAATTCAAAACAATCGGATCGACTTTGACACGATCGCTGCTGTCAATGTTAACGGCCAGTGAAGAACAAAGCACTGACAGGACTATCAAGTAGATGTGCCCACGACCCCAGATGATCCGGGCAGATAAGCTTGTCTGTGGATTATCGTAATTATGACTGATTAGCGTTATTTATGCCAATAATCACGCAGTCAGATAATCATTTTAAAATGAAATGCGATCCGCCATTGTTTTAAGTGAATAGCTGACATACATCGGCATTTCCTTTGATAATCTTTTATCTCTGAATGACACCAAAAACAATAAGACTATATCTCACTGAATAGAAGTCCACCACAAGAAATGGAAAAAAACACTATCCTAACCGACTAAAACGAGGGACAGATTGTTTTTGTGTTTTATGCCACTTGCAACCATTTTGCAGATCCAGGGTAAGTTATCCTGACACAAGCCAGTCAGTCGTAATGCTAACCCCGCAACCCTAAGCGTCAGGGAGGGTACTACCATTACTACCATTTTAAAGTCTTTGGTATGACCCGAACGCGGATCGAACCTAAATAGGAACAGTGTCTCAGAGCTAGAGCACCGGCCTTGCGTATTCCAGGTTCGAATCTCGCGAAAGTTTATCAGCATTTAGGATCATCCCAAATACACCAGTTCCGGTAGCCTATCACTTTGGTCATCATTTTCGGGAGCGTAAGGTCGAAGGTTTAATTCACAGAAGCGATAGTGAGATCAAATCTGATATTGCTTCTTCGTGAATAGCCTTGCTCGTTAAATTTAAATACCGATACGAAGGATTCGGGAATTAAACGTACTAAGGTACCACGTAAGTCAGAAATAAGCTGGTCCTCTCAATAGACAGCGACATTATAATACATATAAATTGTTATTATTACTGGTGTTCATTATTTTCATTATTATTATCATTTATGTTATGTCTATATTTATCCATTACGTCACGCGAACACGAACCTTTGTTAATTGACCATCAACGAAGAGCTAGATCAGCATGCGCTACAGTACACGCTGATCGGGGTCTTTAATGTTCGGCATATATTGGTGGTTGTATCCTTGGACGCCTCCCCACAGATAATCGGTGCCCCGTTGTTCAAAGCATATACACATGTGCACACTGATAAGCTCATACAACGTTTGTAGATTCTTGTGAAAGGCTTTTCAATTATTCTCTCGAAGAAAATCATTAATAGAAATCAGTCAGAAAGTGGTGGTGCGCTGTTAACTAGATAAACATGTTGCAAACACAAACATTGACATAATTACTAGACTAGTTCTATTCACCATTTTCGACAATGTGTTTAAAAGTAGCCACTTCATTAAAGTGTCAGAATTAGTCTGCATAGAGTGAATGGTTAATGTTTAATGGCATTTCCCATTCGTGAAACTATAAATACAACAACATGAGGACAATGACGTCTAACAGGAATTAATCTTCTTCAAAGGGGAATGAATGCAGTAAATTAAATCAAACTAAGTCACGAGAAAACTGGCTCATCTGAATTTACCTTGTTAACAGGTTAATTTAACAACTAGTTTTAAAGTATTTAAACAAGAATTAAACCATAGAAAGACAGTGTAAGTATATACCATTCTAATCCGATATCACATTAAATACGTACTTAACTTAACCGTACCGTTGTAGTTAACATTGACCTGGATCGCGACCCCCGCACCCGAGGCGAACGATCAACCACTACACCACCGAGACGGTCCAATGAAGACGAAGACAAGCCAGGACGTTCATGTTGTCTGCATTTATTAATATGCATCATAGCTTTCACAATAAACGTGTGACAACACGTGCAAAATGTATCCACGTAAATGATGTCGCAGGATAAAGGTTACACGTTCCGAAGGTCTGTTTTCGTGTGTGTTGTATGGTAACCTGTTGTACGGGTACCTGTTGTATGGTAACCTGCTGTACGGGAACCTGTTGTACGGGAACCTGTTGTACGGTAACCTGTTGTATGGGTACATGTTGTACGGTAACCTGTTGTACGGGAACCTGTTGTACGGGAACCTGTTGTATGGGAACCTGTTGTATGGTAACCTGTTGTACGGGTAGCTGTTGTATGAAAACCTGTTGTACGGGTACCTGTTGTATGGTTACCTGTTGTATGGGAACCTGTTGTATGGGTACCTGTTGTACGGGAACCTGTTGTACGGGAACCTGTTGTATGAGTACCTGTTGTATGATAACCTGTTGTATGGGAACCTGTTGTATGGGTACCTGTTGTATGAAAACCTGTTGTACGGGAACCTGTTGTACGGGTACCTGTTGTACGGGAACCTGTTGTATGATAACCTGTTGTATGGGAACCTGTTGTATGAGTACCTGTTGTATGGGTACCTGTTGTACGGGAACCTGTTGTACGGGTACCTGTTGTATGGGAACCTGTTGTATGGGAACCTGTTGTACGGGAACCTGTTGTACGGGTACCTGTTGTACGGGAACCTGTTGTACAATTACTTGTTGTATGGGTACCTGTTGTATGATAACCTGTTGTACGGGTACCTGTTGTATGGGAACCTGTTGTACGGGTACCTGTTGTACGGGAACCTGTTGTACAATTACTTGTTGTATGGGTACCTGTTGTATGATAACCTGTTGTACGGGAACCTGTTGTATGGGAACCTGTTGTACGGGAACCTGTTGTACAATTACTTGTTGTATGGGTACCTGTTGTATGATAACCTGTTGTACGGGTACCTGTTGTATGGGTACCTGTTCCACGGGAACCTGTTGTATGGGTACCTGTTGTATGGGTACCTGTTGTATGATAACCTGTTGTACGGGAACCTGTTGTATGGTAACCTGTTGTATGGGAATCTGTTGTACGGGAACATGTTGTATGGGAACCTATTGTACGGGTACCTGTTGTACGGGAACCTGTTGTACGGGTACCTGTTGTATGGGAACCTGTTGTATGGGAACCTGTTGTATGGTAACCTGTTGTATGGAATCTGTTGTACGGGAACCTGTTGTACGGGTACCTGTTGTACGGGTACCTGTTGTACGGGAACCTGTTGTATGGGTACCTGTCGTACGGGTACCTGTTGTATGGGTACCTGTTGTAAGGTAACCTGTTGTACGGGTACCTGTTGTAAGGTAACCTGCTGTACGGCTACCTGTTGTATGGTAACCTGCTGTACGGCTACCTGTTGTAAGGTAACCTGTTGTACGGGTACCTGTTGTAAGGTAACCTGCTGTACGGGTACCTGTTGTATGGGTACCTGTTGTAAGGTAACCTGTTGTACGGGTACCTGTTGTAAGGTAACCTGCTGTACGGGTACCTGTTGTACAGGTATCTGTTGTATGGGTACCTGTTGTACGGGTACCTGTTGTAAGGTAACCTGTTGTATTGGAACCTGTTGTAAGGTAACCTGTTGTATGGGATCCTGTTGTAAGGTAACCTGTTGTATGGTAACCTGGTGTACGGGTACCTGTTGTATGGGATCCTGTTGTAAGGTAACCTGTTGTACGGGTACCTGTTGTAAGGTAACCTGTTGTACGGGTACCTGTTGTATGGTAACCTGTTGTATGGGTACCTGTTGTATGGGATCCTGTTGTAAGGTAACCTGTTGTACGGGTACCTGTTGTACGGGTACCTGTTGTAAGGTAACCTGTTGTACGGGTACCTGTTGTATGGTAACCTGTTGTATGGGTACCTGTTGTATGGGATCCTGTTGTAAGGTAACCTGTTGTACGGGTAGCTGTTGTAAGGTAACCTGTTGTAAGGTAACCTGTTGTACGGTAACCTGTTGTATGGGTACCTGTTGTAAGGTAACCTTTTGTATGTTTACCTGTTGTACGGGTACCTGTTGTAAGGTAACCTGTTGTATGGGTACCTGTTGTAAGGTAACCTGTTGTACGGGTACCTGTTGTACGGGTACCTGTTGTAAGGTAACCTGTTGTACGGGTACCTGTTGTACGGGTACCTGTTGTAAGGTAACCTGCTGTACGGGTACCTGTTGTATGGTAACCTGTTGTATGGGTACCTGTTGTAAGGTAACCTGTTGTACGGGTACCTGTTGTACGGGTATCTGTTGTAAGGTAACCTGTTGTACGGATACCTGTTGTATGGAAACCTGTTGTATGATAAAATCGAAGAATTCATTAATTTTGACTGATTTGAATAAAACAATTATAGATCCATCGGATGATCCCTCCAAAACATTATCCATTGTTTAACTCACTCCCATATGCAAATAATGATTGAAATCTGCACAAGTAAATATTGTCTAGTAATAACAAAATATCTAGATATTTATTTAACACGCAATACCGATAATATCGACGAAAAATTCCGGAAGCCTTAATATCTACTTGAAACTACCCGAAGTTGAACTTATTTCGCATATAAATGAACGAATAACGAAAAAAATAACCTTGCGGCTTATCTGAAAAGAAAACTGATTTCATCAATGTCTACACTTATGTTATTCTTTACCTGACATAAGTGTTCGGGTTTTAAAACATCTGGTTAAAAACAAGTCTAATTGAGAACAATTAGGATGCATGGTTTTGATATAGAGTCGGAATCAGTGCATGCAAATTATACATTATTTCTATAAAGCAATGTCTCTTCGACTTAAATTACCAAATAGTCGAAAAGTATATAATATCACGTAATATTGCGTACTTTCTTTTCACGTCTAACCATTAACTCCACAAATATCATTCAACTTCGTGTCAAGCTGTTTTTCAGATTATCTGAGCCACGTCACACGAAAACCGACCTTTGAACGTCTTAAAATCCGCGTAAATTACGATCACATTGCATGCTTGTATAGTCTGGTTGTTCTTATGACCCGTCCTCAAGTGGGTGGTGGGCTAATTGTTTAATTACATGACGTCTATGTAAAATCATGCTCAAATTTAACGGAGGTGCAGGCAGATCGGAATCGTCAGTGTTCGTAAAGCCAGAAGATCGGTTTTCGTGTGACGTATCCTAATTAAAATATGATATATTTATGGGGATACTGTGTTTGTTATGAACGATGTGTTACGTAAACAATGTCAACTCGATAAATCACCCTGTACTATGACAGAATACCGTCTGTGGTTTCTCCAGACGTAACTGAGTTATGTATACACAGAAAATTTCGAAAATCAGCGAAGCTCGCTGGTTATATAGATCAATAATTGTAAAAACCGTGATCTCGCGATGACACGAAGTCGAACGGGACGAATACATGACTTCGAGTTAGCGACGAATTCGAGAGATCGTTGGATTGATTCTCAATTCATTTGTGTATCGAAGTCCTCGTTACACTTAATTGTTTATATATGAAAAGCGAGTGAGTGATAACAATATATCACGAAAACAGTGAAGAAGCAGTTCTGAGTCCTCGTAAACGCAAAACACTAATATGTTGCTAATGGCCACAACCACGCACAAGCAGCGGTCGTTCTCCGTTTTCAACCTTCTTATGGTTATAACTTATAAAATGAATGAACGCTGGCATAAAGTGTTATAATGAATGCTGCATTTAATATCTGAACCTGACATACGTGTATGGTATTTGAATGTTATGTATTATATTAGAATAAAATGTGAAAATTATGTTTGTAAACCTGTCCTATTTAGAAAGGTTATCGTATGGTTATTGTTTTTCTGAAGTGAGCCGAATTAGGTGCAAAGGTGTTTGTTAATTTCCATTATGACATTATATAAGTGAAGCAAATAGGACTTAAATGATAGCTGTTTGTCCCATGCCTATTTTATATGTAGCGTGACAGTGGTGCTTATGACAGGGTCGACTGAGTATTCACTGGTCGCAGATACAAGAAGAGCCCTTGTCAGCTGACTCGACCCCCTCCTTTCACCACAATCTATTTAACTCTTTTTAACTATTAAAAAATCAAATTTGAGCAATTGTACCGCTTTAAATACAAACACGTGTCATTCAATTTATGAACTGGAGATTCATCTAGACACACTGAAATAAGAACCAACCGGTACCAACGATATCTAAGTGTAGCGTTTTACCAAAGGCATTTAGTCTGATGATCAGATAACTGTTACTACTTGGTCGTTAGTGTATTAATTATACTCTTGCAGGGTCAATGTAGGAACTCGAATACTAACCACGTACGTACTGAATAAACTCGTTTTTAATAAGGGTATTCCAAAATCTATAAAAAATAAATCATGTATGCATATGTTTGTAGGTATCTGTTTCTGTTGTTATTTTGAACTCGGTCTGGGTAAACTCCCGTAATTCAGGTGCACTGAAGGTACCCAGGTTCTTTTATGGGGGAACTTGAAATACGTAACAGATGTGCAATATGATCTCACACAATGCAATGTAGATATCGGTATTATCTCGTATAACTTCACCCAACTGTATATTCCCAAATATGATAGAACCACCGTTTGTTGGAGTCGCTGTCTCGGAAATAGAGCACCAGCCTGGGGATTCTAAAGTTATGAGTTTAATTTCTGTGACTTGGTAGTGCCCTCTTTACGAATGCTGGTGGAGTATCCAGGAAGCAGACATCAAGCTATAGTGTGTAATATAACTTGTAAGATCTTATTTCATACGCAATGTAAACTAAATAAGCATACATTTTAAACCGCGTTCACGGATCCCACTAGCATAAACTTTCGCTACTTTCAGACGACTTCTTTTTGAAAACATTGAGACAAAAGAAGAAATTCAATTCAATTCAATTCAATAACACATTTAAAAACGTATCCGTTTGCTTTGCCTATCCATTTATAAAGTCGTCTGTTGCAGACATCTTTGAATGTGGGAAAGGATTTTGTCAACAGCCAACACCGGCAAACTACCCCTTGCATTAAGTACAGAGCATTTTGGTTATCTCTACGAAAAAGTCAGCCGCTAAACTTAACCCTTTCCCACATAAAAACGCTTTCTGACGCCTCTGCATCAAACGAATTTTGAAAACATTATGGCAAAAGTAGAAATTGCTCAAAACGAGCAATTTCTCCTTTTGCCACAATGTTTTCAACTGTTTTCAACTGTTTTCAACTGTTTTCAACTGTTTTCAACTGTTTTCATTAATTATACCTTTATATTTTAGAGATTTTCTGTGGGTTTTGACTAAATGTGTTCAAAGCCGTCTGCTGCAGATGTGTTGTATGTTGGAAAGGGTTATAGGTCGTCTGTATCAATGACAGGGTTGCTGTTTATATGACGTGTACGCGTTGACATACCGGCCGTTAGCAATGCATTTTTATTGGCATTGACATTGTTCATTTAACCATGCAATAATGTAACTACGTTTGTCAACGTGTTTGACATTTAATACATCGGTGTCGCGTCCGGCGTTTTGTTGCATCTGCATACACCGATGCTCCAATCGATTATGTGCAATCGAACGGTCTCACCATGGTCTTCACTGTCCGTCTATTAGTGGTCATGGCTTTTACCGGGGCAAGCCCTATATCTATAGCTTTATAAGCCCCTCGGTCCATCCAATTATTTGTGATGTCATTTATGTGTGGAAAGAATACCCCCATTTTACCAGCCGTAGCTCATTTATATGCACCGATAAAGGACGACGTTCCAGTTTCCACGCTACTCTTTTCTCCATTAGACTCTTTATATCATTGCTATTTTGATATGATTGAAACACAATTAAAATTGTGTAATATAGCGGAATTTATAGTTTTATTACATTACTACTTGTTTATCTAAGATATCGAACAAATTCTAAACGACATAAATGGACGTCAATAGTTTATTTTCCAACTGTTGTGTCGCCTACAGTGGCATTGTGACGCATTGAAATCACTTCTCCTTCGTCTATCCGTCAATTTTTCACGTATCGATATATTTATTCACAGGCGACACACGAGTGTCTTAGAACAAGCTGGTTTCTTAGACTTTTCTCATTCTAACACCAATTGGTCTGTGAAACTGTTCACCTGCTATGTCGTGTACGAGTCGTCTGCTTTAGAAACATCTGGGATAAAAGTTACCGCAGTTCGAAAATGGAAAACGTAACTTTAATACAGACTAGCATGGGAATCTAACAAAACCGATCTAATTGAGACTTTACTCTGTTTGTATAAAGGATCATGCACTCGCAATGTGTGTGGCCCATAGAGTGATGCGTTATTGAAAAGTCGTCTATTATAATCGGTAGATAACAAGTCTTATTAAGGACTCTAGCCATTCAGGAAATATTATATAGGTAATAAATGAACTCGTTCCCTGATATGACAACATTTGTGACATCTGCAGCAGACATTTCTTTAGATAACATTTTAGTAGAAGGGAAAGGGAATTCATAGTTCATATTAAATACATTTCCTTTTTTAAATATTGCCTATGCTTTTCCTAAAATTTAATCTATAAACTATCTAAATTCACTCTTCTTTTCTATCTAAATCCAGTTTGAGGAGTTTAACCCTTTCCCTCATATAGACGCTTTCTGACAGCAGACGGCTTTTTGAAAACATAGTGACAAAAGAAGAAATTGCACAAAACGTGCAATTTCTCCTTTTGCCACAATGTTTTCCACTTTTTCTCATAGGTTATCCATTCAATTATGGAGATTTTCTATGTTTTGACAAAATAAGTTCAAAGTCGTCTGCTGCAGAATTGTCGTATGAGGGAAAGGGTTAAAAGTTGTTTATAAGGTAGCCTTTTTTGTAAAAATATTTTGCGCGTACTAATAGAGGTATGTGATAAAAAAAGTAAATATTTAACCGCCTTTATTCGTAATCACAATATATAACTATATAATAGTTATGGTACTTATAATCACCGGTTGTTCTCGATCGTTTCGTATGTTGAACGATATGATAGATACTAAAACCACAACAATTAACACGCGATAAACAAACTTCTACATTGTTAACTCAATGTGACCTTCTGAAACCACACACGTGCACAATCTATACCACAGATTACTCCTTCACTGCCGAATTTCACAAAGTCGAATCTTCCATGTTGAAAATTGGACGACTCCATTTTAGTCGAACAGGAACTTTTGTAAATGTTAATGTCTAAGTGGCGAAAAATGCAGATTTCGGGAGAGACAGCTCGTTATTAGCTGTCTCACCTGAATCAGCATTGTTTGCAAAAGCGTCTGATTGCATTTGGCAGCGAAGAATTAACCATTTCTCCTGATAGAGTAATTATTGAAAGTATTTTGCAGCAGATCTCAATTGTAAATATTTAGGAGAATAAAGATGAAATTGCCCATGAGGTGAACAGTTTATAACCATGTATGTACTTGTGTTAAGCGGCCGTGCCCCGGTTGCTCGGTTGGTAGCGACACAGTGATCAGACAAGAACAAAAATTCTCTCTCTTCCTCTGTTTGTAAAAGAACAATATGGAAAATTAATACTTCAATCAAGGGGTTGTGAGTTCGATCCCTAGCTCGGAAAACATCTTTCCGACGTTTGACAAAAGTCAACGTAACAAGCGTGATTCGTGTTCCATCACTAGGCTTTACGTCTATGTTGCTGGTAAAGTCTGTTGTGTGGAGTACTGGTGTGGGAAAGCCACGTTACACATGATTAGGTGAACTGGTCGCCATGATATGATTGAACCGTTGTTGAAAACGGCGTTAAAGCCGAACAAAGCAATCAATTAATTGTTAAGCAACCTTTTAAATAATGTTATTATCATCTGAGCGCGATCTCCATCTTCAATGGTCTGAAGGACACGCAGGTAGACAGACGTCTGGTTAAAGCGGCTCATTATTCGTGATTGAAAGCACCATACATATTGGTCGTCCTGGTCATACCAACTTCTTTATAAATGGTAGTAATGGCTGTCCTGCTTGGCGCTCAAGGTTACGGGGTAAGCATTACGACTGACTGGCTGGTGTCAGGATAAATGGGCCTGTAGAACTTAACAGTAAGTTACTTACCCATGACACGCTGCGATAAAACTGGAAAAATGTTGAAAGCGGCGTAAAACACCAAACAATCAATAAATCAATCCAGGTAGGAAAATAATGAAGATTGTTTAAAGAAACATAGTAATGTGCTGTGTGTGACATGTCAATAGGTGTGTGAGGCATACGGACAGACGACGTAGAAGTGAAAATAATGAAGATTGTTTAAAGAAACATAGTAATGTGCCGTGTGTGACATGTCAATAGGTTTGTGAGGCATACGGACAGACGACGGAGAAGTGAAAATAATGAAGATTGTTTAAAGAAACATAGTAATGTGCCGTGTGTGACATGTCAATAGGTTTATGAGGCATACGGACAGACGACGGAGAAGTGAAAATAATGAAGATTGTTTAAAGAAACATAGTAATGTGCCGTGTGTGACCTGTCAATAGGTTTGTGAGGCATACGGACAGACGACGGAGAAGTGAAAATAATGAAGATTGTTTAAAGAAACATTGTAATGTGCCGTGTGTGACATGTCAATAGGTTTGTGAGGCATACGGACAGACGACGGAGAAGTGAAAATAATGAAGATTGTTTAAAGAAACATAGTAATGTGCCGTGTGTGACATGTCAATAGGTTTGTGAGGCATACGGACAGACGACGTAGAAGTGAAAATAATGAAGATTGTTTAAAGAAACATAATAATGTGCCGTGTGTGACATGTCAATAGGTTTGTGAGGCATACGGACAGACGACGGAGAAGTGAAAATAATGAAGATTGTTTAAAGAAACATAATAATGTGCCGTGTGTGACATGTCAATAGGTTTGTGAAGCATACGGACAGACGACGGAGAAGTGAAAATAATGAAGATTGTTTAAAGAAACATAATAATGTGCCGTGTGTGACATGTCAATAGGTTTGTGAGGCATACGGACAGACGACGGAGAAGTGAAAATAATGAAGATTGTTTAAAGAAACATAATAATGTGCCGTGTGTGACATGTCAATAGGTTTGTGAGGCATACGGACAGACGACGGAGAAGTGATTCGTATGTGTCATCGCACCATGGAAGGCGACGCATAAATCACACATGTTTACTTTACGATATGGGAATGTCCCTTACTTCATTCATTAGCCATTGTTTTCATAAAATGGGCCACGGATATGATATACGCCAAACTGTAATAACAGCAATAGACGAGTAGTCACAAATACGGCAGTTTACAATGAGACACATAGTGTTAATTAGTTGGCATAAAAAAGATACATTCGATTATTGAACCGGGGTGATCCGTCGATTAATCAATTTGTCGCGTAAATGATTTTCAATAACTCATCATAGAGAACTGTGGTATTGCATTGATTCTCATCAAGCCCACGCAGACAATAGAACTCGACCGGTAGGTCCCGGTATATATCTTGGTCTACATAACGTGTGTCGTCTTAATCAAAGATTTATTGATATTTTATGTGCTTTTTATTTTACCCTATGCTATCTGATGCATGTTTCGTTGCGCACCGGCTTTCAATGAATATCTTTATAAAAAGTAGTTACAGCTTGGAAAAAACAACACGTGCAATCTTGTGATTGGTTTACAACATTTTGGAAAAAGAGAGAAACTGTTCATAAGTAGTTTATCATTGTCCAAGTGTGTTTTCGAAATACATTCGTTGAAAAGGCATTCGGTGGTGCTTCCATGAAGAAAATGGCAACACGTAACCTTTTTTACCCACCGCACTGTAGTCATATTTTATTTTATAAAGTATAACATCAATATAGATAAGTTAATTTAAAATATGTTTCAATATCAAAAACCTTAACGACAATCTAGGTTTGTCACCTAGTATTCTATGTGTTAGTAATCCACTTAAAGATACATGCGCATATATGTGTAAGCAATGCCTATTATAAAACACATGTAGCAATTATTTCACGTAATATTCCCAGTTTTTGATTATCATCAAAATTATACTTCAAGGCAGTGTGTGTTTGAAATGTTTATTCTCTGAGATGTTTTCAAACAAGTAAAACTTTCACATCAGATAATAGATTAGGTGTAGACATACTCTTATATCTAATACCTGCGTTTAGTGGAACAGTTTGGCAGCTAAAGGTTGCCATACCAACTGCCATAAAGTAGATGTAATTTTGTTGATGGATTGGCAACCGCGAGTTACCAAACCGTTTGACGAAACACGGCATCATAGTGGATAATGAGGTCCCCAAGCAGTCATGAGATCGTGAACTGGAATCTTCACACGGCGGCCAAAAGTGTTTGTTTGTAACAATTAATAAAAAGTCTTTTTCAAACAACTTTCTTCGACTTCTATCCATCAACCTAAATCATGCGTAGAAAGCGGATTGGTTTTCCCGTTAAAACAAAAAAACACGTGTTGAGCCTTGATACCGGAGAGCTAGTGAACTTACCCTGACTGATATGTGTGTTGACGTTTAACTAAAACAATCATTAGTAGATAATGGACGGGAATTTCAAATAACTGATATTTTCATTTTCATAAATGTAAATATGTGTTATACATATGTCAATAATCAAATAAAATATTGTTAAAACCAATTATTTGAAAATAGCGTTGATTATGCATACATCGAATTCGCATTTTAAAATTGGAACGATCCCTCACATATATATTCCACTTTTTCATGACAGAATATCAGGATCGGGTGGGTCCATGACATACGTTTTAATACCGATGTCAATCTTTGATTGCCTATTGTTTAAAGTTGGCCCGTAAATTAGACTTCTGTCATAACACAATTCACGAGATATCAGTTAGATTTTAATTGGATGAACATTAATGATGATGATTCTTTTATTACATAGATATATGCCGTGTCGAATAAGCAATAGGTATTTCTGTATGTACACACTCCTCTTCATTCTATACTTGATCAGAAACAAGCTAAGAAAGGTAGACGAAGAAATGCATTTGGGATTAGAGCTATTTCAACTTGGAATAATTTACCAGAATAACTAGTAAACAGAACTAAGTTGCTAACCTTCAAAACAAATCTTGATAAACTTTGGAAACCCAGCCGCTTTGATCTAACATCAGTATATTAATTTAATATGAAACAAAACCGGAAGTGGAGATATTACACTGAAGTAGACGATAGGGATTCTTTTAGCCTTCGGGGCTATATAATTACCCTTACAGACTAAGTAAGACTAAGTAAGTATACTTGGTAGTATGGCTTGTTTCATTCCTATACACATTTACCTGCTTTATTAAGGTGACTATTAACGTCAGAGGAGCAGAGAACGTTTAAAAACAATATGGATATTTGAGTTATATTTCTTAAGAGTACCGCTCACTACATAGTATATATATTCGTAATGGTGATATATTTATAAAATATGTTTACTGTAACACAAACATCTGTAAAGATTACATGTAATACAAATCTGTTCTGATATTAGAGAATTTGCTTCAACGATTTTTTTCCATTCCCAACACTGTTGTAAACTGTGTTGTAACAATGTTGTCTCCTTCGGGAATGAAAGAAGACTTTTGACATGTGAAGAATTGGCGTGAAGCCGAAATTGAGGTTAAGCAATGACACCCCTTTGTGGCTGGTGCGACTGCAATTGATTTGGTTGAATCTATCTGACTGTCGAAATCCGCCACCCTAGTATACGAACATAGAACACATGTATTGATTATATACATACATACAATGTTTAGTATCAAAATACAATACATTCACAAATCAAAATACAAGAAGAAAAAATACAAGATGATCATTCAAATTAAATTATGTAGAGAAATGTTTGATACGTAATGGCTAGATTTACTCCTTTTAATTTCTTTTACTAATGTTTTATATGAAAGTATAATTGCAGTATACAAATACTTTTAAATTGTCATAGTCGAAAATGACGACATACAAAACTATGCTAATGTGACCCATCTGTTGTATTGTGGTTTTACGCCGTTTTCAACATTATTTCAGTTATATCACGACGACAGTTCACTAATTTATGATCGCTGGATTAACATTTTCAGTAATAGGTTAGGAAAAGAGCCATGACCGTCGGGTCGCGACTGGGGATTGAACCCGGGACGCCCGGTATAAAATTCCTGACGCTAACCACGCGACCACGACGAATAAAAATGATTGTCTCGCACTGGTCTTGACCCTCAGGGAGCACTTACGTGTCACTACAAAGCCTACTGGATAACAAATCTAGGCTGTATCAATGTTCGGTTTGTATGGAGACTTACACAGTCTATAAGGTTACTACGCTAGCACCGAATAAAGATAGCTAAGTATAACCTAGCGTAAAAACATAGCAACTGATTT